>CM053763.1:55944417-55957681 GCA_028658305.1 Pachyuromys duprasi | reverse complement strand
AATGAGGGAGGGGGCTACGCCTGGGATGCAAAGTACCTAACCTGTGATTGATATAAAAATAAATTTAAAAAAAAACTCTTTAAGGGAGAATATATCAGGGTTTGAATGCTGCTCAAACAAGTTATCATGAACTTGGTGACATACAACCACACAACTATCCTGGAGGCCATACTCTGAAGACAGGGTTTTCAGATCTCTTGTCAAGTTGTCAGGAGAACTGGTTCTTTCTAGAAGTTGCTAGAGGCTTACTTGGCTGTGGCCGTATCACTCCAGTCTCTGTGCTGTCCCATCCTGTCTCCGATTAAGTTTTTTTCTATGTAAGGTAGCACTCACAGATTCCAGGAGTCTGGGAGTAAGTCTCTTGGGTTACTGGTGGTGAGGGGATTAATGAGTTTACTACACAGAATAATATCCTAGTCTCTGAATTGGAAGCACAGGAAGATATGTACCAATGTGTGTCTGGGGACATAGAAACACAAGGTAGATGAGAGGAGTCAAGACAAGAAATGCTCCTAAATGGCTGTTTATGGAGAATCAGATAAACCTGAGAAGTTTGGTCTACTCTGATCTTGCCAGGGAAGAAAGCTTACAGCCTAGTCTCCATGTTCTCAGTAAATGCCATTCGACAATACTTTAAAAAAAAATCATTATTGTATGTATGCATGATGGGGCATGTGTGCCATGGTGAAGAACAGAGGAGAGCTCTATGGCATTGGCTCTTGCCTTCCACCGTTATTTGAATTCCAGGGATTGAATTTAGGTTGGCAGGCTTGCATGGAAAGCACCTTTGCCTGCTGAGTACTCTTGCTAACTGTCAGAACTGCTGAGTTGCACATTTCAGGTGATTAGGATAGTGACTTTTCATGTGCTTTTTTTTTTTTTTTCACAGTAAAAAGAAAAAGCATTTCTACGAGTGTTGAAACTGTTCTTTAAAAAAGCTTGAGACAAATAAAAGTCATATGGGCTTTTGCCAATAGTTGCTGACTAATGGTCCAAACAGGACAAAATGCTGTTATCAGCAACCCGCCTTTACATATCAACCCCTCCCGTTTCTTAGACTAACAGAATGTTACAACTACAATGGAGGACTAGGATAAAGAATACCAAGGAGGCAGAAGGGATATTTTCTCAGGTAAAAGACAGTTAACTAAAAAAGCAGTGATTAGAATTTTAGCTGTCTACATACCTTCCTGTTGTCATTTGGCCGTATGCATGTGTTTTACATATTTTAAACATTTTTATTAATTCTTTGAGAATTTTATACAACATATTTTGAATATACTCATTCCCCTCATTTTCCAATTCCTTCCCACTCAACTTTGAGATTTCTTTTTGCCCCTTGACTGTATTTTTTAATAGTTAATAAGCCTTTAATTTGAGTGGGTAGTTCTATAAATTCATACTAAGTTTTAGAGTTTTCTAGAACTAGTTCTCTCGTGTTGTTCTCCAGAAAAAAAAAAATTACATTGGCCATTAGCTACTTTTAGGGACGTGTGCTAATGTAGTACTCTCCTTTATGACATTAGCATTTAAAAATCAGCAACTTACAAAACAAGCAGTTACCATCATGCTCTGAGAGCTCTGCTTCCTAAGGGTGACATAAATAGGAAAGACAAATAAAGCTCACTCAGTTCAGCGGGTCAGAGTCTAAAATTAAACCCTGAGTAAAATGCTTAGGGTGCAATGCTCATTTTGTTCCAGGTGAAAGAAGGCACACTGGAGAAGTTTTGCCTTGCATGATAGAGTTTGCTGTACCGATTTGCTTCTTTTTGTTAGGGAAAACAACAGATTCTTCCATAATTCTAAAACTTCTGTAGTATTTGATGAGTTGGGAAAATAAACCTTACTGAATACTGTGTGCTACGAGTAGTCATCTAGGCTTTCCTGACACACATGGAACTTGCTTATCTAAAACAGCAGCTCCTGAGAAAATACTCTCTGAGAACTTCTCTCTCCATGATATAGAGAGAGAGTATACTAAGGCTCACTCCATTTTTCTGACCCACAGACTCTTGTGCTGAGGTGACTGCTCTATGAACTTGGTGACAAGTCAAAAAAATATTTTTTCTTTTTTTTTTTTAAAGAAAAAAAAACATGCTAGGGTTGTGTAAACTAAACCCTCTTCTAGAAAACTGCTATAGTCTGTGCTGGACTAATGAGCCATAGATAGAATCCTCCAAACATAATGCTTGACAGACCCCTCTAATTCACTTAAACTTTCTCTTTTTAATCCTTACAAGGACCTTCAAAGACTTTGCGAATGAATACATTGTAGATTCCCTGCTATCTGTGTTTCTAGAATGACGATTCTAAGACCATCACATAAATACTTTTGTGTGTGTAAACTTAAAAGCAATTTGCCCTTTTTGAATAGAAATACATATCAAAAATATCAGGTAAATATTCTGGTTGGTTATTTAAATAAGCAATGTAATAAGTGAGGCTGGGTAGAGTATTAGTAAGCTCAGAGAAACAAAGGAGCAAACAGCAAATGGCAGCCCTTCCCTTGCCCTTCTCCCTTATTCCCTCTGCTTTGCTAAAAACCGTTAGATTACATTTCTGAAGCTATCCCCAAAGATCTATCCCCTTATTTGGCCACTTCCTCCTCCTGAGACCAACTATCAAAGTCCAGCTATCAACTTATTGAAGTCCGGCAATCAAAACCCCCCTTTGGCTCACTTAATTAACATGCCCAATTAAAATTAAACACCTCATCCTAACACAGGGTTTTCATTTTACCCTTGTAAACCACCATTTGCCTATGGGCCAAGTCTCTCTCCTCTCTATCTGGAGGCAGGGCTTTGTCTCCTTTGGGACAAATAGCCCTTGCCCTTCTCCCTTGCTTCCTTACCCTTCTCCATCATCCTCTCTCTCCTGTCCTTGTCTCTTATTCCCTGCCCTTTGTCCCTCTGGGACAAATAAATTCTCTGTGCTGAAAACGATCTTGGAGGTCTTGAGCCAATACCGTCCTCTTACAGGTATGAAAATGCTATTGTGGTTATGAAGCCAGAATCTTTCTTCTTAGAAGAGTCGGCTAAATTATTTAAGCATTATTGTGTCTTAAACTTACTCAAACGGCATAAAAATGCTTTTTTGTGTATATGAAATGTTTTCACAATGACTGATGGAATAAGGGCATGAAATGACACGTTTAAAGTTCGTTCGCAAAGAACAGTAAGAAGAGCACCGGAGCAGTAATTTCAACCTTTCCTTTGGGTTTGTAGTGCTGCTCCCCAAACCCCATTTTAAAATTTTGCTGATGCACGCCAAGAATTATTCAGCCTCACCCAACCACAAAAAGGCTCTTAAGCATACTAAAGTTAAAACCAACAAAAAAAAGCAAAAGAAAAAAAAATCAATTACAACAGCAAGCTACCCTGAGGAGATAAAGCGTATAGCTACACAATGTTCTGCAGTGCTGTGTTCATTTTCTAAATGCATTACAGTTTGGTTTGCATTTTCCCACCATAGCTGTATCAATGCTTGGTTTTTCTTTTTCTTATCTTTACCCACACAATCTCAGACAGAAACATTTGGTTCTGCTCTGTGAATATATCCTAGGACTTTCAGAGTTTCTTTCACTCCCTTCCATCCACTCATCGCTGAATTCGATATGACCCTTAAATTACTTCTTGAAATAATTTCAACCAGCTAAATTCAGAGTTGCAATCTTATGTTTTGGGCTTATCCTGAGATGTCAGAAAACCACACACTTCGAACCCCATGCGCCAGAAGGCTGACATTAATTTTAAACGTAACTGAACACTCTAGAAATCTGATCAGCGTCTCCGTCACCACGTGGTGGGTCACGACAGGCCCACCGGCCACCGCAGTCTCCTAGTTTTAACAACTGTCTCTGGTGTCGAGGAATGTGTTCACGTGACTTGGAAGGCCCGGAGCCCTGTGGCCTCAGTCCGAGGGCTCTGCAGAATCAGCTCTACTCGCGGCGTTGACTTTACCAAGATGGCCTCGAGGCCTCGGCGCCTCCGCCCGCGGGGCAGCCATCTTGGTAAAGGCCGGGCGGGCAGCGCTGGCGCGGGGTCGGACCCGGACGCGGCCCGGGACCGCACGGCCGGAGACGAAGGCCAACACCGAACAAGGCGAGGCGGCGCGCGATGAGGCGCTGCCTGCAGCTGTTAGCGCCCTCAGCGGAGCTGGGGCGGCGGGGCCGAGGGCGGAGGAGCGCGGGCGCAGGGCGTCAGGCCACCTGCCGCGCCTCGGGAGCAAGCTGGCCCGCGGCGCCCACGCCCTCCAGGGAGGAGACGCCGCGCCGGGCGGCCCGGGTCGCCCTCGGCGCAAGGTGAGCCCGCCCCTTCGCCCCGCCCCCGCGGGCTGGCTCCGCCCCTCCAGCCCTCGCTCCGCTCCCGCGCCTTCGCTTCAGCCCGCCCTCTAACCTTGTCCCGCCTTTAACCCCGCCCCCTCCAGCCCCGCCCACCGCAATGGCCCCGCCCCCCTGCGCATCGCTGAGGCTCCCGGGGAACCTTAGCGCCTTCCTGGGAGCCTCCCTGCTGTTATCCTGGATCCTCGCGGGAGGCGGTTCGGCGGCCGCGGTTCTCCTTCTCGGGTTTGCTCCTTCGTCCCGCTGTCGGCGTGGAGCAGCCTTTCTGGGGCTGTTTGGACACCTCGGTGAAGTACAGCGGGTTTCGAGTAGGTTTCCAGTCCGCAAGCCTTGCTTCCTCCTGGAGCTGCGGCACTTGTGAGTGGCAGGCTTCTTTTGAATTTATCGCAACTCCAGAGGTGCGGAGCCTGCATCTCTGGGTCCGCTTGGGTGAAGGCGGACTGTATTTTTAGGCATCTAGCGGAGGGTAGCTGTATTTGGGATTTAAGATCCCACCACTTCTGCGGACTCCGAGGTTGCAGCTTCACGATAGGAATACAAGTGGGTGTATCTTCAGTTGGTTTGTATGGAAATAAATGAGCTCCATAACTTACTCAGAGCAACTTATTCCGGCTTCATCTGTAATATTTATCTTCTGAAAAAGCCATCCCAAAGCATCCTTGCCTTTTTTTTTTTTTCCTTAAAGCTAGTGTAACTTACTTAACCATAGAATGAGCAAAACCACGAGGCAGGATGGGGAAGAGTGACCAGAGACGATTTCTCTATCTATCATCTATCTATTACCTATCTATCTACCTACGTATCTATTTGTCGTCTATGTACGTATCTATCTATGTGTGTATCTGTCTATCTATTTTGGTCCTTGTGCTTGCTCCTTAGATCGGGTATTACCGAAGGCAGGGTAGATGGACTCCCTTTCCTAGGAGCGCAGTATGGCCCTATTAGTTGTGAATATGCTTTCAGGGTCTCCAGACGAACTAACACTCAGTGAGCCCCAGAAATCATTAAGGGAACGAGAAATGTCAACAACCTCTCAAAAGTCTGGGACTTCTTGCTTTGCCCTCGTTGTGAGCTGCTTTGTATGTGGCTTGCATGGTTGGTTTTGGTTTGGCATCATGAAGTCAGAAAGGCACTCTTGCAACACACTTCCCTGGAAATTAAGAACTAATTTTCATCCTTATTATTTTATTATTATTTATTCCAGGAAGTGTAAGAGTTCCATTTCTGGAGTTAGTGGTAACGACACGGTTTAGAAGGAAGTTACATAATCTTTAAAAGAATGGTTACTTGTATCTTATAACACTGTATTTTTCTTTAAACAGTTTGATTTTTGATGTAAGGAAATACTAGCTCTGTTAAAGAATTTTAGGGCAACTATATGTGTTTAAAATCAGAATCTAAGAGGAATCGAGGGTTTAAAACAGGTGTAAGTGAACTGGAAATACAGCCATAATTTCCAAAGGTTTTATTTTGTTAACATTTTTGCAGATTTGCTGGCTTAATGAATTATATAGCAGGTATCCAAGAGAAAAAATTCTTAGTGTATTTATCATTCTTACATTTCCACTCACAATTTCAAATGGATTGGACAGATTTTACATTCCAAAACTGATTTTTAAAGTTTGTTCAGTATGACTATTTGAAGACGTTTTATTATAAGCATTCTATCATAAGGCCTGGGTTGTTTTATTTAATAAGCTTTTGGTTATATTTTAGTTGGTGAGCCATCTCTATCTATTTGTTTGAAAAAAGTTTTCTTTTCCTTTAGAAAGCCAAGGGTATTTTTATGGAAATTTAGTTAATATTTTGACTTTAATTTTGCTCTCTCTCTCTCTCCCCCCCTCTCCTCTGTGTGTGTGTGTGTGTGTGTGTGTATGTTTCTCTCAGTAGTGCATAGCTGTAGCTCTACTGGATTTTTCCATTCCTTTTCATTCTGTATGACTAAGAATGTGGCTGTATGGAGTACCTTGCGTATCTTAGTATTTTAGATAGAAATAAATACAAGTAAAAAGTATTTTAAATGAAGTACTATTTGGGAGATGAACTGTGTACATTTTCATCATGAAAACCTATGAAGGTATGTATAAAATTGGCATAAAAATCAATTCCAGTGATTTCCACTATAAAGCTCAGGTAATCGTTCATTCTAACTCTTACAGTATTGAAGAATTGTACATGTCTCTAACTTAGTCCTTTACTTGGCTTGTCTTTTAAATTTAGTAATCATTGTTATATATTTATTTTATTAATTGACTTTTACAACAGATTATATCTGTTCTTGGATAGCCCCAAGAGTTGTACATATATAGCAGTCATACTCAGTCTACTTCCTACTAACCTTAAATAATGTTTTATAACTTAATCATTTTCCGAGATATTTTTGAATGTTTATTTTTAGTTGATCGTGTAGATATAAAATACATGACTTTATTAATACTGTTTAATGGATAGAAAGAGTAATTTGAGATCCTTTGAGATTTTATTCCAACAACTTATTCATGTTAGACAAATGAAGCAGACAAGTCAAGATATCACAGCATAGCTTGCCAACGTAATATAGACTGTACTCCTCAACTGGATAAAAAGTTGGGAATGGTCATTGTCATTGGCTATGGAGGCACAGGACTGGATTTAGATGGATCAGCATAATTTAAAAGTGTGATTGAAAAACTGTTCTTTTTATTTTTTTAATATAATTTTTTTATTTATTACAACTTATTCACTTTGTATCCCAACTGTAGCCCCACCCTCGTCCCCTCCCAATCCTGCCCTCCTTCCCTCATCTCCTCCCATTCTCCTTCCCTAGTCAACTGATAGTGGAGGACCTCCTCCCCTTCATCTGACCTGAGCCTATCAGGTCTAATGCTGGGTATGGGAACACATGCTTATAATCTTAGCATGTAGGTGAAAGAGACAGGCTAGGGAGTGTGAGTAGGAGGCTAGACTGGGCTACATAGAAAGTTCCAGGCCAATTTAAGATACCTAGCAAGACTGAGATAGAGAAAGGGGAGGAAGAAAGAACGAATTCTGCCTGGCATGTTGAACAACCCCTTTCCTCTTAAAAAAGAGTAGGTTTTTGTATGTATGAAGTTGGAACCTTCACATATTAAGGGACACTAACATACAGACCAGATAGTAAATGTCTGATAAATTCTGTGTGATTTTGTAATCCTCCTCAGTTTTAAGAATAGAATTATGAGGGTAAAGAAACAGTAGGCTTTCTCTTTGATACTAGCAATCTTTAAACTGGTCGCTTGTTTCTTCTATCAGAGCCTTGGCCTACAGTTATTAGACAACCACAGTAATTTGTTTTGGAAGTTATTTTCTGTGTTTGAAGCCCCTTGCTCAACCTGCAATGATATTTGTTGCCGTTTTTAAGTATGTGGTTTTCTAGTTTGCTTAGAGAGCTCATGAAAAAACTAAGCTTCCCCTCTTCTACTGTAGTTAAAGTAACTAATAGAACTGAAGCTTCAAGAGCTTCTGGACTTAAATTACTTGTTGCTTTTTTACTAAACCAAGTCCTGAACTTGAGGTAGAATGTTTCGTTTCTCTTCCCTGTTCTGGCCATGTTCTTTGAATGCTGTTCTAAGGATTTTTAGTTGAGATCTAATCTTAATTATTCAAGGATAATTAAGGGGAGAGCATGGCTAATAGACCGTCTAGACTCCTCTGGCCAGATCCAGAGCCTGGGAACATTGCAGAACTCTGTGGCCTGACTTGCTTTGCCTGTAAGGAGGTCACACATGTGATGGCTTTTATCATGGGATATTCAAGTGGGAAGAGACCCTGGAGGGTATGGACTTGGTTCAACCTCTTCAGCTTGCAGATCTACTTCTTTCACAAAAGCTTAGCTTTATCACGATCTCTCAAAACTGTGCTGTTACCATTTCACAGAGGTGATATCCTTGTAATGTTGTTGAGGGAATGTTAATTCCTTAATTTTGGCTTGGTAAGCTTTTGTTCATTGTTGTATGTAAATGTGTTTTAAAAAATGGGGTTACTGCTGATCACATACATTGAGTATCCTTCCAGTGAAGAATTTGACCTAATAAGCTTTTTGATGATCTCAGCAACATTCTCTTGACTAAGCATGGTCATGCACAGTGTTGTAATTTCTTTTTGCAGGGCTATTCAGATATTTTAAGTCATATTTTAAGACAGTGTTTTATCTTTAATTTAGCGTAAAACGCCACACTTTTATAAATTTTGTTGGCCACAGAAATGCATTTTGTGCTACTGAGGAGTAGGCGTTGGCACTTGAAGGGCCAGGGCTTCTCAGGATGCTGGACTGTCCATTTGAATAGTGGAAATTTCCCAAAACTATATACGTTGGTCCCCTACCTGGAGATGACTCTTTATAGAAGGATGAAATGCAGGCTGCACGTTCGACAGCTTTTCAAAGCAGGGAAAGTACCCTCAAGGCACCACATATATTTCTGTTTCATATAACTGGAACATAGAATTTTATTATTAATTTGTTAATTAATCTTATTGATCATCTTTTGATGGGTCTTTTGTATAATTTCAAGTTAGGACCATTAAGCAATTAAAGTAGTATAATTTGAAAACCACATAAAAGAGTAAAACAGAATTATTTTTCAAGGAACTAGTGCTTATTACATGTCTCCTAATATCTTCTTAGAAAAGAAAAACGGCAACAAAAAACATCTGGGTGAAAGCAAAATGAAGTGGGGCAGTCTTGGCACACACCTTCAATCCCAGCACCCTCAAGAGGTAGAGGCAGAGGCAGGTGGATCTCTGTGAGTCTGAGGCCAGACTGGTCTACAGAGTGAGTTCCTGAACAGTCAAGGCTACAAAAAAAAAAAAAAAAAAAGGCTAACTCTGTCTCTGTGTCAGTGCTATTAATTTTGACCTGTCGGTTGGACTTATCTGGTTGGGGTTTGGCCAGTGCGGGCTGGCCCCTGAGATCGGCTGTGACTAACTTTTTGACTTTATGCAAACCCTCCCTTTAGCTGTTGTTTAGGAGTTCGTTTATACTTTTCAGTTATGGCGGCTGTATTGGACAGGGTCAGTTTGGAAGACGGCTTAAATCTGTTTCTCCTACGTGTGGAAGAAGTAGGAAACTGGACTCTTTGACTTAGTGTAGTGAGTGCCATTTCTAGGGTGCGGGCTCCAGATGGCCCCATGCAGCAAGATGCAGGAGGAATCTACCGGAAACACCGTATGTGACTGATGTTACATCGTTTGATCAGAGTCTGACCAATGTGGTTATCCCTTGCTGGAAGGCTGGAGATGTAGCTGCTCAGCTGGTATTATACCCTAAGCAGAGCAAGGGAGCCTGGATTTTAGTCTTTTACCTTATACAACTGTAGACTCTAACTTCCCAGCTGTTCCCTCTGACTTTTCTAGTGAGTGGGGGTGAGACTAAGTCTCTCTGTTGTTTACTTTTGTTTCTCTTATTTCCAGAAGGGGATCTTAAAACAAACAAACAACCCAAGAAAACCACTGTCTTCCATGGAAAGCAATTAGAAGTTTGAGCCCTGTTCTCTATTTGTTCATTCCACAAGTATTTGTTGAACACTTAGTGCTTTCCTATTGGCTGCTGGATATTGTTCTATTACTGAGCCTCACGTGAATAGACTATAAGTCTGTGACTTATCACCTTTATAGGTGGCAAGGTAGTCTTCCCAATCCAGCACTGCAAATCTACCTCAGGATTATGACACTTATGTAGGGCAGAGTGTCTGACTGGTAGAAGAAAAGATTAGTGGGAGCTAGCTTAACTTTCAGAATACCAGAGACCCCCTTGGGAACCTCCTAAATGCCTGAACCCCTTTGTGCTGATGATTAATGACTTAAAGCATAGAAGTGGTTCTCACCCTTGACCCTTGACTAGACCTCAGGACCAACCAAGGGTCCCCTGTCTCAGAGATTTCACATAGCCTCAGGCGTAGTGTGAAATGGCCACAGTCAATCCTGTGTAGTCAGCAGTGAGAACCAGAGGTAAGGCTTCATTCCAAACTAGACAGGGAATGTTCTAAGAAGGCTTATCAGTCACATGCTCGAGATCAGATCCTTTTTTGTGCCAGCTCGGTGTGACCATTGAGAGGAGGTGGGAGGGACTGAGATAAGTGATCTGTGAATGAGGAGGCAAGACACTGACATGCTGTAGGCAGGAGCAGGGCTTAGAGGGAGGTGGCCTTGCTGGCCTATTGTGCTGTTCCCATGGTGGGCATTTTAGTTGGGACTCCAAGTGCTATGGGAAGCACTGAGTTTGTAGTCTTTACTTATAGGGGACAGTGAAGGAAGAAAACAGGGATGGGGTAGAGAAGATCATTATTATTTCCAAAACCAAGAGGCTCTCCAAGCTTATAGGGGCTTCTATGTGAATCCAGAAGGTGGAGCTCTGGAGTTGGTAGGGATCTTGGATACAATGCTTTTATTTATAAGATTTGGATGAACTCCAAACCCGCTAAGCCCTTCCTCATTCAGGTATAAAAGTGAAGATGCAGTCCAGAGTTGATTCCATTTCAGTTTATTTATGCCCTTGTCTTTAGTCCACATGTATCAGTGTTTTAGAGTATAATAAAACAGTGGTTTGTAGTTATTGAAGGTTTACTATGTGCCAGATACTGGACTAAGAATTATAAAACTAAGGCATAAAAAGGGATGCAAGGGGGCAGAGTTTGGAAGTATTTATTTTCAAATGTGTGTAATTTTTTGTTCTGACAGTCAAGTATATTTTAATTATGTTCTTTTAAAAATGTGCTTTTATAATTTACTACATGCTTCCTCTTCATTAACAGAGTATACTGAATTCAACTTTAGGGGCTCAAAACCCCTTTGAACCTTATGGTTTTATTGGCTGACTGAAACCGCCTCCAGGCTTCCCTCTGATGTTTGTTCTGTGTTGAAGAGGCAGGATCTGATCTCAGTGGTGCCTGAGCTGTTTTCCTCGTAAAAATCTTTACTGTTTATGATGTTTGTCCTTTTACTCTTTCCTCTCAAAGGGTGTGACCCCATGGCATCTTGAGCAGAAAAACAAATCTGCCATTCTGCCAGTTCATTCCTAAGCAAACTCAGGGCTCCAGCTGCCTGTAGTTTTACCCTACCTACCTCCCCTGTCCAGCACACACGTCAGGTCCCTTTTTGGCCATATGTTCAGGAGGTTATGAGTCTTTTCAGGATC
The DNA here is from genome assembly GCA_028658305.1 of Pachyuromys duprasi. Taxonomy (NCBI): domain Eukaryota; kingdom Metazoa; phylum Chordata; class Mammalia; order Rodentia; family Muridae; genus Pachyuromys; species Pachyuromys duprasi. Next base: position 55,946,192 of record CM053763.1, on the reverse strand, counting down.
GGTCTCCATCAGTGTGAGCTACTTGCCTTATGAGGAGTCCTCATGGTTCTGTAAGCTTGGGTCACTGGTTTCGGAAATGCTTCCTTTTAAAGACTACCATTTTCTTTTATTTATTATTTTTAAAATTTTTATTATATATTTTTTCTTTTATTTTATTTTTTATTAAATTCTTTATTAATTACACTTTATTCACCTTATATACCCCCATAGTTTCCTCCTTTCTCCTGTCCCAACTCCTCCTTTCCAACCCCCCTCTGCACCCATGTTCCTTTACAAGATCACTGATGGGGAAGGTCCTCCTTTCCTTCCCTCTGATCCCAGTCCATCAGGTCTCATCAGGAGTGGCTGCATTGTCTCCCTCTGTGGCCTGGCAAGGCTGCTCCGCCCTCAGGGGGAGGTGATCAAAAAGCAGACCAATCAGTTCATGTCAGAGACAGTCCCTGTTCCCGTTACTATGGAACCCACTTGGACACTCAACTGCCATGGCCACACCTGTGCAGGGGTCCTAGGCTACCTCTGTGCATGGTACCTGGTTGGACCATCAGTCTCAGGAAGGATCCCTGTGCTTAGACCACTTGGTTCTGTTGCTCTCCTTGTGGAGTTCCTGTCCTCTCCAGATCCCACTATTTCCCACTCCCCTTGTAAGATTCCCTGCACTCTGCCCAAGTGTTGGCCATAAGTCTCAGCATCTGCTTCGATAGTCTGCAGGGCAGAGCCCTTCTGAGATCCTCCATGGCAGCTCCTGACCTCCCTGCCTCTCCTTCTTCCGATGTCCATCCTCTTTGCCATTCTGGATAGGGATTGGGCATTTTAGCAAGAGTCCTCCCTCTTGATTAGTTTCTTTAGGTGTACAGATTTTAGTAGGTTCATCCTAGAGTATGTGTCTATATGAGTGAGTATATACTGTGTGTGTCTTTCTGCTTCTGGGATAGCTCACTCAAGATGATTGTTTCTAGGTCCCACCATTTACCTGTACATTTCATGATATCCTTGTTTTTTTATTGCTGAGTAATATTCCATTGTGTAGATGTACCACAATTTCTGTATCCATTCCTCAGTTGAGGGGCATCTGGGTTGTTTCCAGCTTTCTGGCTATTACAAATAAAGCTACTACAAACATGGTTGAGCAAATGTCCTTATTGTGTACTTGAGCCTCTTTTGGATATATGCCTAGGAGTGGTTTAGCTGGATTTTTTAAAAAAATGTAATTTATTTACTTTTATATTAATCACAGGTTAGGTACTTTGTATCCCAGGCGTAGCCCCTTCCCTCATTCCCTCTCACTCTCCCCATCCCTCCCTCATCTCCTCCTTGTCCCCCTCCAAGTCCACTGATGAGGGAGGACCTCCTCCTCTTCCGTCCGACCCTAGTTTATCTTGTCTCTTCAGGGCTGGCTACAATGTCCTCTTCTGGGATCTAGCTAGGCTGTTACTCCCGGGCATGTGTGGGGGCGGGTCAAAGAGCCAGCCATTGAGTTCATGACAGAAATAGTCCCTGTTCCCCTTACTAGGATCTCCAGTTGGATACTGAGCTACCATGGGCCACATCAGGGGTTCTAGGTTATATCCATACATGGTCCTTGGTTGGAGAAACTGTCTCATAAAAGACCCCTGTGCCCTGATCTATTTGGTCTTTGTGGAGCTCTTGTTCTCCCCAAGTCTTACTAACTCCCTCTATTTTCATTATTATTCCCAGCCCTCTGCCAAAGGCTTGGTTGTGAGTCTTAATATCTGCTTTGATACATTGCTATATAGATTCTTTCAGAGGCCCTCTTT
>CM053763.1:55864531-55944317 GCA_028658305.1 Pachyuromys duprasi | reverse complement strand
CCAACCTGGATCCTCCTTCTTGTTTATCTTCCCTAGGTGTATAGATTTCAGCATGACCTTCCTATCCTGTAGGTCTATACATGAGTATATACCATATGTTTCTTTCTGCTTTTGGGATACCTCACTCAGGATGATCGTTTCCAGTTCCCACCATTTGCCTGCGAATTTCATGATTTCCTCGTTTTTAATTGGTATAGCTGGATCTTGAGGAAGCGCTATTCCTAGTTGTCTGAGGAAGCGCCAGATTGATTTCCAGAGTGGTTGTACAAGTTTACATTACCATTTTCATCAGTCAAAGCTGGCCTTCTGTAAACATGTTAGGTAGGTATAGCTACCTGGGACTGGGGCTTCCCCACCCCACACTCCCTTTTCCCTTTACCTGAAAAACTAGAGCTTAGTTAGAGTGGTCATTCAAACAATGTTTGCTAAACATGACTTGAGAGGTCTTTTAGAACAGTCAGATCTCTACATAGATCTTCGTGTCTATATTACATTTGTCATACAATCTCTTCTGCGGTTGGTAGTCTCATACCCTGGAAGACCACTGGCCTATCTTTATACCCGTGACTACACTTCCAATAACTGTTCTCAGATAAAATACTTTGTAAGGCTCTTTCCAGTCAGCTTAGGGAAAGTGGCTTGACAGAGAGCTTCTTTCCAGGCTTTGGAATGGGGGGGATGGGGAGCTGGCTAGGGCAAGTCCCAGTTAGAGGAGACAGGTGCTTGTAGCCTGAGCTGAGTCTTGACATGGCTAAAGATTGTTACAGTTCCAGGAGTGGAAGGGACTTTGGCTCTATGGCCCAATTCTCTCATTTTATAGCGGAATGAAAGTGCACCCTCAGCAAAGGTAGGTGACTTTCTAATGGCTGCAGAATTCGATGCTGTCAAAGTTGGAGCACTAATCAGAGTTGGAAGCTGAGCTGTGCACTGCTCCCTTTTTCTACCAGGAGCTACAAAGATGTACGTTTTTCATTTCTTTTCTTCATTGGTTGCATTTGCACAGAAAATTTACTTTTAGTGTAGCTATGACAGAGTCAGCAGCGGAAAAGAATACTCACATTTTGGAACCATAGTTTTGTGAAAGCACTGGTTTGAGGCACAGTAAAGGAAACTTTCAGATCACTAGTGTATTTTAAGCTTGGTTTCAAGTTCCACTAAGAACAGCTTCATGTCTTCCCTGCCTTCATCCACCAACTTCTTCAGCTATGTAATTCTGTATGGCATTTAAATATTATTACTACCAGGAACAGATCTGCATTTTGTGGTTAGTATTATTTAAAGTATTAAAGAAAGGATAATCGTGTCATTTCAAGAAACACTTTATACCATTTTTAAGATTTGTTATCACATGATTATCCTGCAATTTCCAGTTGTGTTTAGTTAAGTGGTGCTTTGCAAGTTTTTTTGGTAAGATTTGTGTTTTTAATGCAATTTTAATGTATGTATGTGTACCATGTACATGCCTCATCTTCAAGGTCAGAAGGGAGTATTGGAGCTCCTGGAACTAGAGTTAATGATGTTGTGTACCACTATCTGGGTGCTGGGAGCCACACTTGTGTCCTCTGTAAGAGCAACAAGTGCTCTTAACTCCTCAGGAGCATTGCTCTTAAGCTGATTATTTTGTTTTGATGCTTCTAAATATCATCAACTCTTTGTTTTATTACTTTCAGAAAAGGAACAACTTGGAGAGGAGTCATCTAGAGTGTTCATATATTTTAGTGACTTAAAGTCTTTTATTAGCCTGTGAAGTGACTTTTAATTCAATATACTGAATTAGTCTTATAGTTAATATATAGAGCCTCTGGCAATGCTCAGTTAGGACACCCCTGTCAGGGCTACCTGCTGTTCTTGACTCCTTTTACAAAGAAAACTTCTCAAATTCATATTTTAAAGAGTCAAATTATAGTTTTCATTTATTCCTCTCAGAATTTACTGTTGAATCTTGCATACTTTTTAAAATATTCTTTTGTCAATTATTTGTTCAAGTAATTTTTGTCTAAAATTAGATTAGAATTTTATGAAACAAATTTGAGGGTTTAAAAAATATAAGCAGATATGATTTTTATAAGGTGTAAGGGAACAAATATTGTCATTGTTTTGTGTTACATAAAATTATCAAGAAAAAAAATAGAAGAATTTCAGGTTTAAAATTTGTCTTACATTCTGAGACTGTCTTATATCTGGGAAGCATCTCAATTGGGTAAAAATGTCTTGCATTGTTTCACTCTTTTACCGAATATAAGTCATAGGGTAGATAACAATTTGTGTTTTGCACTTCAGAGTACTAGCTTGTGGTGTCATCTGCTCATTTTAGTATTACAAAGAGGACTTGATGTTTAAAACCAGAAGCCTGGGTTCTTGTCTCTTTTATTAGATGCTGCTTGACATATGTATAGATGCATAGATATATATGTATTATATGTATACATGTAAATGAAATAGCTGTTATTATTATATAATTCCTTAATTAATGATCTTCTCACAGAACATTCTCCTCTTGGTATACAGCATAGTTCCCAGGCTTGGATATATTTGCCCTCACATCAGCGTTCTCTGTGTCTGTAAGGGTTTCTCATGGAGACTTAGTGAATTTCAGGGATGGATAGAGTTCATTCGACTCTCCTGGAGTTCTTTATAGACATTTCAGAGAACTGGGATGTTGTTATATTTTTAACCTACGTTATCTAGCATTGTAGTAAAATAAAGATAAGGTGCACAAATAAAAAAATTGCAAGTGTAGCTTTATTCAGCATGATATCTGGAAATATAATTCTGAATATTTTTCAGATGTAACATCAGCGTTATTGTTGTATAATAGCCATTGAATATTTATTAAATGTCTGTTGTAGGAATTCTAATCTGCTGCTTCATAATTTATGCTAATGTTGATGCCCCAAACATACATTGTATTGTTGTGATTTTTTTTCTTTAACTTTTCAATGATAAAGCAGTACATTCAATTCTAGGGAGTTGGCACATCTTAAATGTCAAATGTATGAAACAATTCTGAAATAGAGAACTCTTGTTTTTAGAAAGCATTTTACCCATGTGTGCAGTTATTGAAGTAAAATATTTGTACTTGGCTGGCTTGTCTTCACCAGATGTCATGGTTCAGAACCCCCTTTGGTTAGAGACATAGGGACTGAGTCCTGCTGCTATTAAGGAAACAATTACTACTCAGAGTACTTGGTGGTTACTCTATGGGCTTGTTACCCTTTTTGGCAACAGGTTTATGTTTGAAACTCTTAAATACGGAGCTTTGCAGCACACACAGCTCATTTCTAGTTCTGTGTCATTCCATCTAGTGTTCAATGGTGCCCATTGTGAGATTGTTGCTGTGGACACTAACAGAGTGACTGGAGGCTGATGTTGGTGAGTGCCAGGCCCTCTCGTATGACTCAGCTCTCACTGAATGGCCCCTCAGGACTTTGCCTCCAAAAGCATCATTCCAGACTGCCAGGCTTCAGTTCTGTTTTCGTCTCTGCTCATTCTCTCGCAGAGGACTGCATGCCTGTAGTGTGAACATGAGTGTGGCGTGACACCACAGAAGCAGTAGATAACAACTAATTTTCCTACACCCCTCTCCCATCCTACAGGTGCTAGAAAATTGCGTGTAAAATTCCTGTGGAGGCATTTAGTGGCCTAAGGGTAGGAGCCAACGCATTGGGAGAAACAGGCGAAGGGGTGGTATGTGGAGGCAAGGGGAGAGTGGGCAGGGCCAGAAACGCCAGCCTTTCTGAACACCTTACTGACGTTTGCTGGAGAAACCCTTGGGGCCTTTCTCTTTTGTTTTGTTTGAGATACACACACACACACACACACAAACACAAACAATGAAGATTATATGTGTGTCTGTATGTGGGGTCATGGGAGGTATAAAGCAAGGATGGACTTTGGTGTGCAGACCTATTCTCTAGATTGGTTAGGGTGAAAACCTGAGTGAATCAGGGGTAGGAAAATGAGCAGACACTCCGGAAAACCGAATTGTCTCGGGGACAAACACCACTCAGTGTATCTTGCCCTCTCATTTTGCTCTCCAGATGCCTCTGTCTGCTCACTGTCACTCTCTGAGGCCCCAGTAGCAGCTTGGATCCCATGATTATCTGCTTCCATCAGGTGCATTGACTTTGTGCTTGGAGTCTTGCTTCCCCGTGGTGTCATGCCCAATTTCATATCAGAAGTCCGCCTTGATTGGGGTGCAGTCAGACATGACTGCTTTATTTCACTCTCTCACCCCCAAAGTTCACCACCTCTCCAGCCACCCAGGTGCTCTCACCGTCACTGACTTCAACATCTTTATTGACTCTTGACTCTTGGACTTACTCTAATGATCTTTATTCCTCTTACTGCTGTTATCTCATTTTTTTTAATTGATTGGGCTTCCTGCTTGTGAGTACTTCAATTACAAACTGGAGCTTATACTACCTAACTAGAGGGCTTCCCGAGAGACTTAATGTAAATGAAATGTCTGAACTTGCAGCTGGGTGCTCTGCTGTGACTGGGTGGTCTAGGTTTCAGCCTTTTTATTTTATTTTATTTTATTTATGTTAAGGTTTCAGTTTTCTGCTCAGTAATCCATTGCTCTTGCTCCAGGGTTGGTGTTTGTTTATTTTTGTTTGAGACAGATTCTTTCTCTTATGTAGCCGTGGCTGTCCGGGAATTCGTTATGTAGACCAGGCTGGCTTTGAACTCACAGAGATCCACCTGTCTCTGCCTCCTAAGTGCTGGGATCAAAGGTGTGCACCACCACATCCAGACCCCAGGTTCTAGTTTCCTGTTACCAGAGTTGTCTTTCCTAAAGAACCCTCTTTAAGCATCTCCATTGTCCTACGGTGTCCGACAGTGTAGACAAACCTTCCTGATATGGCAGTCCAGGTGCAAAGGGTAGCTCCATTTCTGAACAAACCTTTCTAGCCTTGTATGTCCTAGCTACACGAGACCGCTAAGTATTGTCCCCTAAACCTAATTTAGATGTAGTTTTTTTTTTCTTTGAAGCAAAATACTCATTATTCTTTTCTGCTTTATACTGTTTTCTTTTTTAAAACTATGTCGTTTAATTATTAAGTACAATTGCAATATATGTCTATATTGAAAGGTGTGTAAATATAGAGGTATAAGTAGATATATAACAAGTGCACATATCTCAGAAGCTGTTCATTATCACAAAAGGTAGCATGAGGCAAGCTCTTCCTATGAGATGTGTGATCTGTCTGTATAGTGATGTAAGCTATCTAAACTGACAAATTTAATGGATAGAAGCTGCCTTTGCTTTTGTAAATGCCTCAATCTAAACCTAAATATGAAAACATAAAAAGCGAGTCTGTGAGAACTGAGGTGCCAGTGTACCTAGAACACTGTAAGAGAAAAAAAAAAAAGAATTAGCGTTTGTGTGTGCCAAGCATTTAATGCACATTATCTCATCTAATCCTTTGAAACCTCCAAGGCTAGGTAGGTATTTTACAGGTGAGAAAAAGGAGAGCTAGAAAGGCTGTCTGCCTAAGACAGGAAGCCCAGGGTCCCTCTCTCAGCTGCCAGGTGCTCTCCTGGAGAGCCGTGGCTGAGCAGTGCTGTGTGCTTGGGCTTTTGTTAGCTGTGGCTTCTTTTCGTTGGTGATTATTCTCCAGATGGTTGACTATTTATCGTCACATTAGAGAAACAAAATTGGGGCTATGCACATGTTTCCCTGGGGCGTGTGCTCTTTCCTTTTCTTCCTCAGACATCTTTGTATTTCATCACCCCTGCAGCCATGACAGTAACATTTGGTTTTCTGTTAATCTGTGCTTTTTTTTTTTTTAAGGGTTATAGGGTGTGTAATTATGTATGCATTGATCCTAAACCAATTAGAAAGCAAGTGCTTGTTTGCTTAGTACAATCAGGAGGACGGAAATGAAGTTCTTCAAAGCAGGTGACTTCATACTTTTAATGTGTTATTTTCCACTTCTAAATATCCCTAGTCCTGCATAATTCACAATGCAGGATGTCAGGGCCTTGAGTATGGGTGATGGTAGGTACAGTGACAAAGTCAGTGGTGGCAGCCAAGGTTCCTGAGCTGGCGTGAGCCTGTCTCCACGTGCTTTCAATGGCTTCTCAGTAATCTGAGGAGCCAAACATGCCTTTATCTCCATTTCACAGACGGGAAAATCTAGGTGAAGGAAAGGTGGGAAATTTACACAGAGCTAGGGCACTTCAGTGTCTTGGCAGTTTTAAGTCTGAATTACTTAGAAATTTTGTTGTTACTAAGTTAATGTGCTGTCTTCTCCCTTGCCAGGTGGACTCATTGTAGTGTCTAGGGGAATAGGTTACAGACTGTCATTAGCATAAAATGAGTAAGCTTAGGAGGGCTCTATGTGAGACACTTGAATTGCTGTGACATTTTTAGGAAACTAAGGAGGTCTTTACTCTTAAGAACATTTGTAGTTACAAAAATATGGATACAGAAATGTGCTCCTGTTGGTCTTTTGTTTTTTTCCTGTGATGTGGGTCTGAGCAAAGTAGTTTAAAAAGAACAAGTCTTTGTTGTTGTTCACAGAGGCTTCGGTCCAGGGTAGAGGGTTCCGTGTTTCTGGGCCTGTGGGAGGCTGCCAGCGTGGCAGAAGGGCATGGTGGAGCTGAGAAGGCTAGGGAGAGGTGGGAACATGGTCTCTCTTCCAGTGTATACCCCTTGTCAGTCACTTCTGTTGGTGTACCTTTTAAAACTAGTTTATGTAGGTTTCTTAGGCCTCTACCTCCCTTCTCTACTCGAATCCCTTCCAGCTGACAAAGATCTTGCCCTTCTCAGAGCCTGCACGAGGCAAGTAGTTTGCTGTTGTGGACAGTCTAAAGCAGCTGCATATCCCACACCTGGATTAAAACAAAAGCATGTTTACAATAACATAACTGAGGTTTTTTAAATTTAATTTTTTATTAATCATGACTGAGTTTTTAAAGACACCAAAACTTTCCACTACCCACATTGATCTAGCAGGCCCCAGCTTTCCTAAGTGCTGCAGCTCTCATGGTCCGTTGAGATTTTGGATCCATCTATTAATCACTTTGTTGATGAAGGCAGAGACCCCACGCTTCGGGCACCTCACAGACATTCCACCCCCAACCACAGCCTGCCGGGAACTAGGCTTCTAATGCTTGAGCCTTTTTTGGGGAAGGGTGTGTGTGTTTGTATCCAGATCATACTAGTGCTTCTGTTTACTCTGTAGAAAGTCATTGAAACAGACAATTTTATGTCTAAATGCTGGCTAGGGAAATAATGTTTTAGCTTACAACAGTGAAGGGATTTTTGAAAGGCTTGGCTGGCATGCCCACAGGGAAGGCAGACATCTTACCTCTTTTTAGCAAGCAGGAATACTGGATCTTTTTAAAAATTATTTTTATTCACTTTACATAGCGATCATATCCTCCTCCCTCCTCTCCTCCTGCTCCCACCCTCCCTCTCTTTCCCCCTATCTCCTCTCTCCTACTCCTCAGAAAAGGTTAGTCTCGTGACATCGTTCTCCCCATCTGTGTCCCCTCCCCCCAACAACCCACCCCTGGCACATCAAGCTGCACCAGGACTGAGGGAAGTGATTGAAAAGTAGGCAACAGAGTTCATGTGTAATACTGGATCTTAAAATTGTGTTTTGCAGCAAGAAATTCTGAATGTAATATTTTTATAAGGCTGAGAATGCTACTGTCTAATATACTTTAATGGCTTTTTGTTAAACTTGGTAATCTCCCTTTGCCTTTTTATTTTCCTTTTTAAAGCTTCTCACCAAAGGGCATGGATGAAAATGAAAACAGCCAGTCTCCAACAACAAGCTACCAATATCCTAAAGAAACAGTAAGGAAGCGCCAAAATTCAGTACAGAATTCAGGAGGAAGTATGTCTTCTAGGTTTTCCAGGAAAAGCTTCAAACTGGATTACAGACTAGAGGAAGATGTAACTAAATCGAAGAAAGGAAAAGATGGGAGATTTGTTAACCCATGGCCAACATGGAAAAACATCTCTATCCCAAATATTCTTAGATGGCTGATAATGGAGAAAAATCATAGCAGTGTTCCAGGTTCCAAAGAGGTAGGCAGCATTTAGCTGTTTTTGAATGGTTTGTTAATAATTTGAATACATGTATGTAACTTAGTTTTTTTGTATGTGAGCTACACCCCTCTATTTGGCATTTGAGTTGTTTCTCTATGATGAGACATAATGGTAAGTTTTGAAGAGACAAATGAAGCCTGTGACTATGTCAAGTTCCTGTTCAGTTGTACGGGACATGTGTAAATGATCCTTCCGGTCTGCAGCCAGAGGTTGGCATAGAATGCTATAGAAACAGAGGGGCGGAGTGGTCAATTCTGACTGGTAGGGGTTGGAGATGGCTTCAGGAGTATGTGTGCTGTCCTAGAAGAGTGTTGTGCAGAGGTTTTCCAGGTAAGATGATTCTGTGAACCACATTATGAAGATGAGCAAATGCATGATGCATTCCAGGAAGTTAACAGCCTGATAAGAGTTTGGAATATGGAGGTGAAGCTTTTCTTAAAGGCAGGGTATTAAAAAGATACCAAGGGGACTCATGTCTTTGAATATGCCACTTAAAATGAATTCACTATAATCTGAAAGAAAAACATCTTTGCACTGTTCCAGTTTGTATTCCGTTTATGTATTCTCTTTTATGTATTTCATTGTATCTCATTTACCTGCCTTAATTCCTCCTTGTCTTCAGTAAAAGCCTAGAATTAGATCAAGGAAGCATGCTGGCTTCCCTTAGTTCAGGAATAACTGTAACTTTGTGTTTAAACACATTTTTAAAAATTGCTGAAAGGATGAGCTTCACCCTAATGTGGCTAGAGTTCTCCAAATCCCCAAACAGCAAACAAAAACAAAACCAGGGTAAGTAGGTGAGGAACCAAGACCTGCACTCAACTCAAATTTTATCAGATTTCTGGAGGTCGTTTTGCTGGAAGCTAACCTTTAATGAGCAGATGACAGACTCAAGAAGTCATTACTTGGAAAAGAAAATAATATTTACATAGAATAATTACATATTATGCTATTTATATCATATTATAGTGTATTGTATTTGTTTGCCTGTATAGTTGAAAATGCTGCAAAAGAAACATATGATTAATATATACATTAATTAATAGGTCTTAATAAAGTGGGTCATAAGCAGGACGCATAGTTTAGTTGCCTGTTGAGAAAGAGTTTCTTTCCTGGGCCATTCCGGGTACAGGTCTCTTCTGGAACATTAGGACAGTGTATCAGCTCACAGGCCATATATTGTTCAGAGGCTATTGTTGCTTTGCACTGATGTTGGCTCTGAGACCTTGTCTGATTGTTACTGTTACTCAGTCACCAATTGAGCGGAGGAAAACCAACATTTGGCAGCATTTTAAGGAGGGAGGGAGGGAGAGAGACTTCTTGAGTTTCATTAGGTGGAGGAACCTGTCAAATTGGGGAACAGGCTGCCACAGCATGGCTGGGTACAAAAAGGAGTTTGGGAACCAGTTTTATGCTCCTAAGACTGTGTGACTTTATCGCTATCCCAGTCCCTGAGCTCTTCTGCTGTGGTTTAAATCTTACGTGACCCCCACAGCTCATGTGTTAAAGGCTTATTCCTAAGCCTCATGCTATTGGGAATTAGTGGAAACAGTCAGAGTTAGGGGTGAGTGGGGAGGTCTTCTGCCATTGGTGGTGTGCCCTTGAGGGTGATGGGGGAATTCTCTTCCCTTTCTCCTCTTTTTCTTTTCTGGTTAGGGAGGTGTAAGGGCCTTACTGCATTGTAAACCCCTTTCGTGATGTGCTGCCCCGCACAGGCCCAGAGCAATAGAGCCACTTAATCATGGACTGAAACTTCCAAAACTGAACAAACCCAGCCATCTCTTTGGTATCTGTTTTCTAAAATTTCACCATGGCATCTTGCTTTTTATTTATTCCTGTAGTCACTCAGTAGGTGTGTGTTTTCAGTCTGAAAATACACTTTCTATACTTTCTTCAGTTGTAGAAAATTTCCTTATCTACTCTTTGGAGAATTCCATCCCTCATTTTGTTCCAGAATGACTAGGTAGTCTTTGTATTTATTCAGTGGATACATGAAAAAAAAAATCCAGTACAATCAGAGACTACAGATCCCAAGAGTTGCTTATAATAGGATTTGGCCTGGATGTCTAAAATGGCACATTATCTAAAAATTTGTTTGGACCATAAAAGATTCTCCATGAAAGTCTGTCCCTGCAGAGGGTAGATTTGGATGACTAGAGGGGTATTTACTTTCACCGACCAATCCCCAAATCACTAGGTCAGTCACATTCTCTGCAAAAACAGCCCACAGCTTACTGCCACTACCTAGGACCAAAGAAGTCTGTATACCTCAAAACAACGGTGTTGTGGTCTTTACATGAGCTGCATGAAGGAGCAGGTCATTTGAGGTAGAAGTCGCATCTCAGTGTTTATTTAGCTTTAGTGTGACTTAATATAATTTGTTCCTTGAAGGAAATGGTTTAGTGAGAAGAGGTGATTTTAAGCCAGGAAGACCTGACTACTATTCTCGGTTAGAACACCTATCTGTTGTATGAGCTCTGCAAGTTGGTCTGTTTACCATAAGATGACAGACAGACCAGTCACAGTATTAAGTCACATGGAGCACGCGGTGCTTTGAATGAGAATGGCTCAAGTTCTCAGTTACTGCTGCAGTCATGCTTGCCTATCTGCAGTTATGCTCTCCGCCATCATGGTCACGGACTCACTGCCTAGAACTGTAAGCCGGATAAACTATTTCTTCTGTAAGTTGCCTTGGTTGTGTTTGTGGTTGTGGTGTTTTATCATGGCAATAGGAAAGGCAGTGTCCTTTGCATCTGGCCAAAGGTGAACATGACCTGGCACAGTGAACATTTGGATTTTTCCCTTTTTTCAAGAAAAGCAAAACAGTAACTAATCTGCGTCTTAATTATGGGCCTTATGGTTTTTCCCTTTTGTAGTTCCCATGGGAAAATTAGCCAAGAAAATCTTGATATAGCTGAACAAACAAACAAACCTCACTTTCTTCAAGAAATCAAGAATCCTTTTCCTCCCTACCTCCCGTTCTACATGCTTTTCCAAACTCTTTATTGGGATGAAAAGTTTATAAATCATTCATTCCTTTTCTAGTATGTGTTCATGTGGGTGCATACCCACATATGTGCGTGTGTGTTTATATGTGCACATGTGTGTGGAGGCCAGAGGGTGCCATTGGGTGTCTCTCTTAGTCACTCTCCACCTTCGTTTTTTGAGGCAGTCTGTCCTTGAACCTGGAGCTCACTGATTTATGGAGGCTGGGTGGCTTTGGGCTGCCATGCCCAGCATTTTGGGGATTTTCGGAATCTCGTGGGAATCTGAACTCAGATCTTCATGTTGGTGTAGCAAGCATTTCACCCACTCAGTCATCTCCCCAAATCCCTGAAAAAAATAGTTTTTTGTTTTGTTTTGTTTTTGATTTTTTGGTTGCTCAGTTGTAGGTTACATTTGTTTTTTGAGTTTCCCTAGGAAGCTGCCAGGGAGTAAATTTGTAACGATAAGCTGCCACTTTGTAGTGAGAAAGAAGCAGAGCGTGAAGGAAGGCACACAGATGTATTAGTTACTGTTCTGTTGCCGTGATAAAACACCAGGGCCACGGCATCTTATATCAGCAAAGGCTTATCTGGACTTATGGCTCCAGAGGTTCCGTCGTAGTAGAGAAGCATGGCTGCAGTTAGGTGGAGCAGCAGGAACGCCTGAGAGAGGGAAGCGGAGAGGACTGGGAATGGTTCCTGGCTTGGAAACCTCAAAGCCCACGCCCAGTGACACACCTGCTCCAGCAAGGCCACACCTTCTAAAGCTGCCCAGACAGCGCCACCAGCTGGGAACCATGAATTCAGGTCTTCTGAGTGTATGGAGGACACCTCATGCAGACACCACAGCAGAGAAACTTTTCAGAACATTTTTTGGAACAAAATGAAGGATGGAATTTTCCAAAGAGTAGATAAGGAAATTTTCTACAACTGAAGAAAGTATAGAAAGAACCCTTTTCAGAACTCATGTCACTAATTTTATTTTTTTACAGAAAGCTTTATAATTTGCATAGTATAAAACCCCATTAAACATACAATTTAGTGGCTTTTAATAGATTCACAAACATATGCAACTACACACAATCATTCATTATTTCCAAATATAATACCTTGTCCTTTAGGCATCACCTTCCAACCCTGATTCTTTCGCTCTCCTCTGTTCCCTGGAAACAATAAATCCACATTGATGTCTTAATAACCTTGGTGAATAGTTTGAGGCTGCTAACAATGCTCAGTTGTGGGCTTCGTCTCCCAGAAGCATTCAGACAACGCTAATGCCGAGCTTCAAGTGCCCTTCAAACTAGAGAAAAAACAAAGTGCATTAGTTTCCAGGGATTACCGTTTTCCAGCTATTTCAGCACACTGTTTAATGTAGTCTTGCTTAAACATTTTAAGACAGTAACACAGATTCCACCTATTTACCGTGTATAATTTGATGAGTTGTAACATTGACACACACAGAGCAGATCACCACAATGAAGATAACGAACATACCCGCCATCCCTGGGGTTCCTTTCGTCTTTGTGGTCTATCTCCCCTTATTCTGCATACTTGTTCCCTAAGCTCTTGCTTTCAGAAGGTAAGTGTGGCCTGGGGTGGCAGGGTAGGTTAGTAGTCGGTCATGTGTTTAGCATGCCTGAGTTCAGTCTGCAGCAACACACATGCACACATGGACAGACACTCATGTGCATGCCTGCGTGAACACACACACACAGGCGCACACACACATACACACACACACACACACAATTAATTGGAGTACTTATGTTGGTTGGAGAAGGTCAGCATGTGAGCACGGAGACCAGCTAGCTGACCTGTGTTAGGGTGATTCTGTGTAACTCTTTGCTAAGGTAGCTTTTACCTCCATTGTTTTGATCTGTGTTAAATCTTAGTCTTTTTTTTTAATGAATTAATATAGTGTCTAAACAGTAAAATCATAATGAATGCTAGCTATTGCTGATGCTTTTTGTGCAATATTTTAGTGAAGTACTTGATATGATATATAGTATGCCATCATCATCGTTTTGTGGCTAGTATTATGCCTAACACATAGCAGGTGTTCAGTTTATGTTAATTTCTTTCCTTTCTCTACAAGAGTTGTTTATTTTCTGTGAATGTGGGTACCTGAGAGTGTGGACCATATGCTTGCCAGTGCTGGAAGAGGCTAGAGGAGGCTGCGGGGCCGCTGGCATGGATCTGTGAGCATCCTAATGTGGGAGCTGGGAACAGAGCCCAGGTCCTCTGGAAAGCCAGCAGGTGCCCTCCACTTCAGAGCCAGCTCTCCAGCACCCTGGTTTCCTTTCTTCCTTTTGCCACCTTTTATCTTTTAAACTTTTTTTTCTTTCTTATTTCTTGGCAAATATACAATGTGACATTTTTCTCTAAACCCTCATTTAAAATTTGAGAATTAACTGAAAAAAATAACATTCATTTATTTGTTCATTAATTTATCCAAAAATTTTTATTGATCACATCCTGTATTGAAGTCACTGAGCTAAGTACTTCAAATGATTCCAAGCTGTATAAGACAGGAAATAGCCTACATTCAAACCAGAACACCTAGAGGAGACTTGTGTTCATAGAAGTGTGCATGTCCAGGGGTAAGGGACTCCATCTACAGAGACATACGGATAGTCCCTTGGAGGATATACAGTTTAATTACAGTCTCAGAGGACAGACAGGGTGAAAGCAATCTGAGAAACGAGGTCAGAATCATGCAGCATTCTGAAACTCGGTCCAGGAACAGGAAGTATGTCCCTGTGTGTGGGATAGAGAATGTGTGTAGAGTCATAAACAGCATGAAGGACAGCTGGGGGAGGGCTGAGCATCCCACAGGCAGCTAATTGTTGGGCAGGGAGATGGGATGGGGCTTGTCAGATGGTAGAGAGCAGTGAAGACTTGTCAGTGGGGAGGAAGTTTTCTCTTAACCATAGGTACACTATCCTTTTGGATTATTTCTTTATGGGTGTATCCTTCTATAGTAACCAAGGCTAGCCTTGAACTCTTGACCCTTCTTCCTCAGCTTCCCGGGTGCTTACCATGTCCAGCTTGGTACTGTTGAGGACTGATACGGCTCTTGTGTATGGATGGAGTGGGCACGGTGACAGCCAGGCAGTCAGTCATGAGTACTTTGACAGGTCTAGCTGCTGTTTAGGGTCTTAAGTGTGGGTTACCAGCTGTGCAGAAATAAAAGAAATGGTTGCATGCTCAGTAACTGGGGTTAGGACCGACTGTCTTCATTTGGAATACTTACAGAGAATGTATTGTAAGCCTGTTCCTGACCCTGTCCTCATCACAGTGAGGTACAGTTATGCCCGTTTTCCAGATGTGGAGCCTGAGCTTGAAGGGCTCAAGAGCCATCACTGCTGTCCTCTGCCTTCCTTCTCTGGCCCTCTCATTCAGACTGTCTCAGTGGTGTCTTGGTTTTCTATCACCATTGTCTGTTGGGATCAGGAACCAGGGGAAAGGTGTTGAGTCAATGGAGCCGACGCAGAAGCCCAGAAATCAGGCCCTGGAGACCAGACTCAGAGGTGCAGATGTGACTTTTACAGTCCAGTGTAACGGCTTAAATGACTGAAATCATTTAAATCAGACCATCCCATGTTAGCCTCAAGCACCAGTAACCAGTAATCAGGTTAGTGCAACTTAAGGAATATGGAGGATGTTTGGGGGGTAAGGTCACCTTAGGAGACTTCCGTAAAGAATGGGGTAGCAGTCACCGGACGCCGCCCTAGGCTGGGATCCATTTTGAGACCTCAATAGTGTGCTAGGAGTCCCTGGTGGATCAACGCTGTGTGCAGTGGATCAGGGCCTTTCAAGGAGCCCTAGGAGTCGCTGATGCTTTGCTCGCCATTCCCTATGGGTCTCCAAAGGGCTTACCTGGACCCTCTCCACAATTCTCTCCTGCCTTTACCTTCTCTTGTGTCAGCCTGCCTTGTCAGGGTAAGGAATGTCTTTATGAATGTGATCCCCCCCCAGACCCCCAGGAATCATCACATGGTTTTGCTTTGAATTTTATGTGTTCAAAAGTAAGATATGTGCAATCCAAGGGTTAAACATCAGTTGCTGTCAGCTTACTTCGTGAGTGCTAGGGGCTGGCCTGCCTCTGAGGCTGCTTCTCAGCAGCAAGGACATCATCAGCTCAGTGAGGCGACAGCAGCAAAACAGCTGCATCTAGGCCAGCCTCCTGCTGGGGCTGCAGAAGAGAGCCTTCAGAAAGAAAACTTAGCAATATTCAGAGTTCTAAATTTAACTTTTTCTCCTGCTCTTGCATTCAGGACTACAGATTCCCAAACTGTTGTCAGTAGCTCACATCTAGAAAGAAGCGAGGTCCACGTTTTTAAGAGCAGAGCAGAAGCAGCAGGTGTAGGGGATGGCTTCAGTTGTCCCCAAATAGCTCCTCTCACTGTAATTTAGGTCAGAAGATTTTCTGTGGTGATGTAATATCTTTCCACCCACTGAACGCTGCTTTTTCCTTCTTGATATCTATGTACAGGAACTTGACAAAGAACTCCCAGTGCTTAAGCCATACTTTGTCAGTGACCCCGAAGAAGCTGGAGTGAGAGAGGCTGGCTTGAGAGTCACGTGGCTGGGACACGCAACACTGATGGTGGAGATGGATGAGCTCATCTTCCTCACAGATCCCATGTTCAGCTCCCGTGCTTCCCCCTCGCAGTTCATGGGTCCAAAGCGGTTCCGCCGTCCGCCGTGTACGATAGGTGAACTCCCCCAAATAGATGCCGTCCTGATCAGCCACAACCACTACGACCACCTGGACCACGGCTCTGTCCTCGCCTTGAACGACCGGTTTGGCAGTGAGCTGAGGTGGTTTGTGCCTCTGGGCCTCCTCGACTGGATGCAGAAATGTGGCTGTGACAACGTGATTGAGCTTGACTGGTGGGGGGAGAACTGTGTCCCCGGGCGCGATACGGTCACCTTTGTCTTGACGCCTTCCCAGCACTGGTGTAAAAGGGCCCTCATGGATGACAACAAGGTCCTGTGGGGCAGCTGGTCTGTGTTAGGGCCGTGGAATCGGTTCTTCTTTGCTGGGGATACTGGCTACTGCCCTGCTTTTGAAGAGATAGGAAAAAGGTTTGGTCCTTTTGACCTTGCAGCTATTCCCATTGGAGCTTACGCACCAAGGTTTGTAAACAGGCACTTTACATGGTGTGGTTCTAGTGGTGGGCTTGGCATAATTGATGGAGGCTGAAATCAGATTCACATTCAATCTCATGTACATCTTGCCAGAGCCTACACACCTTCCGGCTTATGAGCCAGGAACCAGAATTCACTTTTGCTCTTCCTTTTCACATGGATGATTCTCTATAGATGATTAGCTTTTATTCTGTGATGGGGAATTTCCAGTCCCTGCCCTGCATCTCTTCTGCTTCACAGAGCAAGAAAGCAAGGAGTTGGCCTATAGTGCTAGTCCTTTCCATGTTCTTAATTTCAGTCAGCATGCAGAGAATCTTCTCTCGTTACTCACTGCTCTCCCTCTTAGCACCACGCACTCCTCACTTATTTTGAAAGCAGTTGAGGGCCACACTGCCACAGAGACCCGTCTTCTGTCTGCTTTCCTTAATACTATCTCCTTAAGGAAAAGAGATACGATTTCAGTGAACTCAGTCAAGCAGATGGACAAGTAAAGCAGAGCAAAACAGGTGGTAACAAAGTGGTCCAGGAAGCTGGCTTTCCAGGTAATAAAGTGAGTGCTGGCGCAAGCTTGGGAACACAAGCTTGTGACCCACAGTGAAAAGCCATGCCTGGCAGCATGGTCCTGTCATTCCAGAGCTGGGAGGCAGTCCCTGGCCAGCCAGTCTAACCTATCAGTGACATCCAGGGTCAGTAAGAGAAGCTGTCTTTAAAACAAGGTGGAGGTCTGGGGAAATGGATTAGTGGGTAAGGAAAGGCACTTTGGCAAAGCCGGAAGGCCATGTTTGATCCCCAGGACCTAAAGATCAGAATGAGAGAATCAACACTTGTGAGTTCTCCTCTGACTTCCACCTGCATTTGCCCACACACGTGTGTCATTACATTTTTCCTTTGGCCTGTACCTGCCCTCATACACATGCATGCATTCCTCCCCACCCCCAACCCATGTTTTGCTTTGCTCTCCACTGCATGCAGACACACGTGTGCTGTCCAGGCAACCCTGCAAGCATTGTATTTCTAATACAAGCGATGTGTCTATAGTGTCAACAGAGCTCGAGACTCACTTGCGTAGTGGGTTGTGCACACGTAATGGATTGGGTAAATCCAGTCTTTTGTTTTCATCTGATATCTATCTATCCATTCATCAGTTTTCTTTTTCTGTAACTGGGGATTGAATCCAGGGCCCCAGGCACACCAGGCAAGCACTCTTACCACTGAGCTTTAGTCCCAACCCTGTCAAATTTATTTGTTAACCCTAAGCTCTGCAAACCATTTTTCTTACTCTTGTTTACATTTCTTTTTCTTTTTATGATTAATCGTTTATTTTTTTATGTGTGTATGAGTGCTCTATCTGCATGTATACCTGTGAGCCAGAAGAGAGCAGCCGATCCCAGTGTAAATGGTTGTGAGCCACCATGTGGTCGCTGGGAATTGAACTCAGGACCTCTGGGAGAATAGCGAGAGCTCTCAACTGCTGAGCCATCGCTCCAGCCCCAACATCTATTCTTTATTTATTTAGTTTTACTTATTTCCTCATTGTGGGTGGTTTACCTGTTCTGGGTTCTTGGTAATTACTAAAACTACTATAATTTGCCATATGAGATGGTACATGCCTCTAACCCCCAAAATTAGAAGTTGAAGCAGGAAGATCTGTTCCAAAAAGCAACTGCCACTACAGAACACAACAAAAGTTATTTTAAGTCAGTATTAGTATTTGAATTTTACTTTATCCATTCAAATTATTTTAGTTCTCATGAAACTTCTGAAAATATCAATCAACATGGCTTTAAGAAAAAAACGGTTACAAATCATTGGTGTTGGTTTTATTCACCACAGATTAGACTATCTTTTTATAATTATAAAAACAGGCCGTCGCAGGTAGCAGTGTATGGTTTGACGTGTGTGTCTGGGGTGATGCCGCAAACTGCGTGCTTAGGGGTCTTTCCCCTTCTCTGCAGTGCTGTGAGGGGCCGGGCCACTGCTTGCTTTAAGAGCATTAAATGCTCACGTGTACTGTGGAAGAGGGTGGGGGTTGTTTGTGTTTTTTTTTTTTTGTCAGTATCAACTGTTTTAGAAATAAAATAAAATTTAGGAATCTTGTACACATGTACGCTGATTACAGCAACAAAAAAAATCATTCCTGCTTCTGGGGTGTCCCCTCGTCCTCCACATCGTAGCTCAGTCAGCTGGAACTTAGCAATTACTCCCTGTTTGAGTTGCTGGGGGCTGAATCCAGAGCCTGGAACAAGCTGGGCCAAGTGATCTATCACTGGCCTGTCTCCTTAGCACTAACATTTTCATTTCAATTGCTAGAGTAAAAAAAAAAAATACATTTACTGTCTAGCTCAGCTGATACAATTCCTTTACAGGGTGGATCAGGCTTTAGACTTCATAGACATGGAGATGGGTGCTCAGGGAATTGGGGAGAACTTTCCACAGGCCTTCCAGCCACCGCAAGTGTTGGGCCTCAGTAGGCTCTGTGCTTCAGGAGCCTGGGCTGGTTCTAAGTCTTTTTGGACTTTGTAATCTGTAGTCACTCGTGAGTCTTTTTGCCCAACCATCACCTCACTATTTAGTTTTAGGATGCTTTAAGTAATATTCCTTGACTAGCAGTGAGGCTCTCTGCCCTTTATCTTTAAAGTTTGCGCTTTACACTGTACACTATTTCTGAGAAACAGTCTTGATAATATAATCCAGTCCTGACTTTAGGACCCTCCTGTGGAGTGGCAGGGTCATAGGTGTGTGTCATGGTACCTGGATTGATATATTAACCCTTTGCTTGCTTTTCATTTGGTCAGTTTGTATTTGTAGGATATCCTTATTCTGTGGTAGCTGGAGTTTGGTTTCTGATTCTTTACTCATCTTTACATATCTCTCTTTCACCAGGTGGTTTATGAAATACCAGCATGCTGACCCAGAAGATGCCGTAAGGATTCACATTGATGTCCAAGCGAAGAGATCTGTGGCAATTCACTGGGGAACTTTTGCCTTAGCTAATGAGGTAAGTTTGATGTAAACAAACAAACAGCCCAGCTTTGACTGTGTTTGACTGTTGGTGGGATTTAGGTATTGCTGTGCCCTAGCTTTCAGAGACAACACCGTGTTATCAAACTCCATACTTATTGCAATAACCACATGAACTGGAGGGGGGAAGCATAATGATGAGTAAAATGATACTTGAAAACAGAAGGAATAAAATGTGCATGGTGTGCTGCCGCTTGGGCTGATTTCCATAGTTAACAAAGTATGTGCCTATCCAAAAATCTGTGTGTGGTGTAGAAAATGAAACATCATGCGTCCACCCTCCAGATGGCTTATGTTCTAGTGGAAGCTAGAAGACATGTGTGTGGCTTGTATTTTGGTAGGCGGAAGTGCTATCGTGTAGGGAAGATATATTGGTCTCAAAGACGGGGGCCGGGATCTGGAATCGCTTCATGGAAGATGGAAATTTTAACTAGGCCACAGGCAAGGAGGAAGGTATTTTCCTAGAAGAGGAAAGGACAGAGCATAAGGGGCCATCAAACACTGGGGACTGAAGAGTTTGTGCTTCTGGAGAGGGCTGTGTGGAGGGCAGTGGGAGAAGAGCATGCAGAGCTCTCTAGAACAGCTCAGCCGTTCAGTTAACTGACTCAGTACTGGCTGTCTGTCAGACACTGGGATAAGTGTGGTTTATTCTAGACCACAATCAGAGGAACTGATGGTCCCCTTAGGGAGCTGGTCCCCAGAGTCCTGCTGCTGGCCCGGGTTCTGGGACCAGCAAAGTCTAACGACATTGTCTCTTCACTCCTGGATCTGAGACCTGGCAAAGTTTAGAAAGGGTTAGAAGCTAACTTCCACTTGGCCCCCGCCCACCCTCCGCCCCCCTCTCCCAGGACCTCTTTGCAGAGACCCAGTGTTTTCTTGCTGTTTTTAGCCCTCTCGGCTTTGTTTCTGGCCTGCTCTCCTCCTAGTCAGTTTGTTCCAGAATCACCTAATATATTCCCTGCTCATTTTAAAAGTGTCTGTTTCATGATGAAATAACCCCGCACACTACAGCAGATCTCTAGCCATGCTGCTGGAGGTGGAATGGAGTAATAAATGAAAACCTACAGGGCCAGGAGGAAGGCATGCCCATCTGAAGCACATGTGTGCATTTGGGAAGAGGCTGTCATGTGTGCACGCTGCTGTTTGATGGCAGCTTCTTAGGCCATCTGTGTGTGTGTGTGTTCGCTCCGTATGTATCTTCTGTCAGTGACCTAGATGGAGCAGTGGTATTTATCAGCCTCTGGAAAGGAATGACGACTCAGCTCAAGGGATTGGGCAGTCACTCGTGCCCTTTGCTGAGATGGGGCGATCAGGAAAAGATGCAAACCTCAGACGACAAGAATCATTTCACTGTTTAACTTCAAGAATCGAAGCTTGCAAGTGGTCTGTATAACAAGCGGCAAGCCATCCCAGGCTATTTGAATACGGTAGCTACATCAGCACCAAAAATCCCAACCAAAGCAAAGAAAAAAATGCCAACAGATTTGTTCATGCTGCACCCCCATCTTTAGTTCTCTCTGAGGCTCTTAATGAAGACTCATCTCCCCTTTAACCCTTTTGCGATTATCGGCTTACTCAGCCAGCACAAAGGTGTGGGTGATGAGCTCAACAGAGGCGATGGGATTGTCCATGCTGTGTTTTGTATACATACTTGAAATAGCTGCTCATTGTACTACAAGTGGGATACAGATGTCCATCACTCGGCAGCACTCTAAAGCTATGTGTGTGGTATATGTGAACTAATAAATAAGCCACTCATTGTGATGGAAACCGTTTTTTAAGCATTATGTAGTTACATAAGCTAGTGTGTTGGCTGATCTGGGGTTGTACTTTTACTAGATTCTGTTGGAAGCAGATTGGTTTTTTTGTTTGTTTGTTTTTAATTTTTAAATGTGCATTGGTGTTTTGTTTGCATGTGTATGTGTGTGAGGGTGTCAGATGCCTTGGAGCTGGAGTTACAGACAGGTATGAGCTACCGTGTGGGTGCTGGGAATTGAACCCAGGTCCTCTGGAGGAGCAGCCAGTGCTCTTAACTAGTGAGCTATCTCTCCAGCCGCTGGAAGCAGATTGTTGAGCAATTGACCCTTTAGGAATGTGGTTGTCTAGGATTGGCTGGCTGAGTGATGGATCCAGAATTAGGGGAGCTCCTTCCTCCTCCTTTATTCTCAGACTTCCCGACGTGCCTTTCCATAGGTGCCTGCTTCCGTGACTGTGGGGCTCTCTTTTCTCCATTTCAGATTAAGTTGCTTGGAATCTGAGATGTCATATCTACATCACCCAGAAGCGTTTCTTACCTAATTCTAAGGCTAGCCTCTAAATGGTTAGACTAGTCAAGAACTAACCAATGGGAAAACCCAGATGTTGCAAAATGTAGGTAGATTAAAGACAGAGGGTCTCCTATGAGCTACAATGTTGTAAAAACTATACTAAGTCCTTGCACATAATGCCTAACACTATCAAGTTAGAGCTAGCAAAGAAGTTATCAGTGTAGGATGGCTGTGTATCTAAACTGCTGACCAAAGACTTGTAAAACATGGATGACAAGAACTTGACAGAGGGAACTGTTTTTCAGTGGGGAAGAATTTTATTATTATGAAATGTTTAAAAAATGAATTACATTTATTTATTTTGTGCAAAGGTGTGTTATGCAGTGTATATCATATATATGTATAACATATATTAGACAAACAGTAGATTCCTGCTATTTGCCTTCCATTAATAAGTTGTTATCTCTAAGAGTACAGTATTAATAAGGCTTAGTTAAAACCTAAGTTATTTAGCAGTCAGTTGAATACTGTCAGCAATCTTTTAAACATAGCCTCAAATGGGAATTAAGCAAGGAGGAAAATACCAACCGTGTACATTTTAAGCCCCAAGAAATGTTTCCTGGCTTTTGTGTTTCGTTGGTTTTCTCTTCTCTCTATTGCTAGCTCTCTGCCTCTCTCCTCGTAGCATTGCTTGCTGTGGTACAGTCCTGCCCCAATCCTCCTACAGTAAGGAGGTGCCGTCTAGCACCTCCCTCGTGGCTGGGCAGTCCAAGGAGTTGCTCCTAAAGACTCCACTTATCCCTAAATGGGATCTCAAGCCACAGAAAAGAATGGCGGGTCAAGTCAGAATTTTGGGGTGACTCAGTATTAAAAAGCAAGCAGTAAATGCCAAGGGCAGATCTGCAGTGCAGGCGTGAAGAAAGAGCTGTGCTTGGGGCCGTGCAGATGGCTCAGCACATAAAATATTAAAGGCTGTAAAGCTGTAAAGCATACTTTTGGCTTTGACCTTGGTTCATTAGCTGTTTTATTCCTGTCTGGGAAGTTGCTCGGGAAAGGGTGTAATTGCTATGCAGGTAGTCTATACTGTGGATTTATTAGTCGTGACTAAAGTCTTGCCTCAGCCAGTGGGGAACAGAAACTGGGTATTGGTGAAAGATCCCTTTCCCTTTCTCATGTTTCCTTAATTTTCCCACTTCCTGCCTTGCTTCATTCACGTTTGTAGCTCAGATCCTTCTCCTCCCCGGCCCTCCTCCATCATATTTACATATAAGCCATCTTCTGTCAAGCCAGACTGCCTCCATCAGAACGCAGGCTCACACACAGCTCAGCCTTCACCTGTACACAGTGCTCCTTACACTCTGCTCAGCACTAGAAGCCAGTGACCTTTGTGTAGAGTGACTTGGGAGCGGCGTGTTTGGGGTGAAAACCTCAGCCTGATGGTAACCTACGGTGTCCCGAGGAGCCTAGACTATTGGGTGTGTGTTTACAGGGTGCTTTTGGAAGGGTCTCCAAGATCTTTTATTTAAAGTGAACCTCATTTCCGGCCCTGTCCTTCCCAGAGTGCGTTAACCCCTCAGCTACCCTGTGTATTTCCTTCTATGTCTCTCTGCAGTGGAAAGGTAAAGACTTTTGTCTAGTTCAGTAGCCTGGCATTCTCTGTAGATATGTAGAAGACAATCCTCATAGAAGGGGAGACAGACTTCCTGCTGCAGACTGCTTCAGAAACTTTGACTTTTTTTTTTTAATTTCCAAATGTTACAGCCTTTCTAATTAGGTAGAAAAAAATAAAAGGGGGGAAAAAAAACCTTTGAAAGCTGGGTACAGTGGTACACACCTATAATCCCAGCACTCTGGGAGGCAGAGGCAGGCTGAGTTCGAGACCAGTCTGCCCTACCAAGTGAGCGAAGGTCAGCCAAGGCTACAGAGAAACCCTGTCTCTACAAACCAAAACCAAAACCAAACCGACAAATGAAAACCTTTGAATGAATTAAACACCCTAGAGCTTTAGGTCAAAGGGAAATAACTTTTAAAAAATGATGTTGGTGAACTCATGAGCTGGCTCTTTGATCACCTCCACCTGAGAGGGGAGTAGCCTTACCAGGCCACAGAGGAAGACAAAGAAGCCAGTCCTGATGAGACCTGATAGACTACGGTCAGATGGAAGGGGAGGAGGACCTATCCTATCAGTGGACTAGGGTAGGAGCATAGGAGAAGAGGGAGGGGGTGGGGGAGGGGGCTACAGCTGGGATATAAAGTGAATAAACTGTAATTAATAAAAATAAAAAAATTAACAAAAATGATGTTGGAATGAGGCCTAGGGAATGGTTGGGTATGGGAGAAATTGAGGGAGTAGGGAGTGAATATGACTAAAATAGATTGTATATATGTATGAAATTCTCCAAGAATTAATACAAATATAATTTATTAATGTGTTTGTGCCTCTGGCACCATAATTAGACATTTGTCCCTTTTTTAAAAAAAACTTACTTATTTATTATTTATAAAGTATTCTGCCTGGCATGTGAGCATGCCAGAATAGGGCGCCAGATCTCATTATAGGTGGTTGTGAGCAACCATGTGGTTGCTAGGAACCGAACTCAGGACCTTTGGAAAAATAGCCAGTGCTCTTAACCTCTGAGTCATCTCTCTAGCCCCAAGTCTTGTGTTTTTAAAACTAACGAAATCATTTACCTTCATGCTCTAAATGTTTCTTTTTAACAATTTTATCCTACATTCAAGTGGTCTGCACTTTGAAAACGATTTGCCTTGTGTGTGTACGGAGCATGTGCACCACAGCAGAAATGTAGAGGTCAGAGAGGCTCAGCTTTATCCTTACACCCTCTGGGTCCGGGATCTAATGTAGGGCCCCAGGTTCGGCATGAAGTACCTTTGCCTCCTAAGGCATTTTGCCAAGCCACTTTGAACTTAAGAAAATATTCAAATGTGCAGAAACATTGTGGAGCCCGCTCTGTGCCATTATTTCTGGTGCTAGGGAGCACGGAGGAAGGAAAGGAGTCGGGCTGAACCTGCAGTGTCTGTCCACCTCTGACCTGCTTTGCTCACAGGAGGCTTGTGGGTAACAGCCTTCTTCAGCCAGAAATGTTTGCTTGCGCATGCGAACACAGATGGACGGAGTCCCCCGGGCTCAGGAGTCTTGGCACCCAGCCCTCCCCCATCGTTTCTCGGTTCCGGCTCCTGTCACCCTGAGCGTGTGTCACGGGAGGTCGGGACCGGCTTTTGTGTGATCTGGTGACACTGACATAAGGTGGCACAGTGCACACACAGGCGTTTGGATGGACTCTCTTCTGTCCAGTGACTCTGTAGTTAATGACTGAAATTGAGTAGGAAGACATGTTTGTGTGATTGGCTAACGGTTCATGTAAAAGAAAAGGAGTTGTTTTATGTGGGCAACTTTTGGTGTCTTAAATTTATCTTCGGTTTGAATGCTTATCTGAATAGCCTCTCAAGTATTAGTGTTGTAAGTTTTTGTGTTTCTTCCTGCCACTTGCCAGCATTACTTAGAGCCACCGGTGAAACTGAATGAAGCTCTAGAGAGATATGGACTTAAAAGTGAAGATTTCTTTGTCCTGAAGCACGGAGAATCAAGATACTTGAATACTGATGAGAAAGCTTCTGAAGAAAAATGAAAATAGGACTTTTCACTGAAAAGACTTAAGAAATTCGTCATGACATTTTTCACATGGAAACAGTTGCAGCAAGTGTGTGTTTTGCTTAATATTATAACTTGCCAACTGATAAGACTCGGTTACATAAACTGTGGGGTCTAGGGGTGGGTTATTTAAGGAACTGTCCAATATAGACTTAAAAACATACCAATGATCTAAATATTGCAAAATATTTTTTATCAAAACACTACATTGTAGTGGTAGTAGAATTTCTGTGGTTGTGAAAAAATGACATTAAAGTTCCATTTTCTTTTTTTGATACTCAAAGCTTTTGACAAAGGAGAGTCAAGCTTTCCTCACCTAGATTTTACACACACACATACACCTTTCTTACGTTCATATGATAATGATAAACCTGACTTCCACATGGTGATTAAATGTATTGGTTCTTTGTCAAGATTAGCTGCTGGTCATGGTGATGCATGATTACAGTTCAGCACTCCAAAGGATAAGGCCACAAGTTCAAGGCCAACCAGAGCTACAAGTGAGAGCCTGGCTCAAGAGAAAACGCAAGCTTACATGCCAGATGTTAAGTGATCTGTCTTGTTAGGCTTAAGAACATAGGAGTTTGGGATAAATTATCATTTTTAAAATAATTTTTTATTGTCATATATACATTGCATAAAATTATCATCTCCACAGCTGCATTCTCCAAGTTAAAAACTGACGGGCAGAGAAGGGTAGAGTGTGGGTCTGAGGCTGAGGGGAGGTTCTTAGTTTCAAAGGCCGACATGCTGCCAAGCAAGCACAACTTCAGCTACAGTGAGGCCTCTCACAAAGGAGAGAATATAGATCCTAAGTATGAAGACATAATGCACTTGCGATTAAGTTTTATTCTCTTTACTTTCCACTTCCTCTCAATACACCTTTTTCCTGTTCTCTCAGCTCGAACCCCAAATATATCAGTAAGGTTTATAAGAATGTTTTACATGACTTGGATGTGGCATATATTTTTATATTAAATGACCTATAAGCACAACTGTTCCCCTTAGTAAGCCAGTGTGAAATCCCAGCGGGTTTTTTGAGGTGTGTGTCTGCTGGACAGAGCCTTTGCCCCAGTTCACCTCTGCACTCACAGGCTTGTTGTGAGCCTTTAGGAAGCGGGCTGCCTTGGCAGCAGTGATGCTATCATAGACCAACGGCACAGAACACAGGTTTTCCATCTACACATATATGTACATATCTCAAGTATTAGATAGCAGTACTCAATAACTTGATGTATTTGGATGCGTACATGCACATCACCTTGGCCTCTCCTTGGACTTGCATTCATTCCATTATGAATTCGATCACCCCAAAACAAGTGATTTGTGTTCCGACCCAATATCATCATGTCCAAGAGCTCAAAGTCAACCTACCTCCAAAGGCTGAGAATAACAGATTCTTTTAAAAAGCACTTTAGGGACCTAAGGGAGAAACTCCTAAGATGTCACTGTCTGATGCAGACAGGCACAGTAGACAGCTGAACAACAATGTTCCTGTCGCAGACACCAAACTGGTGTAACCACCTCATCCTACTTCATGTGGCTTTAGAGGGAAAGGGCCAATGTAAGCGGTTGTCAGAATTTAGTATTTTTATATAAAATGGTCCTGTCAGTCTAGGGGAACTGTGTGTTGCGACATCGCATGTAGTGAGCGTGACTCAAGGCACTAGTGCACAGGATTCCATGTAAATCCAGCTTCCCCACTGCATGCGTGCCCACAGGAGGGCACGGTTCCAGCCTTGGGGCACCCTGGCAGCCATCTTGTTACTGCAAGTCACACTGAGAATTCTCTTACTTAAAAAGCAAGCGCTGTGCCCTGCTTAAGCAATTATCTGTGAAAGGCCTTGACGTTGCTTTTGTATCCACACACACATTGAGGCTCTCTGGGTGCTCTGTGTTCAAGTCCATGGATTGAACTGGGCCTGCCTTGTTTTCTAGGCTTCCTCATGAATTGTTTGCTTCAGTTTACATAGAAGTTCCATTCGTTACGAAGTACATCAAATATCTCCTTAACACAACCACCCTATTGAATGGTCTTCACTTTATTTTTCTAATCCACATTTCAAAGGATGTATGTGTAAAGTGAAAGTAAATTTTGAAAAAAATCTATTTTCCTTTGTTAATCTGATATACATTGTATATTTACATTGTAAATACTGTCTAATGTATCTTCTAAATAAACTATTATAAAAATGCTTCAAAGGATACTGACAGTGTTTACGGGGGCTAAAGGAGCTGGCTCAGTGGCGAACAGCACTGGTTGCTCTTACAGAGGACTTGGGTTTGGTTCCCAGCACCTACGTGCTGGCTCACAACCGTGCACTACTCCAACCTCAACACTTCTGACCTTGTGCCCATATGTACATGCAGGCAAGACACTCATACACATAAAACACATTTGAAAAAGTTAAACACGTTTACATATTGTAATCTTCATCAAGTAAAATGTGAATTGAAATTAGTAAAATAATGTCAGGGAGGGGAATAAATTATGAACACCTTCGACTTTTTCCCTTTTTTATTAAAAAATTAACAAGTTATGCTCAGTAAAAAATTCAAACAGTAGAAATGGGTACACAAAGAAAATCTATGTTCCCTTGCCCCATGCCCAGAAGTTTTACGTATCATTCTAGAAACACGCTGTCCATGTATACATGTACTTATCATTGCTCTTTTTTTTTTTAAGGACACTAATACATTGTTTCATAACATGCTTTTAAAAACAACCATTTCATGGGTGTATTTTTGTATGCACCCAACCAAACTCATTAGGCCAGTCCTTATTACAGAACAGCTGCTTGGGCTGCCCACCTGCCTGGGCTAGAAACTTGGATTGCTCTCCAGTATCTTATACATGGGTTAAGTATAAGAAGACATTTTCCCTATACTGATCAGAAACGATGAGGTCAGATTCTGGTGATGAACACAGACTTGCAAAGCAGTATCATGGGGTTGGTGGAGGGCTTGAGCTTGGGCTATCACTGCACTGAGGCACAAGGCCCTTGCTGCGGCAGTTCTAGTCTTCAACTCCGCACGTAATGATGACTCCACGAGAAACTGCAAATCACTTCTAGGAATTAGGATTGTATAGAGAAGGGCCACTTATTTCATGTGTGGAAGCCATTGATCTTCAGTACAATCCCTCAGAGTCATTCAGTACCAGCAGAATCATTCAAAATCAACCTGAAGAGCACGGCAAATCAGTCCGTAATCCTAACTGAATGTTTGCTCCGGAACTGAGTCACATCCTCTGAGTATTTCATACAATACCTAATTCCCATAGCCCAAATCTGAACTACTCCAAAATCCAAAATTTTGAACATCATATTGGATTAGAGCTGCTCACACTGAACTGTGTTAAAGTTGCAATATGACTTTTGTTGTTTAACTTTACCAGCTAAAACATCCCTTTTTAAAAAGAAGGTAGAAAATAAGTTTCTGTGTGCTGACTTAAGACTGCATTTACTCTTTGAAAAATCCAGGAGCAACCAATCAAAACTTTGGCTTTATGGCTAAAGCCTTCTCTTTCACCTCTGCATCATGATGACAAACTAGCTCTCTCATTTTCTGGGCACATTCTTCCCCATACAATAGGAAAAACAATGACCCTTTAGCGAAAGGAAGCTCATTAGCTAACCGGCCTTCCACTTTGAGGCAGTTGTTTATGTTCTGAAATAGCGTAAGTGCTCGAAGAAGAATCTCATTAGCTATTTGGCCATCGTAAAGGGAGAGAAATGAAGAATCCACCTGAAAGACGAAACACTTAGTGTCATTTTTTTGTATTTTAAAATGGCATCTTCTAGTTTATATTTAAAAAGACTGACCACAGGCAAGCAACCCCAACTCCTAGCTCACACATGTGTGTTTATCCTGTGCTACAAATGAAAATGAGGTTTGGTTGTTAGCAAAAAAGTAAGATTTCTTGGAACCCCAGAGTGTACACATTTGGGAAACCAACCATGCTAGGGTCCATCATGTTTCTGTAAGCACTCACTAGCTCAGCCAGTATTATTGCCCATACCCAGCACAGGGAACAGGGCTGGTGAGCAGATGGTCCAGTTTCCCCGAACCACCTGGACTTCCTTCAGAACACAGGGACTCGTTTCAACTATCTTGCTTGTTTGTCACATGCTTGTTTCTCCTAAGTTCCATGAGAACAAACACTGTAACATTGCTGAGGTGGCCATTTGAGCACATGCTCAACATTGCTGTTTGAGCAAATGCTGAGGTACATGTGCACACAAAACAAATCAAATTAAAAAAATGCAACGGCATGAGTGTACTGCAAATTGGGCACAGATGGAAAATTCACTGTTTCTACAGATGAGTTTTAAAGATGGTTTTTGAAAGCAAAATATTCATGTTTCAGTAAACACAAGGGATTCATATATATGAGGAATAATAAGCTAACACCTTAATACTGGTCTTCAGAGATGACCCCCGTGACTGTTTTTGTCCAGACCTTTCTAATCTGTTTGTCAAAGTTTATGTCTGTGTGCATTTATGAACCAGGTAGGTAATCTACTTACTTGTGCACTCAGTAGTCCTTCTGTCATGGCTGGATTCTCAGACAAGTTCAAAAGCAGCTTCAAAACCTGGACCTGCCAACGGAACACTGGGTTTACTGGATCAGCGGGCATGACCCTTCTCCTGGTGATGCCATCCTCTCAGCCCTGCTGCCCAGTGAGCTGTCTGCACCGCAAGGCCTGGCCCCACCCTCTCCAGGACTCTCCTGCTCAGCATCTCTAGCGCTCGGCCCACTTTCAGAGCCGCTACCATTCCTATCACTGCCATCTAAACCTCACTTCTGGCCAACAGGGGAGGGGAAGAACCTAGCAGATGTCTTCAAATGCGAGAGTCCAGTACAGTATGTGTTCAACCACCTTTTTTCCCTTCTCACGTTTGTGCATGTGTGTATACATACATGACGAGGTCAAAGCTGAGAGGTCAGTGTTTTCTTTGATTGCACTTCACTGAGGCAGAGTCCTCTCTTGAACCCAGAACTCAGCAATTTGGCTAGGCTAGCCAGCTTGCTTTAGGGATCCCCACTTCCTGGCCCCAAGCTAGGGTTACAGGCAGGCCACTGCCTGGCATTTTCGTGGGTACTGGGATCCGAACTCCTGATCTCATGTTTGCACAACAAACACTTCACACATAGAACCATCTCCCCAGCACCTAAATCATCTTTATTATAAGTGCTAGCAATGAGAATCAGGTCCCTGAAACAGCAGAAATCTCTCAAAGCTTAGTTTGTTTTTCATGAATACACCACAATTCTGTAACAGTTTGGTCACCACAATTAAATACTAGGATCCTTTTATTCTATTAGGTTACTATGAATCCAGGAGGTTATCTTTTTTTTTTAATGTGAAAAATGTTTTATCATTTAAATGGTAAGTGGTATTAAAGTAATTTTATAGCTAATTAAAACACTAGCTTTCTTATTTCTGAAAAATCAATAATAATTAATTAGAATTAGTTAAAATATTTAGATTATGCTGGGCGCAGTGATACATGTCTGTATCCCAGCACTTGGGGAGGCAGAGGCAAGTATATCTGTGAGTTCAAGGCCAGCCTGGTCTACAAATTAAGTCCAGAACAGCCAAGGTTACACAGAGAAACCCTGTCTCAAAAACCAAAAGAATTAAAATATAAAATTAAAAATTTAGATTGATTTTCTGTGTATGAATCTTTTTGCCTATATGTATGTATATGTACCATGTGTTTGCTGTGCCTGCAGAAGTCAGAAGAGGGCATTAGGGCCTCTAGAACTGGAGTTACCAATGGCTATGTGGGTGCTTGGAACCAAACCTCGGTCCTTTGTAGGAGCAACAAAAGCTCTTAAATGCTGAGCCATCTCTAGCCCCAGAATGTCTCTTTGAAAAATACTAACCTATACTTTTCCACAAGACAATTGAAATTAAAGGGAGGAAAAAACAACTCCAGTTTTCACTAAACCCAGGAAAGAACATGGATGCACACTTCTATAACTTATTAGCCTGGCAACAGATACTGACTTAGAACTTCGGGGATAAGGTGATGGGGATCAAACCTCTTGTCCCCTAGGCTGGACAAGCGCCATCCTACCAAGGTCTACCTTCGCCCTAGAACACTACATCCTACTGTGTGCTTACAACTCCTGGGTCGCATGTGAACCTACTTATTATAGAAGCGATGAGAAAGCTTTGCTGAATCTCACTGTTAACATCTTTTAACATTTTATAAAATTAGCACACGGTCATGATAAAGTGTCAAAGAGCGCAGAAGAGGACAAGGCAGGAACAAAGGCCACTCTGCTAGAGGCCTGGCCTGCCCCCATAGTGGGACTCACTGCTGCTGTTCATGCAGGATTGTGTTTTTTGGGCAGGCGCTTTTAGCGAAATTATGCACTCTTAAAAATAAGAAAGCAAGAGTGACTTCTGACCCTTCAGTGCACCCCCTGGAGGGCTACTGTGACATCTTAGCTGGCATGATGCTGTCAGCAACACCATAACAGGTCTAAGGACTAAAGCGCCTGGCTGGAATGTCGATGAAGCTTGGAACAGAAAACAGGAGAAAAAAAAAAAAAAGCTGTGCAGGAGACCGCCTGACCTCCGCTATGAGCCTGGGGAAGTTCTGTGAAGATCCTCTCATTTTCAACCAGAAATAGTAAGAGCAATAGCTAGCTTAGTGTCTGGAATGTGACCCTGCTGTTTGAAACATTACGTTTTTGTTTTTTTTTCTTTTTTCCTTTCTTGCCACAGGCGCCACCTGTGGTGACCTAGGACATTTAAGCTGTTGGCTCTCTTTGTCAGTGCAGAGAGCAAATACTTTCTTCCGATATTTGTTGTGAGTCAGTGGTACAACCACAGATCATTAGAATGCAGCAAGATCACCACCACAAACTAAATAAGAACTTTACAAGTCACTCTGGGGGATGCTTATTAAGGAAATATCTGTGATGGACACACACGAATGGATGACTATGTAAAAATGCATTTGCAAGTTAGTTAGCTTGCATAAATGGAGAAACAATGGCATAACTGGTGGCCAGGTTCCCATCCAGTCTAAATTTTCTATCCTAAAAATAAATTCTGGGCAACGCAATGGAAAAATACAGCAATATGATGCAAGTCATTTTTAAAAAGTTGTAAATTTTATCAACCAGGTCTCAGACAAATATATAGGTCCAAAGAGATGCACTTGACTTTGAATTGAGTTACGAGTTCCTCCTGGGTTCTGGGTAAAGAAGCTGCAGAAACAGTCAAGGGAGAGGTTTTTTTCCCTAGAGTATTCATATTACAGCAGAGTGAAGGCAATTTTCCTGGGTCCTAAAAGAGTGAAGTCATTTTCCACTGGAGAGAGATGTAGAAAGGGCTGGAAACAGCCTGGGATGGAACCTTACTGCAGAAAAAGACAGCTCGCTCTTATATGTAATTTTGAATGCCTGAACATGGCTTAGAGCAGACCTAAATAAGCTGGGCTATAGAAAATGTGGAAAACCCATACAGAAGCACCTCAAAAGCACTGGACAGCAATGAGGCACTAACATAATTATACCCTGACAACCCCCGAAGCACTGAAATGGGGTATATATTCACTTTGGTCCCTCCTAAATACTAATGCAGCCATGCACAGTGGCACTTACCTTTGTCTTAGCATTGGGGAGGTTAAAACAGGAGAGTTGAGACTTCAAGACAAGCCTGGGATATACAGTGAAATTGTTTCAAGAAAAAAAAGGGGGGGGGGGAAGGAAAGAAAAAGAAAGTCCAACTTGGGCCCAGCTACAAGCCTAAGCAGGAAAAGCCCTTGTAGTAAGACCAGAGTTCAAGCCCCCAAACCCAGGTAAAGGTAGAAGAAAAGAACTGACTTACAGAGCTGCTCTCTAGGGGCTGGAGCGATGGCTCAGAGGTTAAGAGTACTGGCTGCTTTCCCAGAGGTCCTGAGTTCAAATTCCAGCACCCATGTGGTGACTCCCAACCTTCTATAATGGGAGCTGATGCCCTCTTCTGTCACGCAGATGTACATGAAGATGCATATGTACCTGTACAGAGTATGTACTCTGCTACAGAGTGAGATTGAGGCCCTGCCTCAAAAATAGACAGATAAGGGCCAGTGAAAAGGCTCTAGGTAAGGTAAGCGTACACGCCTGGGGACCTGAGTTCAAGCCTCCAAACCCACGTAAAGGCAGAAAGAGAAAACTGATTCCACAAAGCCGCCCTCTAACTTCCGCATATGCTTCATGCCACACATCCACCACAAACACCCCCCCCCTAATAATAATATTGTCATAACAGCGTTGCTGAGAGGCTCAGTGGGCAGAAGGCCTGCCCCCCGGCCTGACAGCCAAAGGTCAGTCACAGGGACACGGTGGACGGAGAGAACCGACCCCTGCCATTGCCAATTGTCATCTGACCTCCACGTGTGCGCGAAGCACAAGAGCACCTCCCTTCCTATAAATAAGTGTCATAACAATGACGACATGAAAATGGAGAAGGATGAGTGGCAGGCAGGGTTAACTGGAAGGAAGTTGGGGAGAGAAGTAAAAAAAAAAACAAACAAACTATATATAAAACAAAAGCCAAACTATGTATAAAAACAAAACAATGAAACCCATTACTTTATGCTAACTTTAAAAACAGGTCAATCCTGAGGTAAACAAAAGCTACAACTTCCTGTCACTGTTTCTTTTACTAGGTGTTCCTATGGCTGGTTAAAGGGTGCCAGGGATCCCAGAAAAACATGGTTTTACTGATTCTCAGAAGATCAAGTGGCCACTCACCTGAAGCAAGTGACACGGCATGTGATCGGCACAAACTGATTCTGCAGTTTGGTGTTAGGGATGGAAGTGATATTCTTTCTTAGGATCTTATAAACTTGTGAGCAGAGTATCTCTTTTTCTTTTTGATAGCATTTCTTTATGTAGTCCTGCCTACTGGGATTTGCTGTATAGATCAGGCTGGCTCACATAGAACTACCTGCTTCTGCTGGGATTAAGGTTCCACTATCTTTTTGTTTAATCTTTGTCAATCACAGGGCTGAAGCAGATGGTCTGGCATTCCTTATCTTTCTTTTTCCTCATTGGAACACATTATGTAGACTAGGCAGACCTCCAAAGCATAGAAATGTGCCGCTTCTGAATCCCACAACGTTGGGATTAAAGGTATGTGACCCCCCACACACTGGAAGCGCAATCTTACTAAGCTTGATGGGGCAGCAATTCAGCCTTCGAGACTGACGGCTGCGGCTCCTACCTTGGTGCTTCCATTCCCAATAAGTAGCAGGTGGAGCAGGCCATCGATGTAGCCGCTGAGCAGGTGCTGGTAGTCATTGGTGACCGTCATGTTTGTTAAAAGTCTCAAGCCGGCCAGCTGCACGGCGGAGTCCAGAGGATCAGCAAAGACGTCCTCACAGACTTTATGGACGTAAACCTGAAGACGAGAGAGAGAGAGAGAGAGAGAGAGAGAGAGAGAGAGAGAGAGAGAGAGAGAGAGAGAGAGAGAGAGAGAGAGAGAGAGAGAGAGAGACTGAGCAATCCCGGCTCTCCAAGAACTTCTACCTTTCTCCGCAGTAGAGTGGTGTGGCTGCTCAGGATGAAGGGGTTCTTCAGAAAAGATGGTGTCTGTGTCTTGCCCTCTGGCCTTGGTGACTATTTTATTTAAGGCTGCCTTTGTTAATAACCTGGCATTGTGCTGAGAATCAAAGGCAAGCAGAGCAAAATCAAATTTAGCTAAAGATTGTTCTTCCTTATGTGGGTGCATGCTTGTGAGTGGCTCCACACGATTAACCTCCATAGGCAGAAAGCAGTGAAGGCCCTGGTCGTACCGGATTTCCTGCATGAGTTTCCGGTCTCAGTGCCATAAAAAATCATAAAGTGCAACAAGTCAAGTAATTCAATTAAAAAATGGGGTACAGAGCTAAACAGAGAATCTCAATATAGGAATAGCGAATGGCAGAGAAACACTTAAAAAAATGCTCAATGTCCTTAGTCATCAGGGAAATGCAAATCAAAACAACCCTGAGATTTCACCTTACACACTAAGATCAAAAACTCAAGTGACAACACATGCTGGAGAGGTGGTGGAGGAAGGGAACCCTCCTCCATTGCTGGTGGGAATGTAAACTTGCACAACCACTTTGGAAATCAATCAGGTGCTTCCTCAAGATCCAGCGGTACCACTCCTAGGCATATATCCAAAAGATGCTCAAGTACACAACAAGGACATTTGCTCAACCATGTTTGTAGCAGCTTTATTTGTAATAGTCAGAAGCTGGAAACTACCCAGGTGTCCTTCAACAGAGGAATGGATAGAGAAATTATGGTCCATTTATACAATGGAATACTACTCAGCAATTAAAAACAAGGAAATCATGAAATTTGCAGGAAAATGATGGGAACTAGAAAAGATGATCCTGAATGAGGTATCCCAGAAGCAGAAAGACACACATGGTATACACTCACTTATAAGTGGACATTAGACATATAATATAGGATAAACACACTAAAACCTGTATACCTAAAGAAGCTAAGCAAGAAGGAGGACCCTGGGTAAGATACTTAATCCTCATTCAGAAAGGCAAACGGGAGAGACATCAAAAGAGGGAAAAAATCAGGGAATAGGACAGGAGCCTACCATAGAGGGCCTCTGAAAGACTCTACCCAGCAGTGTATCAAAGCAGATGCTGAGACTCTAGCCCAACTTTGGGCAGAGTGCAGGGAATTTTATGAAAGGGGAGATAGTAAGACCTGGAGAGGACATGAGCTCCACATGGAAAGCAACAGAACCAAAATATCTGGGCACCAGGGGTCTTTTCTGAGACTGATACTCTAACCAAGGACCATTCATGGAGTTAACCTAGAACCCCTGCTCAGATGTAGCCCATGGCAGCTCAGTATCCTCCAAGACAGTAACTAGTAACGGGAACAGGGACTATCTCTGACATGAACTCAGTGGCTGACCCTTTGATCACCTCCCCCTGAGGGGGTAGCAGCCTTACCAGGTTACAGAGGAAGACAATGCAGCCACTCCTGATGAAACCTGATAGACTAGGGTCAGAGGGAAGGGGAGGCGGACCTCCCCTATCAGTGGACTAGGGGAGGGGCATAGGAAAAGAAAAGGGAGGGAGAGTGGGATTGGGAGGGGATGAAGGAGGGCCTAAATCTGGGATGTAAAGTTAATAAACTGTAATTAATAAAAAATAATTAATTTTAAAAAATTATAAAATGCAAGAAAATGTTCCTAATCAGAAGTGCTAAGAAATGATCACTAACTGTGCTGTCTGCATCACTAACATTGTGGGAAACTCCAAATGTATCTATGTTACCATAGATGTGGCAGGGTAACAATAAGGTAGCAGAGATCAAATTTTTAAGTTTTAAATTATACTTATAAGCCAACCGTGTTTCCCTTTGGTTACCATTTTATTGTATCTCCATCCTTCAAAACCCAGCATAAGTCCCCCGTTGGTGGATGGTGAGGGTGGAATCTACCGATAGGTGCCCTGGACATTTGACCGTGACACCTGGCTCACATCAGTTGCTTAGCTGTATCTTTTACCCACTTTTCTGTGGATTTGTTTCCTCCCTCACTGACTTTAGAAGGGCTCCGATTTCCTCAGCTTTCTTATATCAAAAGTGCCATTCTGCTTGTGTCTATATTCTACTATACAACACAGTTTAAAAACATTGAGTTGCAATCTGTTTGTTTCTTAGTTTACTTAGTCTTTCTGCTGCTGTGTGTTCCTTGATCCTGGCTTTGTTCTTTCAGCAATCCCTGAATTAAACTGAAAGCCACCTCCAAATGCCTAAGGGACAGTTACAGAGCACACCCTCTTAGCTTCACTGCTTACCCTGGCATCACCGTCTCTTCTGTTACAGACAACTTACCTTTATCTTAACTTGGTTTTCGACATTCACACTCAGGTTATTTAGTGCATTTAAGGCTTTCTCTTTAATACTGAGGTTCAGAGAGTTGATTTTGCTTCCAACGATTGGGATACCACCCAACTCACGAATAATGGCCTTAAGAGAGAGGGGAAAATGGACTGTGATTTCAACATGCAGCCCTTTTACTGAATTCCACACATCTAGAAATGCAACTAAGATTCATCACTTTAGAGAAATGCTCTTCCCATATACAAATCTTACTGTTAGAAATTTCTTAAAATTGTTTATGTAAATCTCTGTGCGTATATATGTATATGCAAAGGCCAACCTCAGCTGTCATTCCTCAAAATGCCATTCACTTATTTTTTTTTTTCCAAGACAGCTCTTTCATTGGCTGGGACACAAGTATAGAGTTGCAATATTCTGAAATACCTCTTATACTATACAAAGACTGGAATTTTTGCTGGACCTCTTACCCAAAGTTAATAATACACTTGGGAGTCACTTAAGATTTCTAGGTTACTATGTACTCAAACTGTTTGTTTTTACCTGCTTTAACAATGTAACAACCAACATTGCCTTGGCAATCACCTTTTACAACTTAAACTAATGCTACAATCTTAAGTTACATACTTTTTCTTGCCGCTGACCCAGAACAAGGCATGTGTGTCATTTGCTGAACGCAGCAAATACAGAAGTTGAAATTAACTACTTATGGATGTTGATTTAGAAACAAATTTTATTATCTGGGTCACTTGGGATCAGTTGCGGCCAGTAATTTAATCCCTTCTAAAACTATTAAAGAGAGCAGGGCATCGTGGTGCACACCTGTGATCCCAGGACTGGGGAGGCAGAGGCAGGTGGATCTCTGTGAGTCTGAGGACAGCCTGGTCTACAGAGCGAGTCCAGGCCAGCCAGGGCTTTCCAGAGAAACCTTGTCTCAGGAAACAAACAGCAAACAAACAAAACCCCTGTTCTCTGTGGGGGAAGGGAGAAAGAAGCGTTCAACTGAATCTCTTTTGTATTAGCCATTTACATTGATTTGGTGATGGTCGATTTCACCCACATCAGGCCCACTCCAGCAAGATCGGTTATCTAATCGAAGCACAGGCTTAAATGCTGGGTGCTTTCACTGTTTCACCAAAGCACTGCTCAGCTTTAAGGAACAGCCATCCTCTGCTTTCTGTTAAACAGGAACTGTTAGGAATACGATGCCAGTGCCTAGCTTCTCACAGGTCACTTTCTGTGTCATTATTTGGATGTGATATTTGAGCATAAGTGGCCATATGAGGATATGGAGGCTCTGAGCAGTAAGTACCGGGTCGTGGGTGAGCGAGGAGGAGGCTTACTTGGTTGACTGAAAAGGCTGCATTATTTCCCAGGGTGACCAAGGCTTTCTCAATAATTATAGGGTCATCAGTCGACTCCAGCAGGTAAAGAAGCTTCTCAAGCTGGTCAGCAGTTAAGACATCATCATGGGAACCATCAGTTAAGTCTTCTGCATGAGAAGAAAGCAAGCTAAGGCTCACTGAAATTCATCCACAAGGCGTTTTGTTTTAATGTCTGAAAAGTTCAAACACACACTCTCATGCTAGGCAGTCACTTGTTTTGTTTTTAAAGCTCAGGGACAATTCTTGTAATGTCTGAGAGGAAAACAACAGGGCAAGCAAACTGCACATCTGGGCACCTGCTGGGAAGAGGAAGATGGCAAAGAGAGAGAAGGTCATGGCTTTAAGCATGAAGGCAGTTTCAGTAAGGGAGGCTGGCAAGTGGGACAGGGGGGGAGATGCTGAGGCGGGAGATGGTGCAGTGTGTGGGAAAGCATGCTTAGGCTTTTGGCCAGTCTGAAAGCATAAAGAAAAGGAAAAGAAAAAGTTACGCCTCTTCTGAGTGGGCAGGACAGCTGCCTGGTGTTGTTTAAAGCACTTTACATGTTTTATATCATTTGCTTTTTGGGCATGCCTAGAAGGAAGATACAATTATTATTCTGAATTGAAGTCAGAAGCAAAGGCTCACAGCCTGATCACATTAGCCAATATTCAGATGATATCTATTACTAAGGCATTGCATGTAAGTAGCATGTACCCCTAATGCTGACAGCATTTTGTCTCATAATTTAAACATCGGGTATACCTATCTGATCGGACATTTGCCCAAAGAGCATTGATTAATTATGGAATAGGTTTTTGCACTAAGTAGATAGGGGTGAAACTCATTATCCTTTTAAGAGTCTATCAGTCAGGAAACCTATGGAAACAGCATAGTTATGTTTCCAGTGTGTCACTGTGTGGCTTATCCACACACAGGCATCCTGCTAGATATGTTCTGAGTTTTAAAAGTTATTATGAAATATTTTTAATTAAATTTATATTGAATTATTGTACACAGTGCTTAGATATAAGAAGGTACTATGTGTATTTCTGTTGTATTCCAGCTTACCATTTTTTTCCCCTCACTTTTAATGTCCAGTTAATTCTCTGGCACTTTTCTGACTCAAAATATGTCATTTATGATCTGGAATTTTCTTCATTCCTTCCTACTACTGATTTTTATGATTTTTTTTTTCCTGTCAAGATGCCTGGGACGCCAGGACAATGCTAAATAGTTGTGATATCAACTCTCTTATTCTTGAACTTAATAAAGATGCAACTGTTTTAATATTAAATATCTTTAATTAAAGTACCTTTGCCTTTTGTTTTTGATGAGTGTTCTCCATCAATTTAAAACATTTCCTTCTAAATGTTGCAAGTTATTAGAAATGCTATTTTAATGACTTATACCTTACTATGTAGTTTTAAAAATATATTAATGCAATAAATAACAAATACACCTATGAATTATCCTTATATGTCCGTCTGGTCTCTGTATATTATTTCCTCAATCTCCTAAATTTTCTCTAGTCATGATTGAGATTTGTACTATATCTGTCAGGTTCTTTTATCAAGTCTTATATCAACTGGAATTATACATTTCTCAAAAGTTTAAAACAAAGAAAAGGTTTCTCTTCAAATATAAAGGTAGAACTTTGGGAAGTGGCTGTGGGCAACCTAATTTTAAAATTGTCTGACCTTGGTTCCATTCCCAGTACCGAAGTGTGGTGTTGCATGCTGTCAAGCCCAGGACTAGGGAGGTGGAGAAAAGACCACAAGACCTTTTCTGCTACACAAAGTTCCAGGCCATGAATACATCAGACCCTTTGCCTTAAAAAGACCAAAACATTATTGCACAGAAATACCTGGCAGAGGAAAAGACAACAAATCAGGCTTTGTGAGTGCAAATGCTCATCTTCAAAAACTATTTTCCTCTGTGACCACAGGGAAAGGGGCTGTGCACTCCCTTTTCTTGTAGCATTTCCTGGAGGAAATGGAAGGCTCCAGTATAAATCCATGGTTGGTCCTGGTGCCTCCAAGAAAGCACAAATTTGGAAAGTAAATGCCAGTTGTACAATCCGAAGATTTTTTTTCTACCTGCCTTTAAAGGTGCTCCCTCTAGGAAAAGGCTCTTAGCTCTCACCAATAACTGCCTGAACTCTCAGTGACCGTGAGATGAACTAGTTGTAGAAAATTGTATTGTCACATCCTCTTATTTTAAAGACAAGCTAGTGTTTATTTTGCATTGGCACAGCTACACAGAGGTAAGAATTTTGTGTTTGGAATGACATTAGCAGATCACATGTATTGGTGTTAGTAAAATGTTTTAATGATTGCTCAATTAAAAAAAAAACCTTCTCTACCTTTGAGGAAAGCACGTTTTTGGTCGGCAGATTTTATTTCAAATTGTTTTCCTAACAGTTTCCACGACCTAAGCGATCCTTTTAGATAGAATGTGCAGCAAACTGTTAGACCTCTCAATGGGACAGAACCTACTAGACTTGTTTGGCAGAAGGGTGTGTCTTCTGTAGGCTAAGGATTCTATTTTCAACACAGACACTCAAGTTGCAAGATGCTACGCATGATTAAAAGTACCTTCCCAGGGCAGGTCTCGCAAAGTGCTGGCAGAAGTGCACTTTGCGACCTCCGAGGTCCCCTCATCACACAGCTACGTGCAGAGTTTCAACCTAGGTTTGAGGCCCCTAAGTAACACAAAAGCCTAGGACAAACTTTAAAGCGAGAGGGTACCTACAGGGCTTGGAGAAACCTCAGCCCATGGCTTTGAGGCCTGAAGGAAGCAACAGGAAACTTCCAGGCAATGTTCTCAGCCCTTATTTTAAACAAAGAAGTGGGAGCAGGGGAGCGGCTCAGGACCCACCCAAGGCAACCTGCGCTTCCAGACTCGTTTACCTCCAGCCTTCCTCCCCGCCCTGCACCGTACCCAACCGCTCAGCCCGGCCCGGGGTGGTCCCGAACCTGTCCACCTGCCGAGCAGCCCATCGCCTCACCTGCAGACCGCGAAGGGCGCAGGCGGCGCCGGCCTCGCCGCGGGCCGCGAGTCAGCCGGTAGATGCAGTAGCAGGCTCCGGCGCCGAGGACCAGCCCCGCCGCCAACCAGCCCACGTCCCGCGCGCCACCCATGCCACCGCCGAGCTGCGGGGAGCCGCCAAGCAAGGACCGCACGCAGGTGCAGCTCGGCCTGAACCAGCCCTGAGAAAGGAAATGGGGTTGGAGCTCCGCCTTCCGGAAGCCGCCCTGCTGAAGTCGGAAGCCCTCCCACCCGACGCGCTGTCTTTCACCAGGCGGGCGGGATGGGACTTGCAGGAGGCGCCGCTGCCCCTAACGCAGCTTTTTCCTGGACCGGGACCCGGACTGTCCCGCGTGAGCCCCGCCCCTAGCCCCGCCCCCTTCACACTCTGCCCCGCCCCCTCCTCTAGGCTTCTCCTTCCAGCTCCACACTGGCTAAGACTGTTCGGCTCCGCCTCCGGGGTTGCCTGGCAACGCCCCGACGCCTCCCGCCCCCACAGCGTGGACACCAGGAACAGTTTCTCAGTCCTGCTTCTGACCATGGCTTCACTTCGCAATGCCAGCCCCAAGTTGAAGAACTACTTCAGGGACAACTATATCCCTCAAATCTGCGAGGTACTGGAGCCACACAGCCTCATCCACACAGAGGGTGTGGGCGGAGCTGGAGCTGGGAAGGAGCAGGATGGGAGAGGTTGAGGTCAAATTTGGGTAAATTGAGAGGGAGAGGTAGGTTGGAGGAGACCGAAGGATGATGTTGGCTAAAGCAGGGGTGGGGATGAGAAGAAGGTGAGGGAAATAGTGACAGGACCTGGTTGGAAACCCCAAGTGTCAACTTCTAAGGTTTAGAGAAGAGAAACAAGGGAAGAGGTGTCAGGCATACCGAAAATAAGGGTGTGCTATTGTGAAGAGTGAACCACTTGAAGGCAACAGGCTTCAGGGGCTCTGTGGGTAAGAACTGCTCTTCCCTCTTAGGGGGGGAGGGAAGGAGAGCCGCCTGCCATTGGACACAGCTTTACACTACACCGTTCTAGAGATCGCCATCCAAGCTAAACCTGGGGCCTTGGTTTCAACAAAGAAATGGATTTCAGGGCCAACCGGAATGAAGCAAAGCTGCATTTATTAAAAGCAGAAGCAAAGGCGCTACAATAGAGAAAGTAAAACACATCTGCTCGCACAATAGTGGGCATCTGAAGAGAGTCGAGTTTAATTGTCTTTACAATATGGATATGAGTGTATTTTTTTGTGGCTTTTAAAGTTACATTTCTTTTTTTTTTTAAGTTACATTTCTAAATGTTGCCAAGAAGCCCCCCCTTTTTCCGACATTACCCAAAGAGTATAGATTGTAACAAGGTTAGTTTAAAAGTTGAAATTTCTTTTTCTCTCAATAACTTAAGTTGTATGGTGGATTTAG
The DNA here is from genome assembly GCA_028658305.1 of Pachyuromys duprasi. NCBI lineage: Eukaryota > Metazoa > Chordata > Mammalia > Rodentia > Muridae > Pachyuromys > Pachyuromys duprasi. Next base: position 55,901,479 of record CM053763.1, on the reverse strand, counting down.
GAGTGGCTTCATTTAGTTCTGGGAGTGGGGAAGCCAGGAATCAAGGTTATGTCTGTCATTTTGGCCTTATAGAAGCACAGCCTGATTCCTGGCTGTGGCATTCTTGATTGCCGTGTCTGAGAATACGTCATCTAGCCCTACGTGAGCACAGTTTACTTACTGTCTTTATCAGAATACCATTTGGAAAAAACATATTTCCTCTGTGGTCCATTAGGTCCCTATCAATGGTGTCTCAGGTCCTTTCTGAGCAGCGAAAGTACATCAGTTCCGCAGGAGCAGGGCTTTCTTCTCCAAACCTTCCCCACAATCACCATAATACCCCCATTCTGCTTTGCCTCAAGAGGACAAGTATGGTGCTGAATACCAGGCTTTATGTTCCTGGGGTTAGGGAGTTAAGAAACTGCTAGTTGCCTCCTACTTGTCTGTAAGTCATCAGTGTGTGTTGTGGGGTGATGAAATAGGAGTTCCAAGCAGCTGCCATCATGGGAAAATGAGAGAACTCTAGGGGAGGAGAGAGGAGCACCATTCAACACCCAGGGCAAATTGGTATAGCTCTTTCTTTTAGGATGGTAATTTGGAAGCATTTACCATTTATCGATGTGTCGAATAGGGGTACACCCCATGATTTTATCCTCAGAACACCCCCTTCAGTCACCTCTGCTCACACAGGAGGTACAAGAGAGATCTTGGGACCCACCCATTCACTTTCTGTCAGAGTCCATCAAGGTGAATTCCATTCTGCCAGTTCTTTCTGAGTTTATGTAGCTACCTGATTCAGTTTTCTAGAACGTTTACTCTTCTAAAAGCCATCTGCAAGTCTGTGTAACACATACTCTTTTATGGCAGGCATCCATATATATTTGACTAACCTCTTCTGAACCTCACCTGTGGGTTTTAAGTAAAGCCTAGTTTTACACCTATAACATAATTTCCCCCACAAACTTGTGTACGTTATGATGAAAGAAAAACCAAAACCCCAAACCAAAAGCCTACTCATGCTAGTGGTAGATGTAGTTTCACTTGACATGGAGACTAAGGCTGATGATTGCTTGAGCCCAGGCCTCGTAATAGCAATAGTCAAAACAGACAAACAAACAAACAAACAAAACAAAACCAACCAACCGCAAACAACAAAACTACCTGGTATACAAGGGAATCTTCTGATTGATAATTTATTTTCATTACTTTTGGGACTAATCACTTATTATTTTTATACAATTCATTTCTCCTGTACGAATTCAATCATGACTATAATAAAATTATAGCTGTGGGTTTTCCACCCATGCCCCTGTTCCCAAAATAATGACTCTGAGACCTTATCATTTATTAATAATGCCTAGCCCATAAGCTTTGACTCATTCTATAACTAGCTTACAACTTATTTTACCTGTTTATTCTATTCTATGTGTGTCAAATGGCTGGTTACCTCTCTTCAGTTTCATGTGTCCATCTTGCAGACTCCTCCGAGTCTGGGGTGAATCTCTCGCCTCTGACTCTATCCCAGAGTTCATCTATGCCGGAACTCCCACCTCCTATTTCCTGCCTCAGCTAAGAGGCCACAGGATTTTTATTGACAGGCGATGCTTCCATACAGTACAAAAGAAATTCTCTCTGTATAAAACTTTAACTTTGTCCTGTTAACTGCTTTTCTTCTGGGTGCACTTTTGCATCTTTTTCATTGATTAATTTAATGGATTGCTAACTTCACTAATTTTATTTTATGTCTCATTCCGTCTGTTGAATACATTAAATGAAATCTTAATTGTAGATAATATATTTTTCAGTCCTAAAATGCCTGTTGATTCCTTTCAATGCACTCCACTTTTTAAAATTATGAAAATATCTTTTCACCTATTTTGCTATCATTTCCTGTTTTCTAACACGTTAATGATTGTTTTATAAAATCATTATCTGGAAAGCTGTTGGCACATGTCTTTAATCCTAGGACTCGGGAAGCTAGGACAGGAGGATTGCTTTTAGGTCAGCCTGAGCTACATATCAAGTTCAAGAAACTTATCAAGAGAGCCTGTCTAAAACAAAACAAAACAGAAACAGAAACACTGGTTCCTTCAATATCTGAATCATATTTGGGTCTGTTGTTTCTCTTCTTCCATTGAGTACCATATTCCCTCCCCTCTACATACTGAGTGATTTGTTGGATGGCAAGTAAAAGAGAGCAGTAGACATTCTACACAACACATTCTTTCAGCACAGTGGGTTCCTGTGCTGAAAAAGCTGACCTCAATCCAGGCCAACGAAGCTGGGTTGATGCTAAGCTACAGGCTTCCTCCCTTGTTCCCGTGAGCATCCTCTTAGAGGTAATTGTGGCAGCTAGCTTCTTTATGAACACCCTAGACCGAGACGTACTTATTACTGAGCAAATGGCCATATTTGGGCCCTTCTTACTCTTTCAGTCCCATGGAACCACCAAAAGCCAGCTGGGTTCCCTTTCTGTGACTGGTTGACGATCCTCTGCTTGGACTCAGCCCAGTGTTCATTCTAGACCCACGGCTGGGAGAGAGTGCTGAGCTTTGTCAGGTCACAGAAAATGCTTCCTCCTGTGGAATTTCACTACTCTCTAGTGTCTTACATGTGTTTGCGTTGGGCTGCATACGGAGATCAGCTTCGGGTACCTTACTCAGTTGCTCTTCTGGAGGTTGTTCTCTGACTTCCACATGGGCACACACAGCAAGGAAACAAATCAATAAATCGGTGAATAAATAAATATTGAAAGCATGAAAATATTCCCATCCTTAGAATCTTACGAGATGTTCTTGCCATCAAAGAAAGTTGTCTACACAAAGATAGGAACATGAAAATTTAGTAAATATCCTTTAAGAAAGACCTTGGAAACTAAGCATCTTAAAGTTTGCCCGGTGGGTGTTGACGTGTGTGAGGGTGGCATATGTCCCGTGGGGCATATGGGACAAGCTTGGGTGTCAGCTCTTGCCTCTCACCTTGTTTGAAGTCAGGGGTTCCTCTGTCTTCGGCTCCCATCCCAGAGGTGCGGGGATTCCGGGTGTGTGCTGCTGAACCTGGCTGTACATGGGTCCTGGGTATCCTAAGCTTGTGAGGCAAGTGCTTTCCCCATGGAGCTCTCACCTCAATCCAGAGCTAGAGAGTTTTTAAGTGTGTGTCTTATGTTTTAAATAAGTGAAGCAAATAATCAGCTACTTAAAAATTTGGGCAACAAAGTTTACTCTGTATAAATCATCATATGGTTCAGAAACTATATAGTTTTAGAAACTCCAAACTTAAAAAAATGTGTAATGGCAACACGTAGGGGCTGCACATACAAGGAATTGTAGGAAACATGAATACTTGAGTTTTCTTCTGATTCACCATAGTCATCCTTTCTCTCACAAGACAGACACTATGCACAGTGGCTGAGTATCTTACTATCTGTCTTTTGGAGGTACTTCTGAAAGGCTTATATGTTTAAACAAATTATTAAAATAGGAGCTCTGTTGGTAGGATTTGGGAACATTAAAAAAAATTAGATGTGTTTATGTATTTCTCTAACTTTCTACTTGGTAGAACTAGGTATGTTACCTACCAACTCACAGATCTGCTCCAGAGAGCCAAAGAGGATCTGTGTATTATGGATTCACTGTCTACAAAAGTACTAAACGCATAAACCTAGCATTGAATCAGAGTAAGAAACTACACTTCAAGTTGTGAGGTTGGATTTAAGTTTGATGTCTAGGAAACAGTAGAAGCATGCAAAACTGGCTCATACCAGCAGAGGGCGAGCGTCAGTTACAAATCATGACTGTAAAGCCACTTGAATTTTTCTTATTTTTTTTTTTTAATGAAAGTTTTATTATTTATATTTCTTTCAAGACTCGGTTGTTTAAGAGGCAGATACCTGTCAGAGGTGCAGAAGAGAGGCAGAGTGGTTTGGCCTAGGTTAGATCCATGTAGGCTCCCTGATGGGCGGCTCAGTCGCAGCGAGCCTACGAGTCCAGGTTCATTGATTCTGTGGGATTTCTTGTGGTGTCCTATGCAACTTGATATGTTATGTTTGGCTGATACCCTGGGAGACCTACCCTTTTCTGAAGGGAAGCAGAGGCCTGGATGGGGAGGGAGGCGGGAGGGGGGAACAACTGTGGTCGAGATGTAATATATGAGAGAATAAATGAATTGAAAAGAGAAAAGGAAATGGCTTGCGCCCAGGAGACCAGCCAGGGGAGCATAGCAAACCCCTGCCCTGGAATAAACATTTTTCAGAGATACGAGAATCAGGAAGTTATATGTGACAAGGGAAGCTTGCAGATCTGGGAGGGGAGTAGCTGCTTTACTAACACCTTTGGCTAGACCTTTAGGTAAACAGTTTATAGCTTCTTGGGTGTGTGTGTGTGGGAGGGTAAAGGTGGGGAGGTGGGGAGGGTCGGGGGGAGGGTCGGGGTCAGCAAAATCTTTAGTTCCCCAGCCAGTCAGTTCACAGATTAGTTCTAAGGGAAATCCACACTAAAGATACAAATAGCTGTCAACTGAGTACTTCCCCAGTGGTTATTTTGGTTAGGGATTAGCCACATATGATGATCTATTTCTCTGTTGGCGGTGCAGTCTGGCAGACGTTCAAATGTTTGTCTGTCTCTTCCATCCTCACCTGTGAGGTAAAGCCATCCAGTCTGAGCTGTGCGTGACCATATTCCTGTAATCCCAGCAAGTTGGGAGACCCCAGGAGAGTTACTGGATCTGGTTGTTGAGACCAGCCTGGATAATACAGTCGGACTCTGGCTCAGATAGACACACCTCCCTCCTCAGTGCTGGTCCCAAGGTCCCTTCTGCCTGGCCAAGCCAGTTGGTCCCCTTTAATAATCTCAGGACACTTCTATTTATGAAACTGCTAAAGTTTAAAAGTGGTACCATCCCTTGACTGGGCCCCGGCCCTACCTCTAGGCTGCTTCAGTCCTGCTGACCTCCATTGCGTGCGAGAAGCTCAGAACTAGCACTGTGGGCCAGGACCATCTTTTTCATTTTTATAAGGTTCATTCTGTTGGGATCCTTTGGACAGATGGTATTTCTTTGTTTCCTGTTCTAGACAGAACCCCCTTTAAAAACAAAAAACAAACACCTCTGAATACATGGGGCAGTGGAGACAGACCCCGAGGCCAGTCCTGTTTCTTCCCTTCAAGTTATCTAGCTTGGCTTTGGCAAGGCTGGCAGGGAAAGAAGATGAGCCAATATGTATTTGCCATCTTTGAGTTTCTGGTCTAGTCTAATTTTGAGCCAAGATGATTGAAGAAAATTGCAGTGGATTCAATGTCAGAAGTAGAAGGGATTTGCTCACAAATTAAGTAATTTAAAACTCTGTGATTAACTTTTTAAATGAAATTCCTGATGGAGCAAAGCTGTAACCAGCTCCATGTCCACCTTAGTGTCAGGAGACCACCCTTTGGCTTGTTGCGTGGGTTTTGGGGAAGGGATAGGAGAAGCTTTGGACAGTGTTTAGATTTAATAAAAAAACAAAACAAAATGGTTCCAAAGTAAAGGGCTTTCTAGAACTGTGGTTCTCACATGGCGCCTTTTCTTTTTAGAGCAACCTCCTTTTTTCTTTTTCATTCTTTTTCCTTTTCAAAGGCTGTAGGCATCTATACTGTTTGTTCTATTGTTTGTTTAAAAGACATGTTTTTGTATTTATATATGACCAAGATATTTTTGGATAGCTATCATGAGCTCTCCCATATGCCATCCTGTAAGAAGCCACCCCTGTGCACACCTTTGTGCGAGTACAGGGTATGGGCAAGAAGCCCATGGTCATCACAAGTGACTCAGGCTGGAATGTGTCCCCACAAGGCTCATGTGTTAGAAACTCCCAATGTAGCAGTGTGCAGAGGTCACGGGATTCTCACAGCACCTATGGCCGGGGGCCACCAGCCTGATAGGCAGACTGCTGCTGACCTCACAGGAATGAGTGAGTGGCTTATCACAGCACAAGTTGCTAGATTCAGCTTCCGCAGCCCTCTCTAGCCTGGCCCATGTTGCAACTCAGTGCAAAGGCCCAGCCTCCAGACCGTAATCCATGAGGACCTTGTAACCCAGTCTGTGTTGGCCTGTGATGGCAGCAGAAGTGATCTAGGGGGTCTGGAGGAGAGTTCCTTGGTCTTCATGGGGTGACCCTGTGTACTGCTCCTGCCCCCATCACAACTGCAGGTGACTCAGCTGGGCTGTAGGCTTGGCTTTTCCTGCTCTCCCACCTGTACCTCTCTCTTCGCGCCACTTGGCCGTTTCTCTAACTAATGGGCACGTAAGCGGTCAGGACCTGCTTCGATCGCTGCCCTCTCAGAGCAGTTCTTTTCATGTTGCTGTTTCTGCTCCTTCCCTGCCCACCTCACCCCACAGCCATACTAGGCACTTAAGAACTTTGTTGTTTCTGTCTGAACTATTGTTCAAGGACATCCTTTTCTCCTTGCCACTTTGTCCCTACGTATGTTTTCGACTTCTAACTTCCATTTAGCTTGGTATGCAGTCAGTCCTTTGGCGTCTCTCCTTGCTGTCACACTGCACTTTCAATGGTGGAAGGGAATATTCTGAGTTTCTTTTCTTTAGTGGAGGCAGCGACCAGCAGTGGAGTAGGTAAAGATTCCTGTGGGCACTTGGCTGCGTTATCTGAGTGCTTATTTTCTGCTCTACGTGTAATTCCAAGCGTTTTCATATTTTGATGCACTTAGTCCTCACGAGGGCCCTGTGACATACATGCCTTCGTTACCCCACTTAAGGAAACATGGACAGAGGTAACCCTCATTCTCGTACAGCACGTGCTTGTGTCTGCTGAGCTGCCTCTCCAGCCCTTTTCATGGAGCAGAAAGTACCTATTAAGGAGTTAGCTCTGAGCTCTTTGCTTAGTGTGTCCAAGGCCCTGGGTTCCATCCCTGGCACTTCAAAACAAGCAAATGGAAGATATTTATCCACTGTTCACACTGCCTCGTTGGCATATGACTCTACCACCCATTCATCCATGTGTCCAGCTACAGGCTATGTTATTTTGTCCATTAGGAACAAGTGAACAGTGTGGTATTTCTCTGCAAAAAGTAAACTTTCCAACACCACCTTTATTGACATTTGCTCCATATCTTTATCAACATTTCTGTGACATATCTCTCAATTTGACTAGGCTTCCGCAGGGGAAGTTTTTGGAAGAACAGCTTTTTGATCTGTAGAGCTTGGAAATACACAGCAACATGCAGTTTCTGATATTTCTTAACCTGACCCCTAACTTTCTTAATTACCATAAAACTAAAGTCCAGTAAAGGCACTAACTCTCAGACTTCCGTGTGCATGGAAATTTCTCAAGGAGCCTGAGAAAGTAGGTTGCCATCGAAATTCTTCTAAGGTAAAGGCCCTCGAGACACCAGAATACGGAGGAGGGGATGGGCTGTAAAGTGAGGAAACTGGAAGCCCCTGGGCTCTGCAGACCAACATGGCAAAGTGACAGAGACAGATGAGTTTGCAGAGCCATTCAGGAAGCAGATGTAGTGGAAGAAGCTGGCCCTGTTGTCCGGTCCCTTGCTGTCTTTTAAGGAACTGCCACCTTTAAAATCTAGCTTGCAGCAGTGGTGGGAACCATGGGAGTCTTGTGCAGCCATATTTAGGCTTCAAGTAGCTGAGCTTTTCCTGACAGAGGCTGGAGAGGGGGCGGATCAGGAGTCTAAAAGGTTGTTGTGGTCCATTTTCTAAAAACAAAAACAAAAAAACATTTATTTTTCTGGATATGGGTGTTTTACCTGAACATATGTATGTGCACTTCATACATGCCTGTCCTTACCAAGGCTGTAAAAGTAGGCTATACCCTTGGAGCTGGAGATGCCAACAGCCCTAAGTTGCCATGTAAGTACTGGAAACCAAATCTGGATCCTCTACAGAGGAGGGTGCCCTTAATTGCTAAGTCATCTCTCTAGCTCTGTATTTTTTTTTTTTCCATTTGAGAACTCCACTCAGTTACATGCACTTCTTGTTTCTAGAGTTTGGGAAAGGTGCATGCTCCTGCCATAGGAAAAGAAGATAATCAGAGGATTTAAAAATGTGCTACTGGGTGGTAGTTTTGGTTCTTTTTGCTGCATTGTACAATAAAAACTGCTTTGTTTTCAGCTGTCACTTGTGTTTATTATCTTATTTGCAAAAGGAGGTAGAGAGGGAGTCTCTAGGTCTGAGACATTTTGCCTTTATCCTTCCAGTAGGCTCCTATCTGGCTGCACACTGAGAGAGGATGGAGGCATTTCATTATGCGGGATTCAGTCAGAACAGATTTTCCTGTCTGTCTATCCGGCGTGGTCTTTGCTCGGCTCGTGTCTGACAGTCATGAGGCTGTGTGGGTGTAGCTTGTGCCATTACTAGGAGACAAACTCTCACAGCAAACGTCTCGTCCTCTGACCCTTAAAGTCTTCTTGCTCCTCTTCTGCAATGTTCCCTGAGCCTTCGGTGCAGAAGTATTTTGTGCACGTATCCACTGGGAGTAGGCTCCACAGCTCTGCACATTGATTGGTTGTGGTCTTCTGTAGTGGCCTACATCTGTTGCAAAGGGAAGTTTCTTTAATGAGAGGTGAAGACTACATTTATTGCCATAGTAGATTTTGACTATGGATTTTACTGGTCACCTTAAGTTTTGGCTTGAGAATTTTTTAACTAAAAAAAAAAAATGGTCCCCATTCTTTTATTTTGTGGGTTTTTTTGTTTGTTTGTTTTGCTTTTGAGATAGGCTTTCTCTGTGTAGCCTTGGCTGCCCTGGACTCCTGTAGACCAGTCTGGCTTCAAACTCACAGAGATTTGCCTGCCTCTGCCTCCCAAGTACTGGGATTAAAGGCATGCACAACCAGCATCCGACTCGTCATTCTAAATCTAATCATTATAACTATCTTTGACTGTAGCAGCATGTTTACGTAGTCAATAAAAAAGAAAATGAACGAAAAGCTTGTGGACACAGAAGCACTGATTCCATTTTCTTATTCTTTTCTTTTTAACAGGCCCTGTTATGTGGTTTACTTATGACATGTCCCGAGGACCCATTGAGATATTTAGAGCAAATGATTATAATTATCATTAGAAATGGCCTGGAAAACCTTCTTTGGTAAGTGTTGTATTGATGTATGGTGGGGAAATATTTTGGAGGTCAAGAACTTTGTATAGTATCCTGATACAGTCTTGACAATGAATGTTTCAAATCTGGGGCTTGTTAAGGAATCCTCCCCTAGGGTGGTAGGTCCCTGAGATTTAATGTGAACAATATGCTCACTGATTCTCAGTGTGAGAAACACAGTGAGCTCCCATTTGGAATCTTAGGACAAAGTGTTTCAAAGTGAGGATGAGAAAAGGGAAGCACAGCAGCTTTGGGGACTCAGCAAATTCTTGGAGAGGTGATTCTGACCTGCCTCCTCAGGAGATCCCTGACACTCTGGGAGAATCAGTGAGTCGGTTATAGAATTACTTCAAAACGGACTTAATCTTGACCTTGCTTTGTGGTTTTATTAAAGGGATATGTTCATCAGTCCATCCCTGAGACCAAAAATTCGAAGACTGTCTGAAACTTTCTTGGAACAACTTTTTGGACTGGATGAGCAGCTGGTAACTAATCAAGCACTCTGAAACATGCCTTATGTTTCTGATGGAAATACTCAGAGTTTATGTTTTATTAGGGGGTGGGGTGTGAGGTCAGAATCTTTTGGAATTGAGGCCACAGAGGAGAGTGAAAGAATAGCACACACGGAGCCAAACCTCCACACTTCTAAGGAACAGTTGGGCATTTTTGTCTGCTTTTGATTATCTGCTTTTCTCTTTCTCTTCCTCTCAAGCACAGAAATAGCATTATGAACTCTGGCTTTACTAGCACACCCAGCACTTAGGAGGCTGAGGCAGGAGGATGGAGAGGCTTGGGAGGATGAGGTCAACTTGGGCTACTTCTTCTCACCCCCAAGCCTGGGTACCTAAAACTCTGCCTCCCTCTCTTCTCCCAGTTGTAGGCTTCATCATCTTTATTAGCCGATCTGGGATAATCGGGGAACATTTCTTATCACCATGTGGCTACAGGACCTAGTTCAACATTCATAACAATGCCCAAGGCAGGGTGGTAACCAGATCTCAAGGCACTAAAATTAGCATTTGAAAACACAGTTGTACCTTCCTCCAACATTTCCTCCTTTCTTTCTGATTAAAAAGACTGTTTTTAAAGTCTATACAGTAAGAACAATTATGAATAATCATAAGAACCAATAGGTAAGCCTTACATACATAATGTCTAGTTGAAAGGTATTTGGCAACTTTGAAGAAAATATTATTTACCTATCTTGGTGAGCCTGAAGTTTTTGTACCTAAATTGTTCCCTTTTATATCTTGTATCTATCAACATAAAAAAACATCTATCTAGACCTAAAACATCTTTTTATCTCCTAAGCAACTAAGTTTAATTGTAAAACTATAACTATCTAGTATTCAACCCCATCAGAGACTTGAGAAGGAATAAAATTAATTATCTGAGCAAACAGGAAGTGCAGGCTAGCAGCTTTCAAAATTAAAAAAAAAAAAAACAATGATAGAGACAGTGTGCTGCCTGGAGAGACAGCACTCTACAAGACTGCAGCAGCATCTTCAGCCTCCTGGCCCAGTATATCTGACAGACATTTGTGAAACAGGAAATATGAAGGACTTGCTAACTCTGTCTTGGCAGTGTTCGGCAGTCAACTTGGCCTGCATCTAAGCTTGCCCATTTTAGGCAGAATTCTGTCTGTGGTAGAAATGAGGGCTTTTTGTTGTTGTTGTTCTTCTGATTGCTAACTTACCACATATGAAACCATCTCCATGTGGAGGTTCATTACCTTCTTTGAGGTAGGCTAGGTGCTGCCAGGAGTTGACCTGTATTGTTGTCAAAGAATCCTTAAAATAATAAAGACATCTTTGAATGCCATATCCTGCAGGTTTCTAAGATTTTTGAAGACCTCTATTTTATTTTTACCTATCTATCTAGCCATTGAATCACATCTCTCTATTATACCTAGGAAGCATATTTCTCTGTGATAAATTAGACTAGTATCTGACATTACCATGAGTTGATCAACTAACAATTAACTTGCATTATCTAATATCCTAAACAGCCTGCAACTGCAGTTTTAAAAGTATTGGAAGTAAATCTTGTATTTACAAATGAGTTGTATGGATACAATACCTCACTTCAGAGTAAAAACCTCATATATATATATATACACACACACACATATATATGTATATATATGCATATGTATGTGTGTATCAAGATAACCTTAAGTTTGAATTCTGTACTAGTGTATCAAGCATGAACATTTTTGTATACAAAATTCCATATCAACAAATTAAAAATAAACTTATTTGTTAATAACAAAGCTTTAAGTTGAAGAGTAGATTTAGTAATCTGCCTTTTGTCCTATCATTTCTATATATTTTTTATTTTCTCCTTCTTTCCTTTAAATACCTTTCTCTTTACCTAAGAAGAAAGAAAAAAGAGAAAAAAAAGTTAAAGAGAGAAATCCCTGAGTTTAACCTTGCTTTCTCTTTGAATATACCATTAATAACTTGTAACCAATTCCCCCAACTGGTAACAAAGAGCATCCATTACCCAAGACAACATCCCAAATTCTAGCCCCACCCCATTTTCGTAAGGTTGCTTTCTGCTGATATTGGGGCATAGGATATTCTTTTTTGAGGCCCAGCTAAAATTAGGAAAAACAGATAAGCAAGCTAACAATAACATTTGTGGTCTAGTCTCTAAATGTTGAGAAACTTCAGGCTTAATAGAAGTTTTTTTGTTTGTGTTTGGTTTGGTTTGGTTTCTGTTTTTTAGAACAGTCTGAAATGCTTGACCAATCGGGATCAGCAGCTTCCTTTGAAGCTGTCCTGGGAGCAGGTCTTGAGTGAAGAACAACTGAAACAGCTCTGGCTGGGACATATAGGACGCTGGGATAAATGTGTCGGCCTCTCAGCATTCTGGAGGACGAATCTTGTCAGACTTGATCCAGCATCACCAGTTTCTGGTTCTTGGTTCATAAAATTTCTCACAAGCATTATACAGTACTGAGATTATAAGTATGATATGTGCAGTATGCAAAGATCAAGTACAGATTTTTTTCTCTTTGAATGAGCAGAAGAGGAGACATTTTTCTATAAGGCAGTCTGGATTATAAACCAGTTTTATCTATGCCATTTAAAAGAATGGCATGATAAGCTTTAAGAATATTGTAGCCAAGGATTTATTGGCCATGCATACTTGAAGTCTGGCTGGAAACATTTTTATGTTTCAGTATGTCTCAGAGCTATTTCCATGTGGAGGGATCAGCAATTATGTTACCTGCTTGTACTGTTGTTTGAATTATGTAAGTATAGACTGATTTAATTTAGCAGTCTCTCTTTTACCTAGGTCTGTTCCATTTTAACTCCTCGCAAAGAGGATGTCTAATGTTACCATTACCATTGAACATAAAATCATTTTTATGTTGAAAATCAAAACAAGACTGTATAGATTCAAACATCCTCCTCTGGGCTCCTGGGATCAGGCCAAACTGCCATCTGTCCACCTCGAGGGTGTCTCACATGTAAAGGGCTAAGCTGGTTGCCCAGAGCAACAGAAAAGGCAATGCCTTTACAATCAACTTTGTTTAAACTTTTTTTTTTTTTGGTAATCTTTAGTGTTGAAGCACACCCTAGGCACTTTGTACCTGGGTTTCTACATTTGTATTTGTTGTGGCTGTCTTTGCCCTTCTTAGATATGCCTTTGTGTTTTGGGAGGTCCCCCTGTGTCCCTCTGCACTGGGCTGAATTGCCACCTGCTTCCCTTGAGAGCACCTCATATGTATAGGAATAAGCCAACTGCCCAGAGCAGCGTGACAGCTCACCTCAGCATTTAATAGCTTCTGGCTGTGAGAGGCACACAGCTTGCATGCTTGCCTCCCTGCCTAACTTTGGGTCAAATATCCCATTTAGGCCAAAATGCCCTTTGGCACCAGCTCTCCTCCCGGGAGCCCTCTATCTCAGAGTTCTTTCCGAGTGGAGGAAACAACAATTTATAGTGCCTATTCTGTTTGGTCTTTTTGATTTCTGCCCTCTTGTGTATGTGTCCAAGATCTTCAAGGGGTCTTCCTCAGTCACATCTTACTTTGATCAGCTTTTCTGGAACCCATAATTTCTCCTTTCCTGTATAAATATATGCAAAACCTCTACCCCACTGTAACACTTTTCCTGTTCTCCATTCTTAGGTTAGGATATTCTTGAAATAAACAGGCTGATCTAATTCAGCAGTTTTTTCTATAGTCCAATATCTCTTTTGTTCGTTAGTATTTGTTGTTGTAAATTAAAAAATACTGTGTTGGGCTATATATAGTTTATTATTAAACCTAAGATTATCACAGCAGTATTATCTAGCCTGCTATCACAAATAATAAGACATAGACACCTGTTAGATTTTATAATTGCCTTATTTACCTTGGGCCAGGCAGACAGTTCTAAATCACCATTCAACTCCCAACCCCCATCCAATGCCATCTTCCTTAACCATCCTATCTTCCATCTATAATCTTATAAATACTTGCTTGTGTTCTTCATCTGGGCCTTTTTATACCATTATTGGAGTCCTTCCTCCCGGCCTCTCATGGTTTCTTCTCTAGGCTAACCCATTGTGGTGTCCTCCTTCCTTTCTTCCTGTGCATCTCTTTCCCATGATTCTTGTGGGATTTTCCCAAGCCTGGGAACCTTAGCCATGCCTATCCTATTCTGCCCTGCCCAGGTTTAGGCTGTCCAATTAATAGGTTTACACAACAAGGATAGGTGTATCCAACTGGCAGTAACCGATCTTGAGGGCCAGTAATTAGCATTAGACCAACCTCCAACAAGCACTGAAGAAATTTTAAGTCAATGAAGCAATACGTAATCCACCTCTGGGAGTCTTTGATCCCCATCTTTGTTCGTTAAGCATCTTGTTTAAGCTATGATTAGATCTTTCAACAACTGCTTGTCCCGTAGGATTGTGTGCTATACCTGTAATATGTTTTATATTATACTATGTAAAAAATATTTCATTTTATTAGAAAGATACCCTGGAGCATTCTCAGTCTTAATTTGTATAGGAATAGCCATAATTGCCATAACTTCTAATAAATGTGTAATAACAGAATCAGTGTTTTCAGAACTTAAGGCTGTTGCCCACTGAAATGTTGAATATGTGTTTATAGTATGGTGCACATATTTCAGTTTACCAAACTCTGTAAAATGAAACACATCCATTTGCCAAACTTTATTTCTTTACCTTTAGGGTTATTTTCTATAGGTCATGGAGTTTGGTTATATAAGGGACAAGTAGGACATTAGTCTCACAATTTTCTTGGTTTGCTGCCAAGTGATAGAAAATTCCTTCATTAAACCTTTCCCAGTTTTTTTTAAAATGAAATTCTGAAGCCTCTAACACACTGTCTATTAATATCTGATCTATTTCATCATTACCTTGTGATAGAGGGGCTGGAAGACCCGTATGGTATCTTATATGTGTTATATACAATGGACAATTTCTATTTCTGATCATTTGTTGTAACTGAATAAACAGTGAAGTTAGTTCAGAATCATCCTGAATCAGATCAGCAGTTTCTATATGCAAAACAGCTCTTTTTGCATATTGAGAGTCAGTATATGAAGAGATTTTTGAAAATCTGATAACATCATCAGAATTCATATAATTCTGTTTTTTGAACTGAATCATAAGTAATCTCAACCACCTTACGTACATTTTCTGACTTATAACCTGCCCTTCCTGATTTATTTCTATCAGTGTAAAATATAGTAGCTCCAGAAATTGGAATCCTTTTTACTGTATGAGGGAGATTCCAGTTATTTCTTTTTATGAATTGAAGTCATTTGCCTTTTGGGTATCTGCTGTTAATTTCTCCCCCCCCCCCCCCACACACAAATCACTGCAAGCTCTCTGTCAGTGTTCACCATCTGCCCATAATGAAGCAAACTCAGCATTAGTAAAAGGTACCATAATCTCAGTTGGATCTATTTCAGCTAATTGGAAAAGTCTCATTTTCCCCTTTACAATCAATTCAGAAACGTTTCCTATGTAGGTTTTTAAATTTTTTACTTTGTTTCTTTGGTAAAAATATCCATTCTAAGATATAATCTTCCCTCTGCATAAGAAATCCTGTGGGAGAATGAATAGAAGGCAAGATAACCAAAATACAGACCTATTTTGGATCAAGCCAGTCTATATATACATCTTGTAATTTCCTTTCTACTAGAGTCAATTCCTTTTCAGATTCTGCTGATAATTTGCTTAGAATATTTAAGTCCTTATCACCTTGTAAGGTTTGAAGTAAGTTACTTAGCTCTTGAGTAAACCAATAGTAGGCTGTAGCCAGTTAATATCTCCCAGAAATTCTAGAAAATCATTGAGAGTCCTTACTTGGTTTCTCCTGATTTGTACCTTTTGTGGTCTGATTTTCTGTAGGCCTATTTTGTATCCTAGATAATTAATAGAATCTCCACTTTGTATTTTTTTGGAAGAAATCTGTAATTCCCCCAAAAGGCAAAGTTCTATTTATTTCATCAATTTTTTTCTAATGTACTTGTATCTGAATCAGCCAATAAGATATCATCCACATAATGGTAAATTATGGATTGAGGAAATTGCTTATGAATTGTCTCCAATGGCTGTTGCACAAAATATTGGCTCAAGGTTGAACTGTTTAACATTCCTTGTGGTGAAATTTCTAATGATATCTCTTTATTGGGCAGCTTCTATTAAAGGTAGGTATTGAGAAAGCAAACCTCTCCCTATCATTTTGTTCACGTAAAAGAATTGTGAAAAAGCAATTCTTTTTTTCTTTCTTTTGCTCTTTTTTATTTTTAAAATTTTATTCATTCTTTATTAATTACAATTTATTCACTTTATATCCCAGCTGTAGGCCCCCCTCGTCCCTTCCTAATCCCTCCTACCCTCTTCTCCTCCCATGCCCTTCCTCCAGTCCACTGATAGGGGAGGTTCTCCTCTCCTTCTATCTGACCCTAGTCTATCAGGTCTCATCAGGACTGCTGCACTGTCTTCCTCTGTAGCCTGGTAAGGCTGCTCGCTCCTCAGGAGGGAGGTGATCAAAGAGCCAGCCATTGAGTTCATGTCAGAGACAGTCCCTGTTCCCGTTAGCAGGGAACTGTCTTGGACAATGAGCTGCCATGGGCTACATCTGTGCAGGAGTTCTAGGTTATCTTCATGAATGTTCCTTGATTGGACTATCAGTCCCAGAAAAAAAACCCTGGGCCCAGATTTTTTGGTTCTGTTGCTCTCCTTGTGGAGCTCCTGTCCCCTCCAGGTCTTTCTCTCTCCCCCTTCTTTCATAAGATTTCCTGCACTCTGCCCAAAGTTGGGCTATGTGTCTCAGCATCTGCTTTGATACCCAGCAGGATAGAGTATTTCAGAGGCCCTCTGTGGTAGGCTTCTGTCCTGTTACCTGTTTTCTCCCTCTTCCAATGTATATCCTGTTTGCCTTTCTGAGTGAGGATTGAGTATCTTACCCAGGGTCCTCCTCCTTGCTTAGCTTCTTTAGGTGTATAGATTTTAGTATGTTTATCCTATATTATATGTCTAATGTCCACTTATAAGTGAGTATATACCATGTGTGTCTTTCTGCTTCTGGGATACTCACTCAGGATGATCTTTTCTAGTTATCACCATTTTCCTGCAAATTTCATGATTTCTTTGTTTTTAATTGCTGAGTAGTATTCCATTGTGTAAATGTACCACAATTTCTGTATCCATTCCTCAACTGAGGGACATCTGGGTAGTTTCCAGCTTCTGGCTATTACAAATAAAGCAGCTACGAACATGGTTGAGCAAATATCCTTGTTGTGAACTTGAGCATCTTTTGGATATATGCCTAGGAGTGGTACCACTGGATCTCGAGGTAGCACTATTCCTAATTATCTGAGAAAGCACCAGATCGATTTCCAAAATGGTTGTACAAGTTTACATCCCCACCAGCAATGGAGGAGGGTTCCCCTTCCTCCACCACCTCTCCAACATGTGTTGTCACTTGAGTTCTTGATCCTAGCCATTCTGATGGATATAAGGTGAAATCTCAGGGTTGTTTTGATTTGCATTTCCCTAATGACTAAGGATGTTGAGCATTTATTTGTTTCTCTGCCATTTGATATTCCTCTATTGAGAATTCTCTGTTTAGCTCTGTACCCCATTTTTAAATTGGATTACTTGATTTGTTACTGTTTAACTTCCTGAGTTCTTTATATATTCTAGATCTTAGCCCTCTGTCAGATATAGGGTTGGTGAAGATCCTTTCCCAATCTGCAGGCTGTCCTTTTGTTCTGATGACAGTGTCCTTTGCTTTACAGAAGCTTTTCAATTTCATGAGGTCCCATTTACTGATTGTCGATCTTAGAGCCTGTGCTGTTGGTGTTATGTCCAGGAAGTTGTCTCCTGTGCCCATGAGTTCAAGGCTCTTCCCCACTTTTTCTTCTAACAGGTTTAGTGTGTCTGGTTTTATATTGAGGTCTTTGATCCACTTGGACTTTAGTTTTGTGCAGGGTGATAAGTATGGATCTATTTGCATATTTCTACATGTAGATATCCAGTTAGACCAGCACCATTTGTTGAAGATGCTATCTTTTTTCCATTATATGGTTTTGGCATCTTAATCAGGTGTCCATAAGTGTGTGGGTTTATTTCTGGGTCTTCTATTCGGTTCCATTGACCCACCAGTCTGTGTCTACACCAGTACCATGCAGTTTTTATTGCTGTTGCTCCATAGTACAGCTTGAGGTCGGGGATGGAGATACCTCCAGAAGATCTTTTATTGTAGGGGAGTGTTTTAGTGATTCTGGGTTTCTTGTTATTCCATATGAAGTTAAGCATTTTTCTTTCAAGGTCTGTAAAGAATTGTGTTGGTAATTTGATGGGAATTGCATTGAATCTGTAGATTGCTTTTGGTAAGATGGCCATTTTTACTATGTTAATCCTGCCAAGCCATGAGCATAGGAGATCTTTCCATTTTCTGATATCTTCTTCTATTTCTTTCTTCAAAGAGTGGAAATTTTTTTTTCATACAAGTCTTCGACTTGCTTGGTTAGGGTCACACCAAGGTACTTTATGACCTCCACAACTTTATGCTGTTGTGAAGGGTGTTGTTTTCTTAATTTCTCTGCCCCTTTGTCTTTTGTATACAGGATGGCTACTGTTTTATTTTTTTTTTTGAGTTAATATGTATCCAGCCACTTTGCTGAAGGTGTGTACCAGCTGTAGGAGTTCCCTGGTAGAAATTTGGGGGTCACTCATGTATATTATCATATCATCTGCAAATAGTGATACTTTGACTTCTTTCTTTCCAAACTGAATCCCCTTGACCTCCTTTAATTGTCTTATTGCTCTAGCAAGGACTTCAAGAACTATGTTGAAGAGATATGGAGAGAATGGGCAACCTTGCCTTGTCCCTGATTTCAGTGGGACTGACTTAAGTTCTCACCATTGAGTTTGATGTTGGCTATAGGCTTGCTGTATATTGCCTTCCTATGTTTAGGTATGTGCCTTGTATCCCTTATGTCTCCAGGACTTTAAACATGAATTTGTGTTGGATTTTGTCAAATGCTTTTCGGCATCTAAGGAGATTATCATGTGGTTTTTTTCTTTCATATTGTTTATATGGTGGATTACATTGATGGATTTCTGTATATTGAACCACCCCTGCATACCTGGGATGAAGCCTACTTGGTCATAGTGGATGATATTATCGAAGTGTTCTTGGATTCGGTTTGATATTATTTTGTTGAGTATTTTTGCCCCAATGTTCACAAGGGAGATTGGGCTGAAATTCTCTTTCTTTGTTGGGTCTTTGTAAGGTTTAAGTACAAAGGTGACTATGGCTTCATAGAATGAATTTGATAATGTTCCTTCTGTTTCTATTTTGTGGAATAGTTTGAAAAGTTTTGTTGTTAGCTCTTCTTTGAAGGTGTGGTAGAATTCTGCACTGAAACCATCTGGCCCTGGACTTAATTTTGGATGGGAGACTTTTGATGACAGCTTCTATTTCCTTAGGGGATATAGGACTGTTTAATTTATTTACCTGGTCTTTATTCAGCTTTGGTAAGTAGAATCGATCAAGAAAATTGTCTATTTCATTTAGATTTTCAAATTTTGTGACGTATAGGCCTTTAAAGGAAGACCTAATGATTGTTTGGATTTCCTTAGTGTCTGTTGTTATATCTCCGTTTTCATTTCTGATTTTGTTGATTTGAATGGTGTCTTTCTGTGATAAAGCAATTCTTTAAATCAATTACTATAATAGGCCATCCTTTAAGTAACAAGGAAGGCAATGGGATTCTGATTGTAAAGATTCCATTGGCTGAATAATTTTATTAATTGCTCTGAGATCTGTTAACATTCTCTGTTTGTGAGATTCCCTTTTGGTGACAAATACAGGAGAATTCCAAGGGCTGTTGGACTCCTCTTTAATTTGAGCCTCCTGCTGTTCTTGGACTAGCTGTTCTAGTGCCTGTAATTTTTATTTAGTCATAGACCATTATTTAATCCAAATAGTTTGGTCAGTCAATCACCTTAGTGGTAAGGCTATAGGTGCTTTATCACCAGCGGTTTCCTGACAAAAAGTTGAAGAGTTGGCCCCTGTTGTATCTTATTTATAGACAGCTTGTACAATCTATAGCTGTTATTTTTATGACATTTTAAAATATTTTTAATTTTTTAAATCAGAAGTATCACCTGGCTTGTCTCTGAAATTGGCGGGATGTTAATCTGGGTTTTCCATTGTTGTTACAGATCTCTTCCCATAAGTTTATGGCTATATCAGTCATGTATGACCTTAATTTTCCTATTTGACCTCAGGCCCTGTATATTTAAGCCATCTATATGACAGTTTGTTTTATCAAAGATAAAGTTCCAACTTTTTGAAATTGGATATCTACGTTTTGAAATGGCCAGTCTGGAGGTAAGGATTTAGGAGAGATAATTGTGACGTAAGCTCCAGTATCTACCATGTCTTCAGTTCAATATTATTTATAATTATCTTTAATTTTAACCTTTGATCATCTATAGAAATTTGCCAAAATATTTGTTTTTTGGCTCCTACTGTTTTTTTTTCTTTATCTATAGAACTTACACTGACCTTGATATCTGGTTTTTTAATGTCTGTCTTCAGAGCATTGATGTTTAATTGTTTTGCAGAAGAGTATTATGTTGGGGTCTGTGAGAGGGCCCCTGGGTGTTTTTGGTAACAGGTTAACCCATTTATCTGTTTTTGCTCTACATATACTTCTCCATTGTCTGATTTATTTTTTTCATATTCCAGAAGGCATAGGCTCCCTTTTGTAATTAGTTTGGCTTTCCTTGTAGTTCCTTTTGCAGCAACTTTGTCTACCACAATTAAGACATTTCTCAAAGTCTTTAGTGGTACCTTCTCCTACTAAGGCCATATTAGGCAAATGAGGTCTGATGCCAACCATATCTCTAATCTATTCATCTATCAATGCTTATCTTGCTCTTAATAGCCTTATTACCTCTTTGCACTCAGCATCAGCATTTTCAAAAGCTAAAGATTCTATCAGTGCCTTTCTAGCTAGTGGATCTGATATACTTCTATCTACAGCTAAGGTTAATCTTTGCAAAAGTCAGTGAATGTTTCTTTTTGACCTTGCATGATATGAGAAAATGGCTCAAGGTTTTTTTGTTGTTGTTGTTGTTTGTTTGTTTGTTTGTTTCTGTTTCCTCAACCTTGTCCCAGGCATTTAAAGCTGCTATGCTACATAGTGTTAAGGTTTCTTCATTATATACAACTTGTGTCTCTATGTCAGCATATTGATCATCACCTAGCAGCTCATCCTTAAAAACATCTTTACCTCTGGCTCTATTTTTGTGTGCTATCTGTCTAGCCTCTTCTCTTCACCATGAAATCCATTGTAAATATGGTCCTGGTTCTAATATTGCTGTTGCCATATCCTCCCAGTCTTTTGGGATTACTGTACGTTAGATTGACCAGTAAGTCAGCATTTGTTTTACAAATGGTGAATGCATTCCAAAATTGGTGACACTTTCCATGAGTCTTCCCAAATCTAACACTTCCACAGGTTGCCATTCAAATTCTAGATAATCCTGTGAATGATTATTGTCTGCTGGTCTCTGTTGTATCCTAACTAGATACAAGAACCTTTGGTTGGCTTTCTTTATTTTTATCTTTTGTCTCTGCCTGAGTATTTTCTTTACTTAATATTCTAAGCTCTTCTCTTAAGGTCTGTTCCCATATTTCATACCTATCTCTCTGTTGTTTATTCTGTTCACTAAGTTCTTGGATCTCTTGTTTTATGCCTTATTTCCAACCTTTATTTTTTTTATTTATATTTAGTTGTTCCAGTATCTTTTCTAGCATCTCTGCCCTCTCTCCCTGTTCATCCTCTTCTGTCAGTTTTTAGATCTGTTTTATATCTTGCTTTCAACTTTTATTTTATTTTGTTTTTGTTTATATTGTTCTAGTTGTTCTTTGTGTTATTCCAGTATCTTTTCTAAAGCCTTTGTCTTTGAGTGGACAGAAAAGGCTAATCCAGTTATTAAAGTTAAAATGAGGATTATGAATGTAACCACAGTCATAATTTCTATTTTTTCTTTTATTTCTGTTTTAAAACCATAGAAGAGAGTATCAGCCAAGAAGTCTGTTTTATTGTCTCTCCCATCCTGTATGCTTTCTTTACTAAAATTTGTATGTAGCATAAAAGCAATTTACCTGATAAGAAACTCTGATTCCAGTCTCTGCTTTCTGATTTTTGTGCTGTCCTGTTTGGCCACACTCCTGTCTTTCAGGCTACAGACACATAGTGTGTTTTCACCTTCCACCTAAAACTTGGAATTACTTTGACAGATTCTGACCACACCCCACCCCACCTCCACTTCCCCTATGTTTCTATAATCCGAAACAAAGCATGGAAATAATGATTTGAATTAGATTAATGCTACTTTCTGTAAATTTAAATGTAACATAGAAGAATATTAGCAATCATGTGGTACTTGTGAGTGCTATTTCCTGTTATTTATGGCATCTGAGATGTAAAAGCATACCTTTACCGGCACTTACGAGTTACCACATCAACCTGATCTATATAGCAAGGCTCTTCCTCAAAAATAATATTCATAATTAGTCTAAATTGTTTCAGTGACATTGCTTAATAAAGTTATTAGTAAACACCTACATGTTTATAAATTTTTTCTATAGTTGTATTTCTTTAAATGTGTTTATTAAATAGAAATTAAAAAAATAAGTAACAATAAGCATTTTTTCATGCACTGAGCCCTTCAGTTATCAAGGGTTGTTGATTTTTAATATTTATTATTGATTTATCTTTTAGTTAAACAGTGGTTATTCCTAAACCAACTGTATACCCAAATCACCACACAGAGACTAGGATTTATTTCATTAACCTAGAGCACAATTCTGGGCAATAATTACTCCATCCTAAACCTCCAAACCCACATAGCTTCCTCCCATTCAGATTTCCCACATTATGCTTGCTTTTTAGTCATATCTTAGGTCCGGTTCATCTCTCCTGGTGTTTCCAGGTCCTCTCCCCTCAGATCTCTCTTCCTGGTGTTTCCTCCCACTCTTCTCTCTCCTCCCTGCAGATCAGGATGTCCCACTCCAATCTCTCCATTGCTCATCATTGGCTGGATGTTTTATTGACAATACAGAGAACAATTGGTGGCATGTTTACATGAATTTAAGACAGGTGATGTTTAGAATAAGCATCACAATGCAATGTCCAGATTGAAACCAGATAGTGAGGTTGAGAAATCAGCATTTTAATGACCAAGGGTAAATTGTATACATTCTACAAGAACATTACACCAACAAAGGGGAATTTTAGCAAGCTGTAGAAGACGAATGACTGATGATAAAAAATCTAACCCTCTAAATGCTGCCATGGCACTAAAGGGTTAGATTTTCAGCTTTGTGTGCTATTTCAAAGATGTGGCTGCATTTTGCTGTTGTTTCTGTGTGTCATGAACCTGAGAAGCCCTCTGACGGAGAGTCCTAGCCCAGTTCTCTTTCTGAGAGCCCAATATCTGGCCTAAGTGGTGCTTGCAGATCCTTATCCCCTGGGCTCCTTGACTTGCTGAAGGTGTCCTAGGTGACCACAGTGTTCACCAGAGGCACTTGTGTGGGCCTGTAGCTTGTACTTTGAATGCTGAGGCATTTCTTTACCTGTAAATGTAGAACCAGTGTGTAGCAAGGACCCAGCTAACACTTTCAATTCATTTTCCTCAGTTCTGAAAAGAAGAGCTATTCAATACAATTTTTACTGGGACACTGCATTATTATTTCAAAATTTGTCATTGTGATTTTTAAAAATATTACATTAGTTCAAAGTTTACAAAATTTCAAAATTTAAAGTCACATGCACATGAACTTTTTGGCACAAAGTCATTGTATTGGTACTGAGCACATACCACACACTCAGATACTCATGCTAAAAGGTGGGGGTGTGGGGGGTGGTCAGAAACATTCTTGGTCCTTAACAATAGTCATGTGCACAGAATAAATGTGTTACTAACATGTTTACTCCTCAAAGAACATACAGAGGGCACAGTTAGCCTAAGCTGTCTCTTGCTGTCCCCACGTTTATTGTAAATAGTTGCATGGGATAAGTTTCTATTTCTTTTTCTTTTTGTTGTTGTTGGTTTTTTTGAGATAGGGGTTCTCTGTGTAAACTTGGCTGTCCTGGAATTGCTCTGTAGACCAGGGTGGCCTCAAACTCAGAGAGATCCACCTGCCTCTGGCTTCCCAAATGCTGGGATTAAAGGTGTGCACCACTGTGCCCAGCTAAGTTTGTATCTCTTTAAGTAGATTCTACAGTTTATATTTCTATTTTTTGTGAGTTTCTTGGTTCTGTTTGGTGAAGCATTCTTGTAAAATTTTTAGAGGAGAGAATAACATTTTACAGCACTGACCGGCAAAAATCAGTTCTGATAATGACCAACAAACTGCAGTTACATTTTCTTTTTCTTTTTGAGCCAAAGTATCATGTAGCTTCGGATGGCTTTAAACCTGCTACGTAGCTACGAATGATCTTAAATTTCTGGTCCTTCTATCTTTACTTCCTGAGTGCTGGGATTACAGGCATGTGCTTCCATGGGAATCAGGGCCTTTGGGCATGTATCACTGGGGTTAAAATCCAGGACTTTGGGCATGCTGGTCCAGCAGTCTAACAACTGAACCATATCCTCAATTTTGTGATTAAATAAACATAACTGATAATAACAATACCATACTTGTTTAGCTTGAAATGTTTAAAAATTAGTGGGATGTAATGAGATCGTTCAAAGATGTGACTCTCCTCAGGGCACATTGCAGGGAAGCAGCAGGGGTGGGGATGGTGGTGATTGTAAGAGCCAGAGGTGGGGAAAGACCAGGGCGAGGCAGTGTTTCCTGGACAAGACAGGTCTTCTCTACTCATGAGCTCTCAGTAGTTGTGGCTGCCTGTAGCAGACCTGAGCAAGATCAAGCCAGCCAACTTTACATCACTGAGGAGGAGTTAGTTTTCTTTAGCAATATGGTTGCTGGTAGAGTGGCTATGGTCTAGTGACTGGCTCTACATCCATGCATATATGAGCAGCACAAAGCTGGATTCAGTGGTATATAAAAGGGGGTATACATGAAGTTGGGAGGGAGTGATAGGGGGTGAGTCTGGGAGAAGTTAGCAGGAACAGAGGGTGAATGTGATCAAAATGCATTGTTATGTATGTATGGAATTTTCAAAGAATTTATAAAATATATGAAAAAGATATGATTTAAATATAAATAGGTGATAGACATATATAATACAATTTCTAAATATGTAGGTGGTGGTGTTAGAGTTCAAGAATAGCCTCACAAACTGCTCAGACTCTAGTCTCAGTCAGATATGGATGGTTTATTGAATGCACACCCAAGTATTGATCATGATCAGGGTCACAGAGTAGACACAGAAGCCAAACTGTGATGCTGACCTGCTCTTTTTTTTCCCATTATTTTTTAATTAAATTTTTAGTTTTTATATTAATTATAGTTTATTTACTTTGTATCCCAGCTGTAGTCCCCTCCCTCATTTCCTCTGAGTCCCTTATCCCTCCCTTATCTCCTCCATGCCTCTCTCTAAGTCCACTGATAGGGGAGGTCGTCCTCCCCTTCCATCTGACCCTAGCTTATCAGGTCTCATCAGGACTGGCTGCAATGTCTTCCTCAGTGGCCTAACAAGGCTGCTCCTCCCTTGGGGAGTGGGGATCAAAGAGCCAGCCTCCCCAGTGCTGGGACTGCAGCGTTGTCCTAGTTATTTCTAATGTAGAGTTCAACTGCTTATTTATTTTAGGTGACTCCAGAGCTGATGATGAAAGCATGTACATTTTACACTGGAAATTTAGTAAAGAACCATTTTAGGTAAGAATGTATCCTTACCTATCATTTGTTTTTCTTTGTTATATTATCCTTGCTATTCCCCATGCAGAGGAAAGGCCATTCTTGGCCATCTGTGCGTCCAGGGCTTTGCAAAATTGTTTTCTTTTATATTTGATAAGCTTATATTTAGTTAAAATACCTCTTCTCTAGAAATAGAACTTGTCTAAAACCCTTGGAGTTGGATATGTTTGGGAACTTAAATTCCTTATTTATTTATTTGTTTATGTATATATGTATGTACGTACGTATGTATGTATATTTTTTTCAAGACAGGATTTGACTATGT
Source organism: Pachyuromys duprasi (assembly GCA_028658305.1). Taxonomy (NCBI): domain Eukaryota; kingdom Metazoa; phylum Chordata; class Mammalia; order Rodentia; family Muridae; genus Pachyuromys; species Pachyuromys duprasi. Next base: position 55,875,751 of record CM053763.1, on the reverse strand, counting down.
AGTCCTGGCTGTCCTAAAGCTCACTATGTAGACCAGGCGGAACTCAAACTCACAGAGATCTGCCTCTGCCTCCTGAGTACTGGGTTAATGGCATGTACCACCACTGCCTGGCCTTTTAAAATTTTTAAAATTCATCATTAAAGGTGGTTCTCTGAATAAATTGAAGTTATGGTAGTGATGTTATCCCACTATGTGTTTATTTTATTAAAAAAGAAATATAACTGCCATATGTCATCTTCCCTCACGCCCATAACTACCAGTAATTCTTCAAGACATAACCCCAGTTTACTTTTTTTTTCTTTCTGTGCTGTGATTTTGAGGGGATAAAAGTGATTGATTAAAATGGAATGAGCTAATGGTGAAGTAAAGCTATATTATATAAATGCAGGTTTATTAGGACTAGCGTGGGAGAGGGAGGGGCAGGGAGAGAGAAAGAGGGAAGTGTGTGCAGAGAGAAGGAAGGAAGAAGAGGAGACACAGCAAGAGACAGGGAGGGAAGCTGAGGAGAGACAGAGGGGTTAGGGAGAGAGGAAGGGCAGAGAGAGAGTGTGAGGGAGTGAGGGAGGGAGGGAGGGAAGAGGCAAGGGGACAAAAGGGTGGGAGGGTTCAAAATGTCTGGATTATAGGGTGAAGGGCTTCCGGGAGGGGGGAAGCCCCGTCCCTAGGTGGAGGGCAGGGTAGCCAGCCAAGTGCTGAAGCAGGTGGGGACCTAACAAAAAGGAATCTCACTTCCTATTTTCTTAATTTATTTACTACTATAGCACCCTAGCTTCAAAGTCATATTTTGAAAATAATGTTTTTCTGTATCTTTTGCCTGCAGTTGTTGGAAAGAACTCGCAATGCCTCGTGCAAATCAAGAGGCAATCATGGCTGAAAAAATGAACAAAGCAATAGTACATTACAATTTGAAATGTCAAAGATTCTTTTTCAACATCTGGTTATCTTACGTGGAAGACACTAGAGAAAAGATTATAAGTAAATGTCCATAACATAGCAATTAGTTTTCGTATTCAGTTATGCAGTGAATCAACAAGCTAATAGGTTAAACATGTACGGAGAGAACATGTTACTTTCATGTTTTTAAATGAACCAATTAAAAGTAATTAGTGTAAGGCTTGACGTGGTGGCACGTGCCTAACAGTACTCAGAATACTGTGACAGAAGCAGTGAATTCAAGTCCAGCCTGGGCTATTGCGTGAGACCTGGTCATAACAAAACAAGACAAACGAAACAAAACAGAACAAAACATGATAACAGAACCTAATGATTTTGTTAGAATTATTTTAAAATATTTAATTTCAGTGGAAAGTATTCACAGTTAAAGGCGAATTATACATACATACACATATATGTGTATACGTATATATGTATATATATATATATATATATATATATATATATATATATGTTAGCTTTTTGGTGTGGTACTGAACCTAACGCCCTGTACATACTAAGCAAGCATTCCTGCACAGAGCTATATCTACAGCTCCATTTCCCCTTTTCAATTTGGGACAAAGTCTTGCTAAGTTGCCCAGGTGGGCCTTGAACTTGCGTTCTCCCCTAGTTGTGCAGTAACTGAGATCACAAGCTTGTACCACCATGGCCAGCTCCTTTGAGCTCTTATGCATAATATACAGCTAATAGTGTATTCTTGTTAGAAACCAAAATTGACACAGAGGGTCTGTATTCCATATACATATTTTCTTTAGGTGTCCGTGTGAAGAAGCTTAAGTAAAAACAGTTTTCTTGATTGTTATGCATGGAGAACACATGTGTGATCTTACAAGGGCCAGAGAGACCCCAGCCTTTCTGGACACTTATACCAGAAAAGCTTGTGGCAAACCAGAAATATCAGTTGATCTCACTCTTGCTCTTGTTAAAAGGCCTTACTGTGGAGCCTAAGATGGCCTTGAACTCAAGAGAGTCCACCTGTGCCCCAGTGTTCTGAGATTACAGGTGTGAGTCACCACACCCAGCTGAAAATCATTTCCTTTTGAGCTTTGCTGTCTGTCCTGGCTTCAAAGTGTCTCTGACGGTTTTAACAGAAACATAATTAAGGGTTAGGTTAGCTGGCTAGCATGTCTCAGGGTTGTCATAGTAGGAAATGACACTCTTCAGGGTCCTGAATGAACTGCCAGCTCCTGAGAGAGGGAGGATGTCCTATACCAGTTTCTCGTCTCTCGTCTTCTCCGCCCTTCAAGGTTCTTGTCTTTCCGCACCTCTCTCCCGTTTTTGGTGGCTTCTTGCTCCATTGCCTTGTCGGTTTTCTTTTCCCAGACGTTTCCCTACTTCTGCTCGTCCCTTCTCTTTGGTTCCATTCTCTTCCATTTGGTTCTCTTCTCTACTTTGCCTTCCTCTCCTGCAGCTCCCATTCTCTTTCAGGTGAAATCACATGGCACCCTGCTTCTCTTACCTTTGTCTCCTTTTTCCTGTTTGCATCCTTTTTCCTGTTTCTTTTCTGTGGTTCACATCCTTCTGGCTCTTCTATATATGTCTACTTATATGCCCTGTGTCATCTTAGGCTTCCCTAACTCACAACAACCAATCACATATTTATAAATTATATATTATATTTGTGCTGACATGATTTATATTCCCGTTTGTAATCTAAATCAAGCCACTCCAACGTTACATCATCTTTTGGGGCAGCTCTTCCAGAGGATCTGGGCTCAATTCCTAGCACTCACACGGCAGCTCATAACTATCTGTAACTCAGGACCAGGGGATCTCATGCATGCCCTCTTGTGACTTCCATGGGGACCAGGTATACACATGGTGCACAGACATACATGCAGGCAAAACACCCATACATTTAATATATAAAAATAAACACCCCAAACTTATGTAATCTCTTAAAAAGACCCAAGTTATATTTACACGGTGACACTTCATGAACACTGTTCTCTTTACTCTAAAGTCAGGAAACATTTGTTCCACATAACTCTCAAGAGTGAAAACTTAAAATTTTGATTGTTTATTGTCAAAACTTCCAAATAGTAAGCACAAACTATGATTCTCAAAGTAGTACCATTAAAATGAACAAATAGTAGCATAGATTTCCAGTATTTAAACATTTTATTATATAATTGTATTATGGAATGTCTCAAATATTCTAAAGAAATATTCTAAGCTGGTTTAGAAGAAATATAATCTAGTAATATTAAGTGATATAAGATGAGGTTTTGAAAAATATGCTAATTCTTCCTAGGATGTTTTAACTTCATACTTGTTAGAATTTAAGTGCTACAAACTGAAATCAATGTTAGGATTAGCATATATAAAAACATAATTTTGATAGATAACAACTCAAGTAAAAAGCATTTAACTGAAAATGAATAGAAGAAATTACTGTCTTACAGAAATCATTAATTTTTAAGTCCCTGTCTTGTTTTTCAAAAAACATGCTTATGTGGGCAGACCTGGATTTGTTTGCTGCTCTGAGAGTTGGACTTAGCCCTGGCACTGAGCTCTGCTCATAACCCAGATGACTTACTTGAGAGGGAGGGGGGCGGGGAGCTGATGAGAGCACAGCAGAAGTGGTGTCCTGATTGCACGGTTACTTCTCAGCTGTGACAACAGCCTAAGGGCAAGAATGGTCATTAGCTAAACTAGTTGAATTCTGGCTTCTCAAAGAGCTTAGATTTTGGGTCAGAACCGTGATGTAAGTGAGGTTCCAGCCTATCTGTAGAACAAAAAACAAAAACAAACAAAAAAACTAAAGCCCTCAAAGTTTCACCTGTGATGCTGAAACTTCTAGCGGCCATGTTTTAGTCTGTTTGCACAACATTCAAGTGAAAAACAATGTTGTCAAAGTTTAAATGTCAGAAGTATTCACAGGCAATTCAGATACCCATTTGTGAAAAGCAAAGTAAAACAAAAACCCAAAGCCAAAGCCAAAACAAAGATAAAGAGAAAACCAACTTCTGAGAGAAAACAGGGGAGCATGCAGCCAGGTGCAGCGAGTGCAGCCAGGTGCAGCCAGTGCAGCCAGGTGCAGTCAGTGCAGCCAGGTGCAGCGAGTGCAGACAGGTGCAGACAGGTGCAGCCAGTGCAACCATTGCAGCCAGTGCACCAGTGCAAACAGGTACAGCCAGGTGCAGCCAGGTGCAGCGAGTGCAGCCAGTGCAGCCAGTGCACCAGTGCAGTCAGTGCAGACAGGTGCAGCCAGTGCAGACAGTGCAGACAGGTGCAGACAGGTGCAGCCAATGCAGACAGTGCAGACAGTGCAGACAGTGCAGACAGGTATAACCAGTGCAGCCAATGCAGACAGTGCAGACAGGTGCAGCCAGTGCAGCCAGGTGCAGCCAGTGCAGCCAGGTGCAGCCAGTGCAGCCAGGTGCAGCCAGTGTAGCCAGTGCAGCCAGGTGCAGCCAGGTGCAGCCAGTGCAGCCAGTGCAGCCAGTGCAGCCAGGTGCAGCCAGTGCAGCCAGTGGCAGTCAGGTGCAGCCAGTGCAGCCAGTGCAGCCAGGTGCAGCCAGGTGCAGCCAGTGCAGCCAGTGCAGCCAGGTGCAGCCAGTGCAGCCAGGTGCAGCCAGGTGCAGCCAGTGCAGCCAGTGCAGCCAGGTGCAGCCAGTGCAGCCAGTGCAGTCAGTGCAGCCAGTGCAGTCAGTGCAGATGAGGAGCTTGCCTGCTTCACATGAGTTTTTCTTGGCTCCTGTGTTGGAGTTCTGGATCTCTGATTAACATGTATCAGGTAATCTGTATAACTCCAGAATGCATAATTTGTAGGCATTGGATTTGAATACTACCAGATTGTACTTCTTATGAGATGCTTAGAAACTACAAGTTTTGTAAAAGATTATTTTTTTTTAAAAGAAATAATGCATGTATGTATTTCTCTGAAATCTAAATTCTAAGGGCAAAGGGGATAGTTACAGGTTTAAAAAAATATCTAGATCACTATCTAATGCTATGAAAAGTAATTCATTTTAATGTGATTAAAATGAAGCACAAAGTGTCAGTTCTGTTAGTTTATAGTGGTTTTGGAAACAGCTTTAACTCCATGTGATGACTTAATATGTTTCCTACAGATTCACTGCTTCGGTTGCGACAGATGTTTTATATCCATAGGCAAAAAATTATCATAGCAAAATGGAAGGAGAGAGCCAAACAAAAGAATAAACAGAGAGAAGAAGACTTGGTATGATATTAGATGCTATTTGTTTTAAATAAAGAAAGATCATTTTAATATTTTGTTTAACGATGAAGACACGGTGAGTGTTAGATCTCTGAGAGGAAAGGTATTCTGGAGTTTGGGAGCCAAGGAATACCATGAAGTCACATTGTACTACAAACCTCACACAAGAGATTTCTTGGGAGGGAAAACCCCAGGAGGGTGGCTGACTCTGCTTGGCCAAGAAGCAGCCAAGAACTGTGCAGAAGGCAGGGTTTGTGTAGGGTTTCTTGGTGAGGGGTGGCAATGAAGATTTCCAGGGTGGGGATTGCTGAGAGTTCAAGTCCAGATTTTGGGCTTCTTACTCAGTAGGATATACCTGTTAGGGCAATGTTATGATTCTACTACTTCCTGTTGAATAGGGGCATTGAAGTCCTTTGGGCAAACTTGACTTTCATTGGCAGAGTATAATTGGGAGTTGATGACCTCTGGCTCCATAGCTAGGGGCTAGTAAGCCTGCAATAGCAACTGATTAAAAGTCTGGTTAGGAATCTTTTGAAGAAATCCTGACAAGAAGTTTTTACGACAGGGTGTGACCAGCAGAACTAAGGACAGGGGGAAAAGGAGGATTAGGAGGGTAGTACCCACTTGCACATTGGACTGTCAGTGGTCCACTGGCCAGAAGAATAGAGCAGTTTCTTGTGTTTTTGAAGTTCTGTCTGGAGTTGGTGGATCTTGTCGTCTTTTAATATACCTGACTGGTTGACATAGAAGCTGCATTCCTCCTTGAGAAAGAGACAAAGACCACCTCTCTCTGCTGTTTGTAAATCTAGTACTTACTGATTTTGTAGCAATACAGTGGCAAGTGAGTCTCTTTGTCCCTGGAGGGTGAGAATGGTCAGAGTCACCCCTTAGAGATCCTGGCTGAACTTAGATGAAAACTGATAGCAAATAGTTAGGGAAGTAGTCAACCCTGCCACTCCAGGGGTCGTGCCAACAGTTGGACCCAGGCCGGAAGAAAGGGTAGGACCTGAACTGCTTGTCTGTCGTGCTGTGCCTGTCAGCCCTGTGGTGGGAGTCGACTGGGCTTCTTCACCAGGTACCACTCCGAATTTTGGAAAACAACAACAGCAACAAGACGAAACAAAAAAACCCACCAGGGTACAAGTCCCACACCACCTAATGGGTAGGCAGCCACAGCAGATCGAGGCATCATGAATGCTCGGACATGAGGGCTTGGTGGCAGTGCTCTGAGTATTGCTCCACTCTGGAGGATCCAGTGTTTTGTAGAGCATGACCCTGAGTCTGTGATACTGAAGAGAGAGATGTGGGAGTGATGAGAAGTGCAAACAGGAAAAGGTTAGGGGTCCTCCATCCTTTTCCTATTGTGGATAATCATGTCAACACTGCCAGGCTGAAATCTCTGCTTTGGGTCACCACCGTGCATCTGCTCATGCCATGCTTGCCACTACTTTGTGTACTAAGCTAGTGTTGTGATCACTGCCCTTTGCCAGATGACTGATGGTCTGACAGTGAACTAGTCAACTGCACACACGCAGCATTCTTCTTTTACTTGTGTTGATTGCCCCTGAGAAAAATTGAGGTTCTCTTAAGCCTGATATTTGGCAAGCTGTGGTTGATATATAGAGTGTGTATTATCAATATATTACTATCCTTTATATACTGTAGTAAACTGAGTGTTTAGGAATTCATTTCCCCTCCCCACCCAGCTATATACTTTGTTGGCAAATAGTCACTCTGTGGTCAGTGAGGGAGAACAGGTAGTGTGCTGGGTTCAGAAGCAAGTGATACCTGTGTGTGCTAGCTTTCCAATATGTGCCCTTCCTTAGAGTCTGCTGTAAATACCTTACACCAAAATTGTTGTGTATGTGGGTTTGGGGGAGCCGTGTGCAAAATACTCATCAACTATCAGTATTCATCAACTCATCAACAGGAAAAAATGTTTTCCTGTTACATCGTTTTCAGGAAATGTATTATGCTAAAATGAGACTTGCTGTAATGGTAAGTCAGACAGGTTTCTAAAAAAATTTCCAGCCAAACTTTGGGCAGAGTGCAGGGAATCTTATAAAAGAAGGGGGAGAGAGAAAGACCTGGAGGGGACAGGAGCTCCACAAGGAGAGCAACAGAATCAAAAAATTTGGGTCCAAGGGTCTTTTCTGAGACTAATACTCCAACCAAGGACCATGCATGGAGATAACCTAGAACCCCTGCACAGATGTAGCATACAGCAGCTCAGTGTCCAAGTGGGTTCCCTAGTAAGGGGAGCAGGGGCTGTCTCTGACATGAACTCTGTGGCAGGCTCTTTGATCACTTCCCCCTGAGGGAGGAGCAGCCTTACCAGGTCACAGAGGAAAACAATGCAGCCAGTCTTGATGAGACCTGATAGGCTAGGGTCAGATAGAAAGGGAGGAGGACCTCCCCTATCAGTGGGCTGGGGAAGGGGCATGGGAGGAGAAGAGGGAGGGAGGGCAGGATTGGAAGGGGACAAGGGAGGGGGCTACAGCTGGGATACAAAGTGAATACATTGTAATAATTTTTTTTCTTAACTCCTCCCTTTTGGTTATTTCCCTGCTAATACTTTCCTTTTGTGTCCCTAAATATTAGTGGATCCACTCTTGGAAACTCCATTTTGTGGTCCACAGTTCTCTTATCTCTAAAAGAGGAGACAACACCAGGTCTCTCAGGGGTGGCCTGTGCCAATATTTATGGAAGTAGTCTATAAAAGCTAAGAGGGTGCAGAGATTTTTATGTGTTTATATTAAAATTATCACTTAGGGAATAATGACAATAAACAACGTGTCAAGCATTGTGCTTTCTAAGGATCACTGCATTTGACCCTTAGGACAATCTCATGGAATTCATAAGTCATTTTCATTACAGATTTTAAAACATGAACTTCAGTTGAGAAAATGGAGGTACAGGTTAAGAAATAAATCAACTGAGGAAAAACCTGTTACCCCTGAACGAAGTTTCTCTGACAGTGCTCTTTTGACTTTGGAATTTGATGTTTCACAACTACCTGAACGAGCAATATTGCAGGTTTGTTGAATACTGTAAGATCTTGCATTTTGTGTGTAGCTTGGAATTAGGGTTAGTATGTTTGCTTATAATTTCTTTCTTTATAAATTACCTGCACATGTCCTCTCTTTTTATTGTAATTCATACTTGCTTGTTATAGCTCTTTATATGTTTTGGCAACATTAACCCTCTATCTAGAATGTTGTTGATTATTAATATTTATTATTGATTTATGTTTTAGTTAAACCAGTTATTCCTAAACCAGCTGTATACCCAAATCACCAAACAGAGACTAGGATGTATTTAGTTAACCTAGAGAACAATGCTGGTCAATGATTACTCCATCCTAAACCTCCAAGCCTGCGTAGTTTCCTACCATTCAGATTTTACCATTATGCTTGTTTTTAGTCATATCTGAGGTCCCGTTCATCTCTCCTCCTGGTTCCAAGTCCTCTCTTGCTGATCTCTGCTCTCTAATTGCCCCCACTTGCTTTCTTCTCTTCCCATCTGGACCAGCATTGTGGCTGGTTGTTTTATTGACAATTGCAGAGAACAAATGGTGGCATGTTTACACAGATTTGAGACAGGTGATGCTTAGAATAAGCATCACAATGCAATGTCCAGATTGAAACCAGAGAGTGAGGTAGAGAAATCAGCATTTGAATGAACAAGGGTAAATTGTATACATTCCACAAGAACATTATACCAACACTAGAATATATTTGAGTATTTCCTCCCTCATACTTAACATGATTTCTTTTGCTTCTAGAGTATTTTGATGTCAGGAAATTTAAATGAAGTCATCACTTCTTCCCTAATAATTTCTCTTTATGTTACATTAGTATTGTCCTTCTCAGTGGTTTCCCTGAGTGATAGAACGTTGGCACACATATAGCTATTTTTATTTCTGTGACATTTTTGTCTTTGCTAATATTTCCTTGTTTATCAGGGACTGCTTTACAGTTTCTGTTATGCATTCTAAGATACCACAGATGACCTTTAAATACTTTCATGCCTCTTTGCCTATAAGGTAAGAACCTATGACAGCATGCTTTTGTTCTCCCTTTTATGGTTTTAGTTACTGTTGAAATAGGTCTGTTTCTATAAAGTCATAGGTCTACAATTTAAAATCATGCTTGCTTTAGACATCATTACCTTACAAAACATTTTTGTTTATGATAATCTAAGTCTTATAGAAAAGTTTCAGGTACAGACAAAGAATTGTTTTTTCCTGAAGAACTGGAGCAAGACATTCTCTCACAGTAAGCCATCAAGGTCCTCAGACTTAGTTCTGCTTTCTTGGTTGCCCCAATTACATTCTGGCAAACGAGATCAGTCCAGATTGCATGGTGCAATTGTTGTTACGTCTCCTTGATTTCCTTCCTTAAGATTCCACGATCTTTAATTCTGGGGCCCTTGAAATGAAAATTAGATAAGTTTTACTATAGAGCATCTCTTAAATTTGGCTTGTTTTTTGTTTCCTCATGTGTTAACACATGCTGTGTTTCTTCATTAGCATACACAGACGAGGCTATCTTGTGTTGTTTCCTCTCCATCCTCTGTGCAGCACAAGGTTTGGTTTAGGCAGCTGTGTTCTCCTTGGGCTCCACGATAGACCCCTCTTTCTCAGTTCTCCTTTCTTTTCTTACTTGGATCCACCATGGGCACTTCTTGGGGACCACCTCCTTACCATTCTCTGGCTCAAAAACTTTGTGGTAGGCCGCTAGCCTGAGCAGCTACCTGCTCATTCCACACTTGAATGTATACCCAAATCTGGCTTCTGGCTCTTTTTTTATTTAACTTTTTATTGATTCTTTGTGAATTTCACATCAATCATGTATCCTGGTCCTGTTTATCTCCCCATCCTCACATATCCACCCTTTACCCTTGCAACCTACCCCTCTTCAAAGTAACGCCCCCCCCCCCAAACACAACAACAAAAAACAGAAAACATCATGGAAGCTGTAGTGTTGTCACAGTATATCTCTCTGTCCACACATCTTTACTTGCAATGAGTCATTGCAATGGCTTATTGATCTGGTTCAAGGTCTCTGGCTTCTGTGGCACCATCAATACTGGGTTCTCACTGCGCCTCCTTCTGGATATCCTGTTGTTGCCCTGTGTCATGGAGATCCTGCAGCTTTGGACTGGCCCTTTAACGCATCCCAACCATTGGTAGATGATGTAGATTTTGGGGTGGGCCAGGGCTGGTCAGCTGTTTCTTCCTGTCACTCCCACGAGGGTGAACTCTCCAGCACTGTTCTGGCCAGGCCACCCAGTGCCCCACGTGGCGGGAGGCAGTGTCAGCTGTCCCGTGTCATGCACTCAGGGTTGGCTCACCCTCAACCCCCGCAACCAAAGCCAGCTCTACCTTGTCCCGGTGAGGTGAGCTGCTGCGCTGCAGCCGGCAAGGGTCAGGGTCAGCTCTCCCAACAGCTGCAGGTGGTGATGGCTGTGGTCATGGCAGACAAGTGTCAGGGCCATTTCCCTCAAGTTCACCCTCAGGGCCGCTCATCTGCCAATGGCCCCCTGCCAGCATCAGTTCTGCTGTGCTGTCCAGGTGAGGTCCAGGGCCTGCTCTCTGAGTGCTGCAGCTGGTGAGGGGCAGGGCTAGCTCTCCATGCGCCTGACCCTGTGGGCAGCTATCTAGCAAGTGGGTGTCTATGGCCTGCCTGTGCCACGACCTGGACGGCAGCTCTGTGGGTGGGATAGCGGCCCTCAGGTCTGTCTCCCTCCTCCCAGGCTGTGCTGCATGTTGGCAGCGTGACTCTGTGTGACCCTGGCCTGCCTGAGTTGTGTGGCAGAGGGCAGGTCTGCATCTTTCCCTGCTTGCACTTCATGAAATGGCCGAATGAGACCCTTTAAGCTAGGATGAACTAAGGACTGCCGTCTGCTCTGCCTCTGACTGATAGAAGAACATCACCAGCAACAAGGTGTTGCCTTGCCCATTGCCTCGGGGGTGGGGGGATGCTTGGCTCCTTTTGTATGAGTTTCCCCCATGCGGATGTCAGTTCTGCTTCAGCTGACCTAATAGTTTTTTTAATTGAACTGCATGGGGGGGGGGGGGG
>CM053763.1:55808254-55864431 GCA_028658305.1 Pachyuromys duprasi | reverse complement strand
CCTTAACTTTATGGTAAGTTTGAGGCCAGTCCAAGGTACATAAAACTCTGTCTCAAACAAAACAGAACAAGTACTCCGTATTTTCCCACAAGGTAAGCCATTTTGATAAACTTTCTTCATGTTTACCTTCATAGGAATTCCCACTGGAGTTCAAGTCCAAAGCCATAGCAGGTCAGCTATCACAGCCTTGGACTTTCTGGCTTAGGTCAGCGTTTTTAATCTGTTTTCCCTCAGCAGGAAAATCTTTTAACATTTCTTAAAGTCTGCTGGTGGTGACTGTCCTAAGCTTTTATTTCTAAGCTTAAAATAAAAAGCCCATTTTGCTTTCCTTTTAAAAACATTTTCATTAAATAGAAAATTGTGGGTTTGCTGGAGGCCAACCTGGGTTACATAATAAGACCCTGCCTCATCAAACCAAAAGTAACAAACATTCAAGCAATAAATAAATAAAGCAATAGAAAGCAGCCGGCCTACAATTTTCTAAGGATCACTGTCATTTATATACTATTACAACCACTTTCTATGAAAAGGCAAGCATTTGGGACACAGCAGAGAAAAGCCTCATGTTGATGAATTTAGACTTCGAATAACATAGCTAAGTAATGCAGTTGTCTGAATAGCTAACAGTGTAAACCTTGCCCTGTGGTGTGCCCTTCCCTTTAGCTGTGACTTTTTGTGTGTAAAAACAGTTATAAAGCCGACTTCAGATTTTACAGCACAGCTCACTCATCTCTCACTTGGGAAAAAAGAAATCCCCTCAAACCTGGACAGCTCTTAAAGCCTTGCCAGACTGTGGAAGAACTAGATGATTCAGGGTTCCTGGGTTAAGTTACTTGGAATTGTAAAATCAAAGAGTATGTTCAAGGATTTCTCAAAAATTTATGTTTTGATAACCCCGTGGGTCAGTGTGACCTTAACCAACCAAGCAGAAGGTGGTGGCAAGTCCTGTGTCTCTGCACTGAATGAACAAATTAGTTGCCAACCCACGTTGCTCTGTCAATGAACTGTGGGTTAGCTGGCTTGATTTGTGGAGTGGAGGAAAAAGCCATCAACACAAAACATTTCAGAGTTGCTTTTAGGAATAGTTCATTTTGGTAGGCGTTGTCTTACCCCAGACCTCACTTTCATTGCTTCAGCCTCAATCAGTGATGTTAGCCAAGTTGAGAGTTTGTGCTTGATTTTAATCTAAGGTTCTCGTGAGTTTCGTGGCTCCTTTAATTTCATCAGGAACCATGCTTATGAAAGTGATGCACTGCGTGAGAGATGCAAAGCTACAGCATCCTCAGTGACCCTGAGCTGCTTTTCTTTTTATTTGTAGGCTGTTTCATTTGGAAAAAGGAGTATGAAATGAAGATGGCGTTGGGTGAGGAGCAGGGTGATTACTCTCTTGCATTTGTCCTTGTAAAGAGCAGTTAGTGTTTATGAAGTGTTGGAGCAATGCCCGACATATAGTAAACTTTCAGTCACTGGCTGTTACTAACATGTTGAACTAACTGCTGATTTGAAGCCATTAGGTGGAAAGTCAGAAAGACTGGATTGCAAAGACAGCTGGTTCTCCCAGCTCACTGACTTCTCAGTCTGAAGACTGAAAATTCCTCACGAAGAGTATACACTTGTAGTTCCCTCTATAAAATGAGTGTGGCTGGATGGTGTCAGGGTTCACATCTAGCTGAATGTGCCAATAAGTCTGAGATGGAAACATGAAACACATGAGAGGAAAATCAGAAAGAAGACAGAGAAGAGGCTTCATGTGTGTGCTCATCTCTGCCCGGGTGCTCTTCTACCACACCCGTGGCTTAGCTGGGGCTTTCTCCAGGAGTCAGCTTATGTGACTCCATCAGAGAAGCTTCTCCTGACCACGATCACCAAAATCGCTCCTACTGTGGAAGCATGAATGGGAATAGTTACTGAGTGGGAAAAAAAAAGAAAGAAAGAAAGAGAAGGAGGACATGGACTGCTCCTAAGGGACTAAGGAGAAGGTTTATTGTTCATGCGAGGGAGAGCACAGCCAGAGGCAGAGACTTCTGGGAGAGACCAGAGTGAACCAGGCGATGTGAGGAGAGCAGTAGGGGGTGGGGAAAGCAAGAGGAACCACTGACCAAGACAGCAGCCTGGGCCAGGAGACTGGCCAAGAGGGCTAGAGGCAAAAGAGCCAAAGGACTCTGTCACCAAAATGCCTGGATTAGACAGGGAAGAGTGGTTTGAGGGAGGGCAGCCCAGTCTCTGGGCTGGAGAGGTTTAGGGTAAGGGGAGGGGCATGCCAAAAAGACCTTGTAGCAGGTAGGGACAGAGAGATGCTGAGAGAACCTGGTAGCCAGCATCTGCTCTGATATGTTAATAAACAGCTTAGTTAGCTGTTTGTCCCAGGCTTGAGACCTTTCACTTATGAACAATTCTTCTAAATATTTTTGATTCTTGTCTGTTCCTCCCATCAAAGCATATACATGAGTGATCCCCAAAATTCTACCATGGAACGCCTACAGCTGATAAATACCTTCAGCAAAGTGCCTGGATACAAAATTACCTCAAAAAAAGAAAAAAATCAGTAGCTCTCCTGCATACAAAAGACAAAGGGGCGGAGAAAGGAATTAGAGAAACAACAGCCTTCACAATAGCCACAAAGGATATAAAGTACCTTGGTGTGACTCTAACCAAGCAAGTCAAAGACTTGTATGAAAAAAACTTGCAGTCTCTGAAGAAAGAAAGAGAAGAAGATATCAGAAGATGGAAAGATCTCCCATGCCCATGGCTTGGCAGGATTAACATAGTAAAAATGGCCATCTTTCCAAAAGCAATCTACAAATTCAATGCAATCCCCATCAAATTACCAACAGAATTGTTTACAGACCTTGAAAGAAAAATGCTTAACTTCATATGGAATAACAAGAAACCCAGAATCACTAAAACACTCCTCTACAATAAAAGATCTTCTGGAGGTATCTCCATTCCTGATCTCAAGCTGTACTATAGAGCAACAGTAATAAAAAATGCACTGTACTGGCATAGAAACAGAATAGTAGATCAATGGAATCAAATAGAAGACCCAGAAATAAACCCACACACTAATGGACACCTGATTTTTGACTAAGATGCCAAAACTGTACAATGGAAAAAAGATAGCATCTTCAACAAATGGTGCTGGTCTAACTGGATGTCTACATGTAGAAAAATGCAAATAGATCCATACTTATCACCCTGCACAAAACTAAAGTTCAAGTGGATCAAAGACCTCAACATAAAACCAGACACATGAAATCGGTTAGAAGAGAAAGTAGGGAAGAGCCTTGAACTCATTAGCACAGGAGACAACTTCCTGAACAGAACACGAACAGCACAGGCTCTAAGAGCAACAATCAATAAATGGGACCTCATGAAACTGAAAAGCTTCACTGTCGTCAGAACAAATCAACAGCCTGCAGATTGGGAAAGGATCTTCACCAACCCTATGTCTGACAGAGGGCTAAGATCTAGAATATATAAAGAACTCAAGAAGTTAAACTGCAACAAATCAAGTAATCCAGTTAAAAAGTGGGGTACAGAGCATATGCTCTTTGAATTCTGGCATTTTTAAATGGTGTATTGCTTCTTTACTACTAATACACAAGAGACTGTGTCATAGCAGTGCAGATTTGATCATTTACTCAGTATTTAAGGAAGCACACAGTACACAGGGCTCTTATGCACTTATATTTTGAGATGAATCAGATGCAAATAAATCAACAAGCACACAAAAGCATGCCATGGAGAATTGTTTTGTATGTGTGTATTCTGTGTATACATGTGTGTATGCTTGTTCACACACCCATATGTGTTGTTTTGTATATACATTTGTATGTGTGCCTGTGTGTGTGTGTGTGTGTGTGTGTGTGTGTAGGCCTGAAGTTGACATTAGGTCAATGTCCTTGATCACTCTTTATTGAGGCAGGGTCTCTTGCTAAACCTGGAACTCACAGATTTTGGTTAGTCTGCCTAGACAGTTTCACCTGCTTTGTAGAGGAAAAGTAGATGAAGTCTGGAGGCGGAGGAGTTCTGTAAGCACCACCATGAGGGCAGTGGCAGCAGGAACGCAAAGGAAAGGATCTGGGTAGGAGACAAAATGTAGAGAGAATCCCAGGCCAGCTGGAATGGAAGGCTGAGTGAGGGCAGCTCTGGAGCAATGGAGGCATGGCCTGCCCAGGAAGAAAGGCGGCAGGAACAGAGCCGGCTTCTCTATTGCTCTTACAGGCATGACTCTCCCCCAGTTCCTGACGCACTTCTGCAAGCCTTCCTAATGATTTTCTTTCCATTCCTGTACTGGCTGGTTTTGTATGTCAACTTGACATAAGCTAGAGTCATCAGAGAGAAAGGAGCCTCGGTTGAGAACATGTCTCCATGAAATTCAGCTGTAAGGCATTATTTTTCTCAATTAGTGATCAGTGAGGGAGGGCCCAGCCCATGGTGGTGCTATCCCTGCGCTGGTGGTCCTGGGTTCTATAAGAGAGCAGGCTGAGCAAGCCAGGGAAAGCAAGCCAGTAAGCAGCTTCCCTCTGCATTAGCACCTGCCTCCAGGTTCCTGCTCTGTTTGAGTTCCTGTCCTGACTTCCTCCAATGAGTGTAAACCAAATAAACCCTTCCCACCCCAGCTTGCTTTTTGGTTGCGGCGATTTCATCACAGTAGCAATAGAAACCCTAACTAAGACAAAACTGTACAGTGTTAGGTTTACATGGCTGGTGCAGACTAGTGTGCTGTAGCAGTTGTTTACCGTGCTTTGCGTTCAGAAGATAATCCTTTGATTGCACTGCAGTTGAACTCAAGAGAATTGCCATCACTACTTTCCATGCCTTCCCTGGACCCATGAGTTTGTATTTCTTCCTATGAATTTATTCCTTCAGATCTATAAATGTGTTCGACTGACTCCTTTCCTAAAACAAACAAACAAACAAACAAAATCCCAGGCTTGTATTTGTTGTCAGACTTCTTGACACCATCTCCCACCTGCTCACAGACACATTCAAAGGGTGCTTTGAACAGCCTCTGCTCGGATGTTCCAGTGGCACAAGCCAACTCATGATTTCCTTTCTTTTGTATCCTGTCCAGTGCTCTCTTCCTGCTGTATCCAGTTGGTAGTGAGGGGCACTATCGTTTACTCAGTCGCTTCAAGTATTTGGAAATGATCTTTGTTCCTCACGGCATTTTTTTTTTCAGGCTGTCGATCGTACATTCTTTCTTCTCTTCATTCTCTCTTACTCACCGGTGTTATTGAGGCTCCTTAACTGGCCTCTCAACATCTACCATTTTCACTTGCCCACTAGAGTTCTTCAAGTGCCACATGTCTTCCTGTCATTCCCTGGTGTCTTCTGGGGTCAGCAAGATGGCTCAGTGGATAGAGGCACTTGCCTTCTAGGCTCACTGCCTGAGTTAGGTCTCAGAGGGCCTACATGGAAGGAGAGAACTGACTTCTTCGACTTGCCCTCTGATCTCCACACACCTACCCCTCTAAAAGAAATAAATAAAACACAATAAAAAGATGTCTTTTGCTCTCTTTATTGCCGTTCACAAGCTGTATGAGGTTTGTCCTATTTCAGCCGCTTACTGACTTTAAATGTCATTCTTATTGCTCCCCCACTGGGTCTAGTCTTGCTGTGTTACTCTGCAATCTAAGTACAAAACATAATCTCTGGCAGTCTGGCTTTGCTCCCCATAACTTCTCTGTGTAGGACTCCTCCGCTTTGTCCCTGACAAGCGTTGTCCTCCTCAATTTCAGCTTGGATTTGATTTCTTCCAGTGGGCTTCCTTTGATCTCTTCTCTGTGTGCTCCAGAGGCACAGAGGTAACCCTTGGTGCCTGCTCTGATGATCTCTTTCCTGACTGCTGGGCTTTCAGACAGAGCTTTCATTGCTTTGAGTGAATAATGGTTACATGTTCAGTGCCTATTCATTCATTTATGATTATGCCCTTTTCTTGAAATCTTCTTTTTCTTCAATCCTTTCTGCCACGATAATCTCTAGTTCTATTCTCTAGAAATGGAATGTCTATATTCGCGATATTTTGCCTCTTGCTCCCAACCCCACCTCACTTGAGCTGCCTGTCTGTGTCCCCAGATGTTGACCGTGGCCTTTTTCTCTATACTCTCAGGAAGTCATAGTAGCCACACTGAAGCATTTTCGATACCTGTAACAATGATACTGATTTCTAACTTCATTTGCATTTGGAATTTTAAGAGTCTAATTTCCTAGAATGTGAGTCTTGACATACACCTCATGTACAGCAATTTTTGATAAGTAAGCTACTTTGAGGAATGGAGGAATGTTATTTTGGAATCATTGAATTTTTGTTTTGCTTTGTTTTGACAAGGTTGCTCTGGGTAGCCTTGGCTGTCCTGCACTTGCTAGCTTTGTAGGCCAGGCTGGCCTCAGACTCATAGAGCTCTGTCTGCCTCCTGGAAGTGGGAGGGTTCTACCATGCCTGGTGGAATCATTGGTTTTAAATGACAGTGAAGAATGAAGTTAGAAAGTCCTAGGAGTAGCTGAAAATGTGTAAGATCACAGAATTCTACATAAAGAACAACTTTAGCATTCTATGTCCAGCGCTCTGCTAGGACACTGTCTTTACAGAGAGAGCAGCATAGATCCCTCTTCTTCAACTGCATTTGAAACCGAGTGTGAAGTAGAAAGCTGTAAAATGCTCAGACCCTGTTGAGAGGAAATGATGTTTTAGGACCAGTGACCAAGATGGGACTTGATTCTTATGTTCACACATCAGAAATGTCAGCCTTTAGTCACAGCACAGCTGGGTACCTGCTGACTCCCCCAGGCCAGACCAGACACATTCGTCCTGCAGGAAGCAGGACTTGAGCTGGTGTCCCCCGTTCTTTTCCCCAGACCTTCTAATCGGGAATGCTCCTTGTTGGGAGGAGTTAGGGGTGGAGAGAGAGAGGTGCACAGCGTGACTCAACTGTTTGCGGATGGAGAAAGGAGGCCAAGGGATAAAGTGTCTCCATTAAAAGTAATGTTTATGCAGCTCTGGTCTGTTGACTGAAAGACATTCCGTTCCATTTTGGGGAGGACAGATCATTAGAAAGTTGCTCTTGTATCAAACAAGTAAAGGGTCCCCTCAGTGGGTTTGTCCCTGGTTCCTTATGCTGCACCCATGGAATTTGAGCATGGTTACTATCTTGTTTTCTAGTCTCTTTTACTTACCAGTTCCCCCTTCTTTCACCTGTCCTGTGATAATTTCTAGTTTCATCCCTCCATGCAATTCGAAAGGTGTGTTTGTTCCTCATAATGTTGGTTGGTCCATGTTCCACCCCCCTGCCCCCCACCTCCCCAGTTCTGAGCTGGCCAAACCTTCTGAAGGGCAGGAGAGATGATCTCTAGGCAACAGTTTACCTGGGTCACTTACACACTGACAGTGAACTCTCCCCTTGTCCTGGTCCTGTTGTGAGAGAAAACTACAAGTAGCCACGTGGTTTAAGTATTACACCATACAGGGTCAGGTTCAACAGAGAAGACAGCACCCTTGGGTGCCTCTTGGGTATCAAGGTTGGAGTTAATCATCTTGCATGAGAAGCACTCTCTCAGTTGGAGATGCTTCGACCACTTAGGTTGTAGCATCAGTTCTGGCTTGCTTTATTGTGGGGAGTTGCCTCCTAATGCTGTTTCCAAAATGAAACTCTTTGGCAAGGCAGTGCTGTGTGAAGAGCACACTGTGCTGAGACTCTTAAGCCCGTGGGATCTTATTCCCACCGAATGCCACTGTGTTCTTGCTTGTCACTCTGGCTGAACAAAACACACACCATTTTCCATCTCAGCCCTCTTCAACTTTGTTTTGGCTTTCTTCTCTCCCTACAATATTGCTGACCTGTTTCAATTTTTAAAGATTTTTCTAATTTATTTTCCAATCCCATCACTAAGCTTCCTTCCTCTTCCAAGCACTGTTTCATACTCAATAGTGCCCAAAGCTAGAGAAAACATTCCAAGTATGATGTGATTCGTGTGGCGTTCAGTACCAGTCTCATCCTCAGAATGGGCTTTCCCACAGCTGAGGGTCTATGAACCAGGCTCAGCATTGACCCAGTGACCAAGTGACCATTCTGCAGCAACACTGACCTTCCTATGGTTTAATGTGACATGATGAAACCTTGCTTCACTGCTGACTCTCTCTCATAAGTCACCACCAGTGACGATACTTCCTCTTCAGCTGCCTCTCTCAGCCACCCCCAGGCTAACATGTCTTCATGCTCCTTGTGAGGGTGCAGGAAGTACTCCCCAGTATGCCTCCATTCTTCTCACTTTGTCCCCAGTCCTTGGGTGACTTTTAGACCTGGTGCCTTCTTGTGGAGCCTCAAATCCGTGTATCTCTAGACACCTATCTGTTTCGATACCTGGTGCCTGCTGGGTGACTCCCCCCTCGGTGGTGTCGCATAGCATCTGCCACCTACCATGTCCAACTTGAAAAGGTCACTTGTTCATCCCTCTTGCACTGTTACTCCTCCTCCACACCCCGTCTTCCCTTGGTAAATGGTGTGTCGCTTACCACTGACTTTAGAACACCCTAGACCTATTATTTATGTATGTATACATATGTATATATTCTTATTCAAATTATTCAAATTAAATCACTGTAGACTTCCTATTTACATGCATATTTATATAGAAAGTGGTTTTTGTCTTTTTCACTATTTTATATTTTATGTGTGTGCGTGATGTGTGTGTGTGGGCTAGCGAATTTACATGCCACATCATGGCTGTGGAGGCCAGAGGGCAATGTTATAGCTTGTTCTTTCTTTCTACCTTTGCATGTGTTCCAAACATCAAGGTAGGTTGCCCAGCTTGTGCTGTTGCTGCCCGCCAGCACCATCAGAGGCCATCATCCCTAAGTTGATGATGGTCATGTAGTCTAGGTGTTTGCCATAGCCTGCGTTCCTGTCTTGCATCTCAGGAACCCTCAAATCTGTAATGACAGATCTGATCCCTCTCTCAAAAGGCAGCTATTTTTGAAGGGTTCATTTGACCTTTGCAGTGACTGTCAACTTCTGCCTTTGTCCCGAATGTAAATGCCACTAGTGGTTTCAAATATTAGCACGTATATGTTACTCTATTTCCACTTTTTTTCTGGCATTTGTGCAGTGGCAAAAAGCAGCAAATACAAATATTTTAATAGATGTCTGCCTTGTCAAATTTATCATGTCTCCTATTAACTGTATTCAGAGCTCTGTATTGTGTCAGATACTACTATAAATTTTCCTACCCCTGACTGCCTAGCCACTAGTGCTTAGTAGTAGTTGTATTGTTAGATTACTTAAAAACAGCGTCACTGACATCAACTTTATATTCTAAGATCAGAAGACGGGACAGCAGGGAGGTTAAAGTACACACCGGAAGCTGGGCATGATGGCATTCACCTTTGACCTCAGCACTCAGGGAAGGCAGAGGCAGGCAGGTCACTGTGAGTGTGAGGCCAGCCTGGTCTACAAAGCAAGTCCAGGACAGCCAAGGCTACACAGAGAAACCCTGTCTCAAAAAAACCAAACCAAAACAACAATAACAACAACAACAAAGTGCATACTGCAAACCACATAGCACCTTAGCCACCTCAGGCAGCTCTAACAAGCACTGGGGCCTGACCTCCCAGGCCTGAACAGCTAATATTGGTTTCATGGCATTAGGGGCAAGGAAATCTAGGTCAAGGAGCTGATTTTCTGCCTGGGGTGGTATCCAGGAACACTCATAAGGGATAGAAGAAGCCTGTGTGATTCTTCCCTTTGTTTCCTTTCTTAAAAATTTAAGTTACATTGATTTGGGGGAGGCACTTTGTGCCACAGGATGTGGAGACCAGAGTAGAGCTTGCAGGCTTGGGTTCTCTCCTTCCATCACCTGGGTCCTGGAGATGGAACTCAGGTGCTCAGGCTTGGCAGCAAGAGCCTCTACCTGAGGAGCCATCTCACTGGACCCAGAGATGTAGCCCAGGATGGGCTAGAACTTGTGACCCCCTGTCCATGTCTCTTCAGGGTATCCTACTATGCATTCACTATATAACCAATTCTTCTACGAGACCTTTGTGTCTAAGTTCTACCAAGACTCATTTATTTGAAATAAAATTTTGCTGAAAAAAAGTAAACCTTGGTGGGTTAATAAAACCCTCCCCCCTTTTTTATTAAAAGTTAAAATGGACTCTGACCAGTAGGCAGTCAAAAGTTTTTGCTTGATGTTGAAACTAACCATTTCTTCTTACACAATATCTAATGTCAAAAGAAATATAACAACACCTTGACTTCCAGACACTTAAGGGGGCAATTTAACATCTCAAAGAAATAAAACTTCCAAGAATAAAATGCTTAACAGTTAAACAATCTGCCCCCATGGATTAATTGTGTGTTCTACTGAAGCTTAGTCTTCTAAAGTGTTAAATATTGATATAGCAGCTGCACTATTCTTAGCTACTATCTTGTTCTGCTTGCCCAAACTAGGATATTCTATAGAGGTTATTTTTAGTGCCCCATTTCTCATGCAGAAATAATATTCTAGGAATGGAATGCCATCCAGGGATACATGGTGAGACCCTATTTCAAAAGTAAAATAAAATAACGTAACTGTGCTAATTTTATGTCAACTTGACACAAGCTAGAGGCACTGAAATGGAGGGAACCTCAGTCAAGAAAAATGCCCTCATAGGTCCAGCTACAAGACATCTGCTTCATTAGTGATCGATGAGGCAGGGCCCAGTGCATTGTGGGTGATGCCATCCCTGGACTGGTGGTCCTGAATTCTATAGGAAAGCAGGCTGAGCAAGCCAGGGCAAGTAAGCCAGTAGTCAGCACCCCTCTATGGCCTCTGCATCAGTTCTTGTCTCCAGGTTCTGGCCCTGCTTGATTGAGTTCCTGTCCTGACTTCTTTTGATGATAAACTATGATGTGGAAGTGTAAGCCTAATAAATTCTTCCTTCCCCAAGTTGTTCTGGTCATGGTGTTTCATCACAGCAACAGAAGCTCTAAGGAGGACAGTAACTAACATGCATTTCTTCTCATGTTTGTGCCATCAAAACCAAAAACTAATGGATGGATTAATGCCTGAGTTTCCAGACTCTGTTTGTCTTTTTTCTTCCTAATTTAAGTTTATTCTCAGAGAAATACTTAATTTGTTTAGCTTAGAGACTGGGGGGCTTAGAAACAACAGAAATTTATTTCTCACATCTCTAAGGGCTAAGAAATCCAAGATCAAGGGCAAAAATCAATATTAATTAATACATACTAATTCTACTTAGTAAATACTATTACAGTTTTTTTTTCAAATTACATTCAAGGACTTTTTCTTTAACACTTTTATTACCCAGAAAGACATTAACTGCATGTACTCTAGGACCCCTCCCTTTTGTTTCAAAAGGCCCCTCTCTCCCCTCACCCTTTTTTCCCCTTAAAAATTTCGTTCCCAGCTTTCAGATGCCATGTTACTCTTCCCAGGCCCTTTTGGCTTCCTCTTCATATTCATATTTGATCCTATGTTAATCAGGATTGTTCCCAGAAAGAATGTTGTGGCTTGGATAGGAGATGCCTCTCAAAGACTTGTTTATTGGAGGCCTGGACCTCATTGCCGTTTTCAGAGAGGCAACTAGATCAAGATGGGCTGTAACTTTACCAATTGATTAGGCCTGATGAGACATTCAGAATTGACTACTATTATAATTCCAGGACAGCAGGTAAAATATTGCTTACCTTTGTCTTTAACAGGCAAAATTAAAAATATTAAAAAATAATGACAGTAAGTATGTCAAGCATTACATTACAAGGGGAAAGAGAAAAGATATTAGAGATACGCAGAAATGATACAGATGTAGACAACATAGTGCACATTCATAATGTTAGGATTTAGATATGATGTATTTCCTGTCTTCCCCCAGCCATCAATGTAGTCATGATTGCATCTTCAGGGCCGACATAATCAGTGTGTTAATTCACAGGTAGATTTGTAATTTGATGTCGTTATTAGGAGATGATGAAAGTTTCATAGGTAGGACTAGGGCTACATTTTGTCCTCAGCCCCCTGTCTCTGCTTTCTGGACATCATGACGTGAGAACCTTGTTCCACCCTAACCCTTATTGTCATGGATGTCTCACCACAAGCCACAGGGGTGGAGTGAGCTGGTCATAGACTAAAGTCATGAGCCAACATCGTCTTTCTCCTAGAAATGTTTTTTTCCCAGGTATTTGTCTCAGTGAGGAAAAAGGCTGACTAGCAGACATATTGAAGAGTAACTAACTGACCATGAAGCTGTAGCCGGCATCTTTAGCACCTTTCCCCCACTACTTAGCCTGTGTTCTCTTTGTCCTCAACGAGCACCTCAAGTGGTTGGGGTTCCTAGCCTGGTGCAGTAAACCTTTGTCACTCCTGGGTCATTTGGAGTTCTTGGATTGGGTCCTTGTAGTTTTCCATTGCGTTACCCTTGTAGGACATGATTAGGCAGGAGGTGACCACAGGATGTCTTATATTCCTGACATCCATCACGGGACAGAAAGCCACTTTCTCCTTGGTAGCCATCGCAACGCAGTAACCCCTTCTTTGCCTGTCGATTCGGAGATGTGGCAGCGTGAGCGTCAGTCCATTCTCTTCGTAGGAGCACTCCTTGCGCTGGGACTGTGACCTGTAGGCAATAATTTTAGAAGTGGTCCTCAAGCCAGCGGCATCAGATCATGAGGACAGCAAGCAAAATACTTGTTGGTTGGTTACGAAGGAAGAGATGAGTATGTCATTTCCATCCCTGGCCTGTGGAGCAGTGATTCTTGGCTACGGGAGAAATATATGCAGTGTCAGCACTGACCCAGGCCACATGGAGCCTTTTAGAGAACCTTGCACTAGGTGTCAAGGCAGCTTGGCACTGACATCCAGTCTTCACTCCCATTCCACCATTGCACCAAACCAGCTGCTTCAGGGTGGTGAGGACTACGGAAAGACCCGGGACATTTATGGACACAGGGCCACTGAAGCATTTCTTTTTGCTGTGAAGTAAATTCCTTGACCAGAAGCTATGCTGTATATACTGAAATTCTGGGAATACCTAATTCCAGTGTAATACATCGAGTGCCCTTCAGGTGTTCTTTTTCACACCTGTAAATGCTTCCTAGGGAAAGAAACCTGCTCCTAATTTCCTGATGCTTTTATTTAGGTGATCTATCCTTCATAGATAGAAGTTCGTTTCCTGTCTACATTTGCTAGGCAAATGTTGCCCTCATCATGACCTATTTCTGGCATAAAGTACAAGCCAACCCTTCATTGTAAAAGGGAATTCATCATTCACTCTATTAACTATCACCATCAGTCCTTCTGCTTTATCCTCTTCCTGGGGTCCCTGGGTGCTCTCCTCCTTGATGAGACCACTCCTCTGTTTACTTGTTCCCTGACCCTGTCGTCGCCTCTCCGCCAGCCCCACCAGCTCACACAGTATGGCCTCCCACATTCCACACCACACCCTCACCTTCTAGGGTGAGCCCTTCTACCTCCACTGGAATGCAGACACTACCACTGCACAGACTCCAAAGAGGCACTCGGTCTCCTCGCTCTGCTTGGTCCCTCACACACACCCGATGCCAGTGCCTTCTCTGCCCAGCCCCACCTCAGGGCTCCAGGAAGGGACTGGGATGCGAGCTCTCCTACCATCATTGTTTCCATTCTGGCTAACGGGATTGTGATTCAGGCTGACGCACCTGACATGCTATGGGCTCAAACTGACACTTTAATGTTTTGTTACATTTGGCTTCCTTCCCATCAAGATAAAGGAGCTTTTCTGTGTCTTCACCTTTGAGTCTTTTGGTGACAGAAGTGAGTCATAGGCCTTGACCGCTGGATCCAACTATCAGAGAGAACTTCCTGTGGCCTAAGGGAAATCAAGCCTTCCATATTTTTACCCCTCCCCCCCATCTCTTCCTTTTAAGAAGTTGATAAGAACCCCTTCAGCAGTTTCAATGAGTAACCTGAGTGTCTGGTTCTCATAGAAGGACCTGGCTGGTGGAGAACATTTGAATACTCTGGCTGTTTGTCATCTTGACACAAGCTAGATTCATCTGGGGTGAAGGATTCATTATTGAAGGGTTGTACCTATGAGAGTCTGTGGGGCATTTTCTTGATTAATAACTGTTGGAGGAAGGCCCAGCCCACTATGGGTGGGATCACCTCTAGTCAGGCCATTCTCGTGGTAAAAGAAAGCAGGCTGAGTAAACCACGGGGAGCAGGCCAGTCTGCAGTGTTTCTCCGAGGTCTCTGCTTCAGTTCCTGCCTTGGCTTCCCTCACTGATGGTCTGTGACAGGACACATAAGTCAAATAAACTCTCCCAAAGGTTCTTTTTACATTGTCTGATAGCAATGGAAAGCAAACTATGGCAGATATTCAGTACTACAGGAACTTCAGAGATGCATAAGTTACACCTAATTTGAAGATTTATACGGTACATTTTCCGCCTCTACAATGCTAGTTGCGTCTGTATTTTTTTCTTTTTTGTCTTCTATTGTGTCACAAGCAAGAGTTCCTCAGATGCCATGCATTAATAAGCATGCAGTCTAACAAATAAAGGGGGAGGGGCATCTCTGGTGCTGCTAGAGAGATCTGTCAGGAAGTCCTCCTCTTGTGAGCTAGCTTCTACAACCCAGCGTCCGGTAACTCTGCTTGGCTTCTCCCCAGTTCTTGCTGGTGGGACACTCGTGCGGACAGCCTGACACCAGGCTCATTCCAGAAGGTGGGAGAAGAAAGTTAGTTCTTATGAGCATCACACATGGTTTTTTTTTTTCCCCCTGCATGGAAAGTATTGCATCTTTTAGCAGAGAATCATAGAATCTTAAACTCAGAGCTTCTGATCCAGAAGGTGCCAAAGGTCTTTCTTTACAGTTTTTGTCCTTGAGAATCAACTCTCTGGCATGCTTCTGTGCACAGCTGACGTTCTGCAGACTGCCTGTCATGAGAGCATCCTCGTTATCTTCTGGGAGCTCCCTCTCATTCACACGTGTCAGGAGGGATGAGATGGCTCGAAAACTCTCAGACCCTTGGTTCACTCCTGCCGCTGCCTCTGTAACCTTAACTTGAATCACATGGCGCCCCAATCCACTTCAGTTTCCTGGGGGTGCTGGCTTCCTTATACCCAGAGGTTCTTTTTTTTTTGCCACTGTTGTTCTCCCCTTACTCAGGAGTTTTTATTTTCTCTCATCTTCTGTTTTCTTGTGACATCTTTCCATTTCTCTCTAGATACTCTCTTGTCTCCTGAGACCCCCAGCCACAGAGCAGGTGCTGAGGCATCAACAGAGCGATAGCCCCCTAGCGCAGACTTTAATGGTGTGCAGTTTTCTTAAAACTCCTCTTTTTCTGTGCCACATCTTGTCTCTTTTCTGACTTACACAAAATAACCCAGCTGGGGATTATCTATGGAATTAAGATGGAAAGTCTAGCTCTTCACCCCATTGTTCTTCCCTGGAGTTATATTGGCAACAACCAGTGTTGCATGTGGAATTAATTTCTAGTATTTCCAAGGGTTTTTGCATATGAACATTTGAAAATTCTTTGTATATTATGTAATGATGGCCCCATTCCTTAGGAGAAAGTAAAGATTTGTGGTAAAGTGTAGGCCTGGAATAGCTTATTCCACACTGAAATGTGGAATTTTTTTTTCAAATATCTCTGGGACACTTTATATGGAATGAATGAGGTATGACATTGTGAAATAAGCACCTAACAGGTAAATGTTAAATGAGGTAGTGAATAAATGACTAATACCCTGCACACTGGGAAAAGTGTCAAATGCACACATATTGGGAAAGGCATTGTGGAGTCTTCTTTACGAGGTAAGCAGCAATGCAAAGTATAGCTTTTAGGTGAAAATCCAAATCCATTTGTGTAAGAATTTAACATCTGAATAATGAGTAGGAGCCATTTAGATATGGGTGCTTTTGTTGTTGTTATAATTAATATCCCATCAGAACTTAGAGTTGAGAAAGATTTAATCCTAAAATATGGGTAAAATAAACTAAGTTTGCTAATAAAAAACATTTAATAACAAGACTGGAGAGGAGTCTTGTGGCTAAAGGGCTTGGTGCCGAAGCATGAAGGCTGGAGTTCAGATCCTCACATCCACCTGACAAGCTGAGTGAGTAGTGTGTATCCATATCCCCAGTGCTTGGGACTGAAGACAAGCAGGCCCTGGGGGATCACTGGCCAGGCAGTCCAGCCAAATATGGCCTCCAAGCTCATTGAAAGACTGCCATAAATGAATAAAGAAATAAGCAGGTGAGGAAGACATCCTAATGTCAACCTTTACCTCCACATGTTGATACACACACACACATACACACACACAGTGTGTGTGTATAAGTATACTCCCCCATGACACAGTGGCAATGGCAATACATAAACAAAAAGTGAAGGGTTTCCCTTCTCTTCCTTATTGCAGTATGAAAGTTTTACATTTTGATGAAATCGGATTTATCTTTCCCTGTGTTGCTTGTGCTTCTGAGATCACAAAACTTACCTTTATGTTTTCTCCTAAGAATTTTATAGTTTTGGTTCTTGGAGTAAATTTGTTTTTATATGGAAAGAGGTATAGAAGTGTGTCCTCTATCCATTCCTTTATATTTGGGTGCCCACTTTATTGAGAAACCGTTCTTCTACCACTGAATGGTTTGGTTTCATTGCTGAATATTAATTAGCCATAGATGTATGTGTCTCTTTCTCGACTCTCTCTTCCGTCCCGTGGTCTGTATGTCTGTTCTGTGACTTAGTGTTTTGATTGTTGCAGCTTTTAGCAAGCCTGAAGTAGGGAAATGTGGCCTCTCTGAGTGTTGTTATTTAAAGCTGTTTTGACTGTTTGAGACTTCTTGCAATTCCATGCAAATTTGAGGAGTTTGGCTTCGGTTTTACAAAAAGAGCCTTTGGAAATTTGTCAGACATGATTGAATCTGTAGACTTCAGATAGAATTGGCATCTTGGTATTTTATTGTTTGCAGTGTCTGCTCTTTGGATAATTGGTGGGATTCTCTTGTACAGGTCTCAGTTGTACATGTCTCACCAACAGTTGTAAATCCTGGTTTAGTTCCTCTTAGGTTCTTATTATGTCTTCCAGTTCACAAACATGGACTCTTGCTCTATTTATTTCATCATGTTCCGTACCTGTCAACTGCGTTTCATCATTTTCAGTGTGGGTACTGACCTTTTACCTCCTTAGTTGAAGTTATTCCTATGTCTTTTATTCAAAAGTGAGATGATAAGCTATTTTAGACACCCAAAGAAATCTAAGGAACAGCAATGGGCTCCCCTCCTGGTTTAGTCAGTAAAGCATAGCAAACAGAAGTGTGTGACTATTGGCATACTTGTGTTTGTATTTCATTTTACATGTAGTCATAATTTCATAGACTGTTTTACTCCCTGCCTCTTTAAAAATTGAGTTTTATTCTCTGTGAGTTTGAGACCAGCCTGGTCTACAAAGTGAGCCCAGGACAAACAAGGCTACACAGAGAAACAAAAACATACAAATAAACAAAAAAGTACTTTTAACATTTTCATTTTCACTGATCACTTTTATTTTTTTCATGAACTTCTTTTTATAAAACATGATCATGTTCTTTGAAATTTCATGCGTGTGTGTGTGTGTGTATGTGTTCTGGCCCTCTCCCCCGCTGTGTTCAGTCTGTCCTAACTTCCTTCCATCCCTATTAACCCTGCACTCAGCATCTCTCCCAAGCCCCTCTCCCAGACTCAGGACTCTGGCCTTTGTTTGTGACTCATTTCGTTTAACTGGATGTCTGTGTGAGCACTAAGGTTGGTGGGGTCACTAGTGGACACACAACTGAAGAAGATGGCTCCCCTCTCACTGAGCAAATCAGTAGCAGATACTTCTGCAGCGACAAGGGAGGCGCCTGAACTGCTCCATCCATGCCAAGGGTTGACAGGCCCCCCCCCCTTTTTTTTTTGTGCAGACCCAGCACAGACATCTGCAGCTGCTGAGTCCGTGTCCTGCCAAGATGGAGTTAGTCCTGCCCCTATTTGACGTTCTCACACACTTCCTGCCCCTCTTCTGCAGTCTTCTCTGAGAACGTGGTAGAAATTTATTGATTAGGGATGGGCCCTCAGCCGTCACTTATTCTCATTACTATGAATCTCTGCACACCCCAGTGTTCACTAGAAAGAGAGGATTCTCTGATTAAGGCCAAGAGTAGCATTTATGTATGAGTATAAATAGGTGCATGGAGAAGGCAGTTTGAAAAGTATGGAACGCTTCGTGAGTTTTCATTTCATCCTCAGACTAAGGGTCATGCTTCTTTGTATTGTTCAAATTGAAGCTAGTACAGGTACACTTTTTAATAAGACCAATATGAATGGATGAATTTTCTTTCCGAACAAAAACAGAATTTAGAATATTTTAGTCCCGACCACTGTCTTTCCGGTCTTAGGTTATTATCATCTAGTGTTTAATTTCTTCAAAATGTGAGGGGTCGGGGAGAGTGTGCAGGTGCTGAAGGGGCCAGAAGAGGGCAGTGTATCCCCCGGAACGGAAGTCACAGGCAGTTGCAAGCCACCCAGATCGGGTCGTCCAGATCAGCAAAGCTTTCTTAACTGCTGACCTGTCTCTCCAGGCCCCAATCTAATGTTTTAGTTATATTACTGCTTTACAAGGTTATTGTGTTTAGTTATATATACCTGTTAGATTCTTTGCTCATCATTAACTCTTTGTATGCCCCCTCCGCCCTTTTGGGAATTTCAATAGTCTTCGGAAATTTTCTTTGTGGCCATTCTTGAATTGTACCTTAGGGTACGTGGCGCCTGAGATCCTTGCTTATCTTCTGATTCCTGCCCTGTTTTTGTTGCGCTCTGTGATGATTACTGTTAATTGTCAGCCTGACAGGATCTGGGATCACCTCCAGGCACACCAGCGAGGGATAATTTTGCTGCTTATGTACTTTGAGGGATTATGTTAAAGAGGTTAGCAGGGGCAGGGAAGGACCATCCCACAACTGGTCCTGGACGGCAAGGAAAGGAGAAAGCCAGCTGAGCACCTGCGTTCACTTCGCACTGCTTCCTGACTGTGGGTGTGACGTTGACCAGCTGTCTCAGGCTCTTGTATCATCTTCCTGCCAGAGTGGACTACATCCTGGCTCCTGCACTCATAACTTCCTGCCCCGAGGGACTGTATCCTGATAACTATGAGCCAACATACCCTTTCTTCTTTAAGTGGCTTTTGCCGGGGTCTTTTATCACAGCATCAGGAAAACAACTCAGACACCATCCAAGCACCATTCCTTTGTAAGCGATTTATCTCTGGCTACATTACAGTTTTGTTGTTGCTTTTGGCTGTTTGCAATTTCGGTATCCCGACAGATTTTTTTTCTCTAGAACATTTTAATTTGTGGTTATTCTGTGAAGATGTATATTAGACTTTTTCATACTATGTAACATGTCTCCTTGCCTCCTTTGTCTTTTATATTTTCTAATCTGTTTGTACTTTATTTTTCTAATTTTTTTTCAGATACATAGCCCAATTGCTTAAGTTTTACTGTTTTAACTCATCTCTTTAATTTTAAATTTCTCAGGAATTTTATTTTTAAAGATTTATATGTATGTGTGCACGCGTGCATGTGTGCATCCAAGCACACATGTGGACACAATCAGAGTCCAGAGGGGATGGGGACCTCGATGATCTGGAGTTACAGCAGTTGTGAGCTGATGTGGGTGCTGAGAATGAACTGA
Source organism: Pachyuromys duprasi (assembly GCA_028658305.1). Taxonomy (NCBI): domain Eukaryota; kingdom Metazoa; phylum Chordata; class Mammalia; order Rodentia; family Muridae; genus Pachyuromys; species Pachyuromys duprasi. The sequence continues at coordinate 55,844,738 of CM053763.1, read as the reverse complement.
GGTCTTCTGAAAGAGCAGCACAGGCTCTGAACCACTGGGCATCTCTCCTGCCCAGTGGTTTTTAGGTTTTTATTTTTTTTTAAGTATCTTTCTTGAGAATGTCATCTTCCCTGAATTTATTACCTTAAACCATAAAGGTTTTGTAATCACAGTCTAAGATGCTGTTGTTTTCATCTCTGTTCATTCTTGTTGGATTTTTCCTCCTCATGTTCTACTTTTTTTTTGGTTAACCTTTCATTTTATTTGGGTGTAATCTGTGGCAGTTCTGTAACACTTGGCTCCAGTATGTGTCTCTTTAGAGAAAATGATTAATTTCTGACCAATGTCCCAGGGTTGTTTTCAGTTTGGAACCCTGTTGCAGGCTAATATATCAAACCCAGCTGCAAAGGTCATAAATTTCAGGTGGAGTCCATGGATGGTTGAAATAGGAATGGTAGATGGTCTTTGGTTATCAGTTCTTTGGTTAGCTTTACTTGTGTTTTTGCTCCAATGGCGCTGTAATATATATATGTTATATATAATTATATATTATACAATACATATATTATATATAATTACGTATATTATATATAATTACACATCATAAAGATACATTATATATTATATAATTATATGATACTATATCATATACATAAAATATTTAATATATCATACATTATCTATTATATAATATACATATATTATACATATATATATATATAAAATGTTGTATAAGTTTGGTGACTGTCTTCTAGGCCTACATAGACTTACAGAGCCTGCTTGTTAGGAAACCATTCCTCTTGCTCCTCCATACAATTGTAGCAATACTTTGTCAGTTTGGATTTATGGGGATTAGAGGTCTCAAGACTTCTGTTAAAAAAATTCAAGATATGTTTAATGTTTAACATTTGTTCTAGTATTCATTGATGTTTTGTATCAAAAGTATTTTTTCCAGTCTACTATTTTTCCAGAGATAGAAGCCAGAGCTTTATTGAGCTTTCCCAAGAATATCATAACTTTAAAAAATTCATTTTACCTTAGCAATTATTGAGTGAGTTCTGTGGATCAGCTACCATCTAGAGAAAACTCATTAATTAGTTTTCTTCCAGAATATTACCTTTATGCAGAAACCAAAACAAACATGTCTATCTTTTCACCATCCCTCTGTAGCTATCAATTTGAAGGATCACATGATCACATTTTCAAGAGGTCTACAGGAAACTCCCTATACAGAGCTTATAGCTCAATATAAGAAACTATTGTAAAGGAACTATGAACATACACTACATTATAGAGTTCCATATAGTGTTTTGTTCAATTTGTTGACAGGTTATACTTAATGATTCAGTTTAAAAAAAAACATTCTCAGATTCATGGTTATAAGAGGTCTGAGGAAACTCATCACTGTCCCTCAAATGGCTTTAGAGAACCAGGAAACAGCATGAGTTACTGAGCTTAGGACTTTGTACAGGATTCACTCACTATAAGGATGCAGTGCATGGCTGCATGTGATGGCACGTGCCTTTAATCCCAATTTGGGGATGCGGAGACAGGAAAATCTTTGTAAGTTCAAGGCTAGCCTAGTTTATGTATCCAGTTGCAGGTCAGCCAGAGCTGCGCAGTGAGATTCTGTCTCAAGTCAAACAAACTAAAGCAAAACAAACAAATAACAAAAAAAAATTATGTAGTACAGAGTACATCTTTAGAAAAGGATGACATTCCACCGTGTGATAAAAGGGAGCAGCTGATAAATTCTTAGACTTTAGATAAATTCCTCCCTTGAGAGATAACTCTAGCCCTTACGTCATCTCTAGCCCTAAGCTCTATTTCTCCAATATACAGAAGACATTGCTGTTACTAACACACACAATGAAAGAACTACAACCAAAATTCATATATCATTCAAAATTATTTCTCTTTCCTCTGCGTTTAGATTTTCATGTACCTCACGTTAAAAGAAATGCTCGTGTGTGGCCAAGTGAACCGCTCCTGGATGGCGATGGTACAGAAACGCTCCTTGTGGAACGCTGTAAGTATGCAAGCAGGAAGGGCTGTGGGAATGGGCTTACACACAGCCCTCTAGTAGAACCACTTTTTTCCCTGCTCCTCCCTCCCTTCTTTGTGGCCACCACCAGAAAGCATTCTTTGTGCTTTTGGTTTGTCTGTTGGTTGGTTTTGGTCAGCACAAACCTGAAGGAAGAGGTAAAAAAAACAGAGAATAACATTATCTTAAGAGCTATATCAGGATTTTCTTTCTTTCTTTTATATTTGGCTTTTAAATTATAAATGGTGGGATATGTAAGCTGGATATTATTTTTATTTGTTTAAATAATTTATTGGGTATTATTATTATATTGAAGCAAAGCCCCATTTTTGTTGAATGAGCTATACCCCGTCCTTGTTTCCTTATTGGTCTTCTTATTCCTGTTGATGAGCACAGGCTCAGTCTGTGATGAGCTCTTGACTGTAAGAAAGAAACATTTTAAAGAAAAAAAAGTTTGAGCTAGGCATGATAGTGCATGTCTTTAATCCTAGCACTCAGGAGGCAGAGACTGGCAGATCTCTGTGTTCAAGGCCAGCCTAGTCTACATAGTAAGTTCAGATCAACCAAGGATACATAGTGAGACTCTGTCTTAACCCCTCCCCCCAAAAATAAACATAGAAAAAATTTTCATTGATAATAGTTTTTATAATTACTTTATGGGTATTTTGCCTGCATGTACATCTGTGCACCACTTGCATGCCTGGTACCGGCAAGGCCAGAAGAAGGCATTATGTTCTTTGGGACTGGAGTTACAGAAGCCATTGTGTACCACATGGCTTCTGGGAACTGAACCTGGCTCCTCAGGAAGAGCAACCAGTGCTATTAACCCACTGAGCCATCTGTCTAGCCCTGAGGCGGGAAAATAACTTAGAGTGTATGGTTTGTAATGACCATCTCATAGCTCATAACTAGGGTTAGCTCTGAGAAAGAGGAGTGTCCTTACTGAACTTGGCTGTTGACATGTAGAACTCATGAGAGCAACCGTTTACATGGACTTTGAGTAGAAAGGGCTGATTGATAAACGAGAAAATTAATGTGTAAATGCTGGTGATATTTTTAGCTGTCAATTTAAGCTTTTGTTGGAAGCGCCCAAGGTTTGGGCAATTCAGTTTCTTATCTTAGTTTCTCGTTCCCTGCTTATTGCTGTGCCATTTTTAAACAGTCCCAGGGAAAGGCAGAGCTAAGAGGAAGGAGAACCCAAGGGCAATCTCACTTCTGGCTTTGTTCTTCCTTGCCATGGGCTTGATTTTCTACGCCCATCTTCTCGATATTCCTTTTTCTGATCCCTGCCAGGTTCTGCAGGATCAATCTATTTGATATTGTGCGTGTGTTATTTTTTTCCCTCTAGAACACTTATATTCACATTTTCTTTCTTTATGAGTTTTCCAGAGTTAAAAAGGAACACTCCCAAACAGCCATCACATAAATAAGAGATTAGTTACTTTAAACCATCTGTTCTCTGAGTGTGGTCCTGAGCCAACAGCATCAGCATCACAGAAGAGCCTGTCTGACATGCACATTCCTAGGCTGACCCCACAGCTGGGAGCTCAGAGTAGCCATCCACAGCAGTCTGTCTTTACAATCCTTCCAGTCGGTAGATCAGTTGCAGGCTCTGGTTTTAGAATCACTTTGCTAAACTAAAACGCAAGACAGGCGATCTAATTTGTTAGCTCCTTGGCAGTATTGCACAGAGTGAGAACTGAACAGTAAAGTCAGAACTAGATGGAGTCCTGATGGGATGTACAGTCATGGAGTTGTATTTTTTGGTACATGTCCACTCCTCTCAGTTTCTGTGAAAAAGCTTAACAATTTTGTATCTAGTGTCTGGACACCTGGACACAGGTCAGTACATGGCATCATCAGTCTTCCAGTTATCAATGAGGGCAAGGGACGAAGTCACCTACGAACCATCTGGAGAAACAGGTAAAACGATGGCCACTGGACCTTGGCGGACACCACAAGTGATCCTACTTGTTGAGATTACAGCATCATCCAAGCATCATTATAGAAGTCACCAAGGCACATTGTATGCTTCATTTTTATTGTTGGCCATGAGATTTCTGAGGGTCTCTTTGGAATGAGATGCAGAGTCATTTCCAGCTTATAAAAAGAATATAGAAACCATACCAGGATGCTAATATTAAAAAAAAAGTCCCACTTGCCTAGATGTTGATGTTAGAAAATGCCAGGTAGTAATAGGAGTGTCTATGTGCAGTGTGGACAGTCTCAGGCAGGCTTATGCCTATACCTCACACAGTTTGAAGTTTTTTGACTTCCCCTTTTGTGAGGCCTGGTCATGGGTTTTGGATTAGTAACCAATGGTTGCAGTTTAAGCCCAGCCTGTTCACTGGGTGCTATTCTAGGCAGTTGATCAGTGCTACCTCAAAACAAGTTAGTTACATAACAGCACACATTAATAAAAGTGCCAGGGTTAGAATTCAAGCTGTAATCTGACTGCCCACAAAGTATGCACTTAATTATTAGACAGTAATGAGGAAACCCCTCACCTGCCACTTGCTCTTCTAAAGAGCAGCACAGGACCTCTGCTCTCCAGGTTCTTTTAAAATAGAATCCTGAGTTCTGAGAAGCAATGCTTATTAAAAGAATGGCATCAAGCAGCATTCATGAAAACAGTTTGTCATTAAATTCCTAGGTAAGAAATGTTCTCCCTGGACTGAGTTAGAGTATATAGACTAGTTGGGCTATTTTGGTTCGTGTGTTCTTTTACTGAATTATGTTGTTTTGCCCCAAGTTCAACTCCTGTTCAGCTTTATGTTGTATGTTATATTTATTTAATCAGTTTCATTGGAAGATATTAGGCTGACTCCATCTTTTGCTATTAAAATCTTGCTTCTCGTTCTTTTATACATGCACATGATTGTAAATTCTTAGAGGTCAGGGTTAGTTTGGGATTGACTGATAATCACAAAAGCATATGCAATTCAAGAATACAAGCTGTTACAAATTCTCTGAGCACTCCCAGCTTTTTGATATAGGAGATTACACTGTTGTACTACTTTGTATGTCTGAACTCACAAAAGGGATTGGATGCTGAATGTACATAGAGTATATAGTTCGGTGGTGGAGTACTTGCCTGCCTAGCATGTATGGGGATTTGATCCCCAACATGAGAAAAAGTGTTAACAAACTTTTATCCTCTTGTACTTCATCTCTCACTGGCCAAATCTAATACTTTTGGAAGTGTGTGTGCAAAGATAGTCTTTATTTTTGGGAATTTGCATACCAGAGCACTCGAACGTTTCAATCTCTCTGTCTGGGAATAACTCTAGTGTATTTCTAGTATATTTGTTGCTTTAAGAATGTTTAAAAATGTTGTGTGAAATGTGAGAGAGTCACATTTCTTAATGCTTTTTACTTATCCCTTGTAGATTGATTTTTCCACAGGCAAAAACATCTCAGACAAATGTGTAGTGAAGACTCTACAAAAGTGGCGTCTAACGGTGCTGCGCTTGAACTTCCGAGGCTGTGTCTTTCGAACAAAGACTCTGAGATCAGTCAGTGAGTATGCTCGACTTGCCTGCCCCTTTCTTGTACCCAGCCAAAGCAGGAAAGTGCTAAGGGGGCTTCAGTGTCACAAGATTGTAAGCTCCAGGAATCTGTCCTTTGACTGTACTTCTTGATCACTTTTTTCCCCTTTTGTCTAGAGTTCATGTATTTATCATCAGTTTTTCTGCTAAAGATATAAGAATATATTCTTATTTTAACGAAATCTTACAGTAGGTATTAACAGCATTCCCTCTCATTTCATTCGCTTATGGAAAGGTTCCTGCTTTGTCAGTTTTCCTGAAGTGACGTTGACGTATATATGATTTTAAATGGAGGGCATTGACATTATGCTCTCTGGCTCCCACTCTCTCCCCGCTTTAACCCTGAAGGTTTTAAGTACAGTTTTGCCTGACAACATAAAGATGACCATGCTGGTTGCATTTTCTTGTAGCTTGGAAATCTTTCCATGTCACGGCATATAGATTTACTAAATTTTTTTCAATGACTATAAAATAATCTCTGTATAATAGATGTACCATAATTTACTTTTTTGCTTTCTTGTTGAGGATTATCGAAGTTATTTCCCATTTTCCAAGGCTGCTTTGTGTTTCCACTGTGCTGTTTGTCTTTAACCTATGTGTTCTTTGAGATTCACTTTTTCACCCACCATACATATTCCCAGAGAAAACAATGAGTTTCAAAAATTATTTAGCCGACTGGTTCCAGACAATGAGAAAGAATTTCATGTTTGTATTTAATATTTTATCTTTGGATAAGTCTAACAATAGTAAAGGGAAAGTCAAATTACAGACGCACACTCTAATACCCTGTATGCAACCTTAATTCATATGAAGAGTTTCAATGTGAAAATGCTATACATATACCTTAATTCTTATCTTGAAACATTTGCAATGATGTATATATGGTTTAAGGACATATATACATGTAGTGATATAAAAGACATGCATGAGAATAGAACACTTCAAATAAATGACAGGGGGCTGGAGCGAGTTTGGTGAAACAGGGAGGAAATGAGCAAGGGGTTCAAATGTATCTTTAAATTTTTCTTCTAATAATGTAAAGACATTGTGGGAAAATGACTCATTTAGATTGGCTGCTGCTGGTACTGAAGAAAATTAAAGCTCTATGAACGGTCATATTGTACTGGAACACACGTTAAACTTCCTGGTTTGCACAGTTTGATATTCCATTCTTAATCATATTTGCTAGTACTAACAGATTAATGTCTGCGCATTCCTTCTCTTGTATTTTCTTTTTTATTTCCCTGTTGTTTCTTAGGACCTCCTCTGAAATGATGAGAAGGGTCACAGGTACACAGTTATCTAGCATTATACTTGGATCCCTTTTTTATACTTTCAATGAAAATAATATTAATATTTTTACATTCCTTAATTTCATAGATATGCCTCATATGTAAATGTTGTTTTTATTTTTTTTCAGATGAGTGGATGAGATGAGAGCCATTTCCAGACTTTTCTAGCTCTTTCTAAGCTCTCACTGGCTGGTTCAACTCAGCTGCTCTGTCCTAACCCCCTCTTCAAGCTGAATGATTCAAACTGGCTTCTCTTGGTTTCTGACTGAATTGCTCAGACTATTCAGGCAATGTTTTAATCTTCTGCCTCCTTCTCATTCTCTAGTTTGTTCTGTCTTCACTTGTGTCTAGCTTGTTCCCTTTGCAACCTGTCTCAGTAAAACTGTCCTGGTAAGAAAGTCTCGGTAAAAAAACCTTTTTCCCTTTCTCTCCCTGTACTGGTTTTAAGTAGTCCCTCTTTCCTGTCCTGTTCTTGTAAGAGTTGGGCATATCCTATCTCTCACTCACTCTGTCAAATCTTTGTCTGATTCATCACTTTGTCTGGCCCTCATTTAGACTTCACTTTCAAACATGGCTGCTTCCTTCTATAAACTACCTTACCTCCATTGTTTGGGATTAAAGGTGTGTTCTGAGGGTGTGGCTATATTCTAGCCAGATCATATAGCAATCCATAGCATGCCTGCATTGCAGCCGGATCACATACCTAGAACATCTTTGAATGTAATCCGTTGCCAGAGCATCCATGATGCTAGATGAAAATTCCTCTGCTTCTTTCACCTTTCTGTTTAAGCTAAAAATTGTACACAGTCTAACTATTACAGCAGAAAGAATTATTAATCACACAAACTTAACAGTCTGAATGTCCTTACAAAGATCTGTTGATGCAATGATCCTTCATAACTGTAGTCCTGATCATCTGTCCTTCAGGAAATGTCCATTTCAGCATAAAGGTTTTCCAGTCTGCCAACCTGATGAATGATCTGTTCTTTTTCAGCCAGTTTGTTGAGTTGTTCCATGCAGGGGGCATCAGTTTTCTGTGTCATCTGCTTTGCTATCTTTCTGCATCTCTTCTTTCTTTGAATCTCATCTGACATGTAGAAGCTTCTCTTATTCAGATCAGATCTCTATCAATTTGATGGAACCAATAGTCTTTCACCACCTCTGGAAATATAGGCAGAATCTCTTACTGACTTTCATTCTGATGTTTAAACATCTTTAAAATATATAGGTTGATCTAATTCAGTAGTTTTTTATACAATCCAGTGTCTTTTCAGCTAATCTTATTCTCTCTTTCTGTTTATCAAGTTACAATTAAATATTTATGAATCCACACATATCAAAAGCAAGCATTTAGCTTTTAAAGTAGACACTTAGGCACTTGCATTCCAGGCCTGGCTCCACGCCAGTGAGCCGGGGTTCTTACCAACTTAAACACAGAAACAATCAATCCACATTACTTACAATGTCAATATACAGTGTAAATTAATAGGTATCCATTGTCTGAGATTGAAAGAATGTTAATCTGAGCTCCCCGTTATTGTAATATATCTCTTCTCCCTAGGTTTGTGGCTATATCTGACACATAAGGCTTTAATCTTCCTATTTGACTTTCTGGCCCCACACATTTAATTGGTTTTACACTTTGTTTTCTTGGTATAATGTTCCAATCCCTACAAAATGTTTAGATACCTTCTGAAGGGACCAATGTGGATTCCAAGATCTCATGAGATCATAGCTATATCAGATCTTATATCCACCACACCTTCAATTTCAATATCATTTAATTTTATTTTTGGTCTTTGGTCATTGACAACACTTTGCCAAAAAGCCCTGTCTTTCAGTACTTCCAAATCCTCCTGTTCTTTCAATTGGAGCTGTTTTGCCTTTGACATATGGAAACAATAAAAGCTGAGCGATTTTATATCCGACTTTAAACTGCACACTTTTCTTTATATAAGCCAAAGTATAAATCTCTACTACTTTGAAGTTTTCATCTATAATTCTTGGATGCTCATTGAATCCTTGTGATGTTTGGCTACTTCATCCTAAAACCATTCCTACTGTCTTTGGGGGTAGAGGTCCATGAACTTCAGTGGGTATTTTATAGCATTGAGTTTGGATGATAGTGTGAGATTTTTGCTTACAGCTAAGCCTAGGGCAGGGCTTCCTTCCATAGCAGGCATTACATCTCCAATGCCTAGTTTAGTTTTCTCTAGTTGCTCTGTAGATTACTGACAGGAAATACCTGGCTCATGTTGTGTGTTGCCAGGTTATCATTCCCACTCAGGGAATTTCCCATATTTAAAGGATTATCTCTTACAGTGTTTTCTATCAGTAAGGGATTACCACAAATATCTCTTGCTGATCTACATTCATTAGTCCAGTGCCTACCTTTACCACATCCTCTACAAATCCTAGAAGGCTGAAATCTTCTGGAGAAGTCTCTAGGAACACCTTGTCTACAATCTCTTTTTAAATGACTTGGTCTCCCACAGTTGAAACAATGGACATTTTGATATCTAGGGTTATTGGCTATTGCTTGTCCAATTACATAGTCATTAGAGTCAATATCAGCAGTAGTAGTTCTAATCTGTTCAGCCATGGGTGCTAATAAGCTTTTAAAGGTAGAAGACCTTTTATACACTCTGCATTTGCATTTTCAAAAGCTAAAGTTTCAATTAATGCCTGTCTCACATCTGGATCTTACACTGGTCTGTTTATAGTGGATGTTAATCTATGTAAAAAAAATCAGTAAAAGTATCTTTGGGGCTTGGCGTAATCTTCATGGATGACATAGACTTTTTTTCCTTGTTCCTCTGTCTTATTCCAGGCTCTTAAAGCTATGAAAGTACATTGTATAATGATAGAGTTGTCAAATTGCATCTGCTTTTGTAAATAAGCATATTGACCATCACCTAACAATTGATCTCTCATGATGTTAGCACCTTTAGACCTATTATGATTTTCCATAATGGCAGCTTCTTCATGCCGCCCTGTCAGCCATTGCAATTGAGAACCACCTTTCAGTACAGGTGGGTCAGTATGGGGGGCGGGATATCCTGTTTTGGGTAACCCAGGTATTTAACATCTGTCTCACGTAGGATGAGTGCATTCCAGAGGTTACTATTGATTCTTCAAATGTTTAAGGTCTTGTATTTTAACAGGATTCCAGGCTGGTTGTTCATTTTGTGAACTTTCCCCATTTTCTGGCATTTGTTCCCAGGTAACTGGGAAAGCTGACGGGCATGGTCGGCTTTCCTCAATTTCATTAAGAGGTGGCACTGTAGGTTCAGTGGGCTGTCTGTTTTGATCTGCAGTTTCATTAGGTACCATAGGTTCATCACAAAGCACTTTCTCTTCACTTTTGTGCTATCATAGCTAATTTTTCTTGCTGTAAAATTATTTTTTTCTGTTGGACAGTAATTTTCTGAGGGGAAGAATATAAAGATTATAATTTAAAGTAAGGAAGCATTTACTCTGGTGGCCACAGCTGCTGTAAGTGCTGCAAAGGCTTTTTCAAGGAATGCTTCAACCCCTCAAGTCCCACCCTTGCTCTTAAGGGGTCTGAAACAGAGTTTCCCATTGTGTTTTTTAATGTAAGAAAAGTCTGTTCGCATAAATGATCTTCTGGGGGCGGGCCACTGTGATTTGGGGGCGGGCCACTGTGATTGGCTGTCTCACAGTCTCTTGTAGCTCCGGATACTTTTGAGTCTTACTGAGTTTCCAGTTGAACTCAAAGAACTGACGCTTCCTTTAGAGACAATCACAGCCACATTTCTTCCTGCGGCCTATGCCCGACGTCCTCTGTTGTCTGTGACGCTTCTGTCAGATGGCCTCTGCTTTCGACAGTGTTGGTGGGCTCTCTCCTTCTCCAGTCACCCTGCATTTTCCTCTCAACCACGCCGGGCACCACATATGTTTTATTATGATTTCTTTTGTTTTTCCTCAGATGAGGGGATGAGATGAGAGCCTTTCCCAAGTCTTTCTAGCTCTTTCTGAACTCTCACTGGCTGGTTCAGCTCAGCTGTTCTGGCCTAAACTATTCTCCAGGCTGACTGATTCAAACTGATTTCTGTCTGAATTGGTCTGCCTGGTCTCAAATTAATTCCAGCAATGTGTCTTAATCTAGCTTTTTCTCATTCTCTGGATCCTTCTGTCTTCACCCGTATCTAGCTTGTTCTCTCTGTAGCCTGTCTCTGTAAAACTGTCCTAGTAAGAAAGTCTCAGTAAAAACCCTTCCTCTCTCTCCTTGTGCTGCTCTAAAGTAGCCTCGTCTTCCTGTCCTGTTCTCCTAAGAGTTGGGTGTATCCTATCTCTGACTCATTTTATCAATTATTTCTCTAACATATCACTTTGCCCATCAGTTTGGACTTCACTTTCAAGCGTGGCTGCTTCCATCTATAAACTAACATTACCTTCATCTTCTGGGATTAAAGGTGTGTGCTAAGGGTGTGCCCGTATTCCAGCAAAATCATACCATAATCCAGAGTGCAACTACATCCCACCTGGTTCACATAGACCTAGAGTGTCTTTGGATGTGATCCCTTGCTAGAACAGCTGGGTTGCTGGATTGAAATTTCTCTATGCCCATGTAAGAATACGCTATTCTTGCTTTCACAGAAGACATTTACATGTCTGTTTCTCATTTAATCTGGTCACATCAGTCTCTCTCTTAAGGAACGACTAATTTCTGATGCACTGAGAACATTTTGGATGTATTTTCTATGTGTTTTAGAGATTTTGTTTCTTGTTTCTTGTTCTCTTTACATAGCTCTAGCTTTCTGGAACTTTCAAGGTAGACCATAGTCACCTCAAACTCAAAAGAGATACACCTGTCTCTGCCTTTTGGTTGCTGGGATTAAAGGCATACATTACCAAAACTGGCTCATATTATATATTTTTGAAAAACAATAATTATTTTGGAATTTAGGCTGGAGAGAGAAATTGAACATCTCTTTTTTCTACCGATTGAACTGATTGATTTTTGTAGTCTTAAAGGTAGATAAAATAATTATAAATCTTACTGACTCCGTCTCTGTCTCTTTATATTCCTCCACAATATCTCTATACACACACATATAAGAACTATATATTAAAAGTATATTGTGTACTGCATCTATAATTCTTAAGTAAAGAAAGTGAACTCAAGAAGTAATATTTCAAGTTTCAGTCTGACTTATGACTGATCACAGCAATATTGAACACTGGAGTGAGTTTCTGGGGAATGTTAGAGTGTGTCTCCAAAAGTCCAAAAGTATAGTTTGTTGAGATAAAATTAATCTAATATAGACATTCCTCATTAAACCGTTGGGTACCATTTGGTGGGTCTATTGTGTTTCTGATGTTGTAACTAACTTGAGCCCACTTTAGGCTACAAAGCACCTCTCCACCACCGTGCCTGCTATTTCTTTTGCTTACTTAATTGCAGAGGTCAGGACTCGACTTTTGATTACAGGTGGTGAAAACAGGCATCCTTGTTTGGTTCCTGGTCTCAGAGGAAAGTTTCAGACTTTCATAATAAGTAAGATATCATCTGTCAGTCTCCCCCACCCTCTAATGTTCTTGATTAGATTGAGAGAATTCCGTTGTATTCTACACTGCAGTTGTTTGTTTGTTTCTTATATGTCTGTTGGTTTTTGTCAAATGTCTTACCTTCATTAGTTGTTTTCCATCTTCCACTCTATTAATATACTGTAAATCACATTGAGAGGCATTTGTGTATTGGACTACTATGATTTTCTTTTTTTCCCCACCTCCAAAGAAAGAAATAAGAGCTAGTTTATTTTGGATCAAATAAGAATGATTATGGCCCAGTAACACAGACTGGCTGCCCTGAATAAATTGTTCCCTGGAAGTGGTTTAAGCACATTTCATGGGGAAATCAGGGTGGCTGGTCACAACAAGGTGGGACATCTCTGCTGTAGGTTTTGATTTTTATTGTTTTTATCAGCACATGCTAATTGTGCATAGTTTGATGCCAACAGTTAATACAGGTGCACAATCTATTTTGATCATCTTCGCCTCCTATCACCTCACGCCCAATGATCCCTTTCCTTTCTCTGGCTAGTCTGCCCCTCCTACTGCTGCTTTTCCCTGGCCAATCTTAGTCATTTACCATGTATAATCCTTTTAAAATATGTTTTCTTAAGGCTGTCTACATGTATATTATAAAGAAATAAATGTTTTCTTTCTTGTGATAGCTTCTTGGCATCCTTATTTGGATAATATTGGCCTTATAGAATGAGTTCAGGAGGAACTGGAGGAATTGTCTCTGTTTTGTTTTTGTTAGAGTGTGAGAAGGGTTAGTATTACTTATCTATTAAATGTCTGATAGAATCTGCCAATGAGGCCATCTGGTCCTGGGCTCTTCTTTGTTGGAGACTCCCCTTGCTTATTTCCAGTCTTACTTTATTATACACCTATTTAGATTTTATTTCTTGGGTCAGTTTTGATAGTTTGGGTGCCTGGAACCTTGTCAGCTTCTTGTATTTGGGGTATAACTGTTGTTAGCACTTCCTATATTTGGGGTATAACTATTGCTAGTACTTCCTATAGTTAGGGTGTAAGTGTTGATAGTAGTTGGGGTAGAACTGTTCATAGTATTATCCTATAATCCTTTTTATTTCTGTAAAGTTTGCATTAACAAGCTCTCTTTCATGTCTCATTTTTAGTAGTCTAGTTTCTTGTTTGTGCTTCTTGGTCAGACTAGCTTATATGTTGTTAATTTTGTTAATTGTTTCAAGCAACCAACTTTTTGGGTCTTTTTAAAGATACACAAAACATAAATTAACATTTTAATCCCTATATGTGTCAGTTCTGTGGAATTAAATTATTTTTGCATTGTGCAGCTATGACTATCTGCCTCGCAGAAAGCTATGCCTCATCACCCATTAAATCCCTGACTTCCCACTTCCTTCTTGCCCTAGCTCCTTCTGGCTACCATTCTGCATTCTCTCTCCACATATGTGCTGACTCAGTTCTCCATGTAAGTGGAATGACTAGCTCATTTAGGATAATGTCTTCAACCTTCACCCCACATCACATCTGACTACATGTGTGGGAGCTGCTTAGTTATTGTTGTGGATGTAAATTGTGCTAGTTTTGCGTTGCCAGAACAAAATTTCCAAGATGAAGAACTTAAAAGAAAAAAAAAATGCTTATTTTCTTTTTTCTTTCTTTCTTTTTTTCTTTTTTTCTTTCTTTCTTTCTTTCTTTCTTTCTTTCTTTCTTTCTTTCTTTCTTTCTTTCTTTCTTTCTTTCTTTCTTTCTTTCTTTCTTTCTTTCTTTCTTTCATATACAATGTTATGTCTTCATGTACACCTGCATGAAGAGGGCACCAAATCTCATGAAAGATGATTGTGAGCCACCATGTGGTTGCTGGAATTTGAACTCAGGACCTCTGGAAGAGCAGCCAGTGCTCTTAACTTCTGAGCCATCTCTACAGCCGCAGATATGCTTATTTTCACTCACAGTGTTCGGTTTTAGTCTGCAGATTCAACTGCCTCCTAACAGTCTCACAGGCTGGAAATCAAACTTTTTAAATTGACCTACCCAGCACATCAAGTCACATCAGGACTGAGCCCCTCCTCATCCATTACAGTTAGGCAAGGCAGCCAGGACAGGGTAAAGTGATCAAATGCAGGCAACAGAGTCCATGATGTAGGTAGCACCTGCTCAATTTACTAGGGAACCCACATGAAGAGCAAACTGCCCATCAGTTACATATGTATTTGGGGTCTAGGTCTAGTCCATGTATGCTCTTTGGCTGAAGCTTTTGTCACTGTAAGCCCACATGGGTCTAGGTTAGTTATTGATTTTAGCCCTGAGTTTGATAATTTCCTGCTGTCTACTCCTCTTGGGTGTGTTTACTTCTTTTTGTTCTAGAGCCTTTAGGTGTGCTTTTAAATTGCTAGTATGAGAACGCTCCAATTTCTCTATGAAGGCATTTGGTGCTATGAACTTTCTCCTTAGCACTGCTTTCATTATGTCCCATAAGTTTGGATATGTTGTCCCTTCATTTTAATTGAATTCTAGAAAGTCTTTAATTTCTGTCTTTATGTCTTCTCTGACCCAGTGGTCATTGAGAAGAGAGTTGTTCAGTTTCAATGAGTTTGTAGGTTTTCTCTTGTTTCCATTGTTGTTGAAATCTAGCTTTAATCCATGGTGATCTATTAAGTTTCAAGGGGTTATTTCCATTTTCTTGTAAGTTTTCTTATATCTTATGTCTTAAGACCAAGTATATGGTCCATTTTGGAGAAGGATCTGTGAGGTGCTGAGAAGAATGCATATTCCTTTGTGTTTGGATAAAATGTTCTGTAGATATTTGTTAGGTCCATTTAATTAATGGCATGTGTTAGTTTAATTATTTCTGTGTTTAGTTTTTGTCTCGATGACCTTTCCTTTGGTGTGAGCAGGTTGTTCAAGTCTCCCACTACTAATGTGTGGGGATTGATGTTTGATTTAAGCTTTAGTAATGCTTATTTTACAAATGTGGGTGCTCTTATATTTGGGGCATGGATGTTCAGAATTGAGATGTCATCTTGGTGTATTTTTCTTTTGATGAGTATTAAGTGTCCTTCCTCGTCTCTTTTGATTAATGTTGGTTGAAAGTCTATTTTATTAGAATTAGAATGGCTACTCCAGCTTGCTTCTTGAGTCCAATTGCTTGGAAAACCTTTTTCCAGTCCTTTACTCTGGGGAAATGTCTATCTTTGTTGCTAAGGTGTGTTTCTTGTATGCAGCAGAATGATGGGTCATCTTTATACATCCTTTCTGTTAGCATAAGTCTGTTGATGCTGGGAGATATTAGTGACCAATGATAGCTAGCACCTGTTATTTCAATGTTAGTGGTTGTAGTGTGTTTGTGTGTTTTTCTTCTTTTGGTTTTGCTGCAGTGGCATTATTTATTTTTTGTTTTTTGTTGTTTTTGTTTGTTTTCTAATTTACTTCCTTTGGTTGCAGTTTTTCTTCTAGTATCTTCTGGAAGGCAGGATTTGTGCATAGATATTGTTTAAATCTGATTCTGTCCTGGAATATCTTGTTTTCTCCATCTATAGTGATTGAAAGTTTTACTGGGTATAGTAGTCTGGGCTGACATCTGTGTTCTCTTAGTGTCTGCATGAAATCTGCCAGGCCAATCTGGCATTCATAGTTTCTGTTGAGAAGTCAGGTGTGATTCTAAAAGGTTTTCCTTTATATGTTACTTGGTCTTTTTCCCTTGCAGCTTTTAATATTTTTTCTTTGCTCTGTACATTTAGTGTTTTGCTTATTATGTGGCATGAGGATTTTCTTTTCTAGTCTAATATATTTGGTGTTCTGTATGCTTCTTGTATATTTATAGGCATTTCATTCTTTAGGTTGGGGAAATTTTCTTCTATGATTTTGTTGAAAATATTTTCTGGGCTTCGGAGCTTGGACTTTTATTTTTCTTCTATTCCTATTATTCTTAGATTTCATCTTTTTATAGTACGCTTGATTTCTTGGATGTTTTTTGTCAGGAGTTTTTTATTATTACTATTAGATTTAACATTTTCTTTGACAGATGTATGAATTTCTTCAATTGTATCTTTTATACCCAAGATTCTTATCTCCATCTCTTGTATTCTGTTGGTAATGTTCTGTAGTTCCTGTTTTCTTCCCTAAGTTTCCCATCTCCAGAATTTCCTCAGTTTGTGTTTTCTTTATTGTTTTTATTTTCATTTTTAGGTCTTAAACCATTTTATTCATTTTCTTCACCTGTTTGTATTTTCCTGTATTTCTTTAAGTGATTTATTCACTTCCTCTTTAAAGCCCTTTATCTGTTTGCTTTTATTTTCCTGTAGTTCTTTAAAGGATTTATTCGTTTCCTTTTTTAATGCCTCAATCATCTTCAAAAGCGTATACTTAAGGTCATTTTCTTGTGTTTCAATTGTTTTTGGGTATCCAGGGCTGCTTACAGTGGGATAACTGGTTTCTGGAGTGCCATATTACCCTGGATTTTGTTGATTGTGTTCTTATGTTGGCCTTTAGGCATCTGTTTGTCTCTGGTGTTGGCTGGCTGTTACCTTCTGGATTTCTTAAGGGTACAGGAAGAGCCCTGAGCAGGAGGCCGGATGTTCCTGGAGCAACCTCCTCGGGACTGTGGATACAGTTGTAGACTAGCGACTGGTTCTTAGGAAGTGGCCTGAAGTTCTCCTCAGCTGGCTGTGTCCCAATTAGACCCACAGGCAGTTGGGGTGTCTAGCCTTTATGCACTAGAGGAGAAGCAGGTCTCCTTTGGAACCCAGGAGCTCTTGTCTCACCAGGGGAACTCCTGGAGTCAGCAGCCCTGCCCCTCACTCGCTAACTCTGTGGTTTCTGAGCTCAAGCTGCCCTGAAACTGTGTGGGCTGGGTGCCACGACTTTGAAGTGAGATCCTGTATGCTCCTGAGGTCTGGTCGGTCTCCTCAGGTAGATAGGTAGAGCCATGGACCCAAGGCTGGGATGCTTCCCTGGTTCCAGGAGTTGGGTAGGCAGAGGCTGGAATTGTGTGCCCTTGGAACAGGGGAGCTTTCCTCAGGAAGGTGGGAATAGCCTAGCCAGTTGGGTAGAGGCTGGAACCACTTGTTCCCAACACCTGGACAATACAGGCACTGGCATTTTGGAGTCCACAGCACAGTCTTTCACTCGCTCTACGTGTAGTCACCATGGTCCTGACACTCAGAAACTGTGGGCTCAGCGATAAATGTCTATAAATCTATTTGTCTTCTATTTAAACATAGGTACAGCTATAATCTTCTCTTCATTTTCAAAACTTAATTCCATACAAAGGCTTCCTGGTGGTTAAGACAAGATCATTGAGCAGTTTGGGACAGAAAGAAAATAAGCCACATTGTTTTGATTGTGTAGAGGTAAAGACACTCAGATAATGGAAGTTTGTGGGCCAAATTATCTCCTATGCAGTGGGTGAATTGACTGTGTGTCATTACATCAAATTATACCATATATGAAGACTAGAATATATGAAGTTGTTTATGCTTGTTTTGGGATCAAGATAGCCCAAACATATTTTCTTAATTTAAGTTTCTTGTATTTTCTGTATATTTTTGAAGTTCAGTAATTCTTAGTAAAAATATCTTTGTCATAGCAATAATTAAATAGGCAAATCTGACCAAACCTTGATTTTTTTAAAGAAGCAAACTTTAATAAGTATCTCAATTATTGTAATACTTTTGATTTATCATCAATGATTTAGTAAAACCAATTTTAATTCTTGCAACCTTGAATGCATGAAAAGACAAAAGCATTTCTTCTTTCCCTCCAGTCTTCTACTGGTGTGTATTGAATTCTGCATATTTCTGGCAAGAGGTTTGGTTTTCTGATTTTAGACTGAAGATAAATTTGGTGGAACTTTTGGGTCACTTGGCTGCCTGGCACAGCAGTGTAGTCCTCATGGAAATGAAGGCTCAAGGAACATGCACAGTAAAGTGGTGTCTTAAGACATTCTAAAGGTAGATGATGGAACGCTTTTATGGAATTCAGGCAATTAGACTCATTACTGAACTGCGTCTGTTTGTCAGAGCAGAAGAATATCTCAGCTTTCCTGAAATAAAACATGAATTTACGGAGTGACTACACTTCAGAGGAAGGAATTGTTAGGGAATGAAATAAAGGATTTATATAATCTTAACTATTTTCCCAAGTAACTGGGCATTAGGCCAACAGTTACAGGCTTGGGACTTAGGAGGCTTCAACTAGGAATAAAAATTTAACTTTACACATGGTATATACTCATTTATCCTATAAGATAGGATAAACATACTGAAATCTATACACCTAAAGAAGATAAATAAGAAAGAGGACCCAGGGTAAGATGATCAATCCTCACTTAGAAAGACAAATGGGATGGACATTGGATGTAGGAGAAAACAAGTAACAGGACAGGAGCCTACCACAGAGGGCCTTGGAAAGACTCTGCCTGGCAGTGTATCAAAGCAGAAATTAAGACTCATAACCACAGTCTTCTTGAAGCAAATTAATTATATAGGCAGAAGTATAAAATCTTCATTTATAGTCATGGCTTTATTTCTTTTCATTTTACCAACTTTCAGTTCACATATTTGAGGCAGTGTTAGTTGCACATATGCTCAGGATTTCTGTATGGTCCTCATCCACAGCCCAGTTACCATCATGCAGCTATCGTCTCTGCCCTAGCAATATTTCTTTTTTTTTAAAACATTTTTATTTTATTTTGTGTTGATCACAGGTTATGTACTTTGTATCCCAGCCATAGCCCCCTCCCTATTTCTCCCATCCCTCCCTCATCTCCTCCCTGCCCATTTCCAAGTCCACTGATAGGGGAGGACCTCCTCCCCTTCCATCTGACCCTAGCTTATCAGGTCTCCTCAGGACTGGCTGCAATGTCCTCTTCTGTGGCCTAGCAAGGCTGCTCCTCCCTCGGGGGGGGGGGGGAGACTGTCAAAGAGCCAGCCATTGCGTTCATGTCTGAAGTGGTCCCTGTTCCCCTTACTAGTGTACTCACTTGGATGTTGAGCTATCATTTGCTACATTCAAGCAGGGGTTCTAGGTTGTATCTATACATGGTCCTTGGTTGGAGAGGCAGTCTCATAAAAGACCCCTGTGCCCTGATATATTTGGTTCTTGCGGAGCTCCTGTCCTCTCCAGGTCATACTAACTCCCCCTTCTTTCATATGATTCCCTGCACTCTGCCAAAGGTTTTCTCTACCCTGGCAATATTCATTTTCTCTGACCTAGCAATTTACTCTTAGTTCAGTTTATCTTGATTTATTGTATCCACTCTAACTTCCTAGTTTTACTTACATTTTCTTATAAAGTTATTTTTATTAAAAAACATATGCCTGTCATTTGTACTATAAAAAAATTAACTTTAGAAAACTAAAGTTTCTTCGGTCTAGAAGAAAGACTTTTAAAACACAACTCTATCCAAATTATGTGCATACTTTCTACATGCATCTCAGAATTATATTTTTTACTAGTTTAGAATATATAGCATATAATATATAATATTTATAATATATTATTTGTAATATAATAGAATATATACTAGTTTCATGTTATATAGATTCTGAACTGTGCTGTCTACTGAACATAAAGAAATGTCCAAAGTCAGGCTTTGGAGTAACTGTCAAGTAAGAACTTAGTAGCAGAGAAATCGTCTGCACTTCCTTGAAGAAGCAGCTCTCACTTGGAGATGAATAAACCTCGCACTTTCTGTAACATAACTTGAGTTAAGGCTCTGAGAAGGCTCAGCATTCCAACTCACTTAGCTTTTGGATGGCGGAGACTCATTTCTATTACAATGCATTCCAGAGCCTATTTCCAAACACATCCCAGGGGATGATGCTGGATATAAAAATCTTAGCTAGCTGCTGAGAAATTGAAGCAGGGAATAATTTGGACCCTTTCTCTGAATCTCTGAATTTGCTTCCCTCCTTTAAATGCTTTGCAGCCAGGGATAATCCTCCTGCCTGCCACTGAGGTAACATCTGGATTCTAACACCAAGTCTTGGCCACTTCAGGTTCTCGTCCTTATTACCCTACCTGGAGGCCCGTGGACAGTGAGAAAGGAATCCAGCATTTCTCTCGAGCAGCACCGTAAAGCTAACAGCTGTCTTGAACGACTCCTGGTGTGTAATGTGGGATTTGCATTTCCTATATCTAAACCTCTTGTGAATTCAGTGAGGAGTTCAGAACCTCACAGTCCACACAAATGCCGGCAATTCCTCTGGCTTCTATTATCTTAGTTTCCTATACATATTAATGTATATTAAAATGTCTCCTTTGTCAGCTAGTCTCATTGGTGTTCCTGAGGGCAAAGGCTTAATATCCCTCATATCTGTTATTTTTTGAGGATCTGGTTTTGGATATTCTGATCTAGGTAGTCAAAGGCAAGAGCCATGTTTCCTTGTACAACAGAAAAGGTTTGCATGGCTCTGGGTCCTGGCTCTACCACCTGCCAGTGTGTGGCTTTGTTCAAGTTACCCAGTCCCCGAGTGGTGGATTCCTCATCTTTGAAAGTTAGATAACATTATGGTCCTCAGAGGAACATTGTAAATTACAAGTAGAATATGAGAAACTTTTAGCACAGTGCTCAGCATCAAGACACTTTATAAACTACTCAGTGCTTTTTATCATATATCATCTTTCAAGCTTGGGCAGCTTTTTTGCAAGAATTAAGGAAAGCCAGTTGCTATACTTTATACCAAATGTCTTGACAGAGAAATGAAAAAGTGTTCTGTGTAGGAAATGTGCTGGAAGTAGTGTTTCACAAGGATATATGTTTCTTTCCATGTGGTTTGCCCTATGTGTGGAGTATCCATGCATGTAAGCTGATTGTCAGAATTATATTCTCTGTGCACAACCTGTTTTTATTTATTACAATTTATTCACTTTGTATCCCAGCTGTAGCCCCCTCCCACATCCCCTCCCAATCCCGGCCTCCCCCTTCTTCTCCTCCCATGCCCCTCTGCAAGTCCACTGATAGGGGAGGTTCTCCTCCCCTTCCATATTTTACTGGCTATTTATTTTCTAGGTGATCTCAACTAAAACCCCAGATTGCAGGAGTCACCCTGAATGCTCATCCTGCCTTCAATTGTCTGATGTTATCTCTTGTTTTCTGCCTCTTCACCCTGAATCCTAATTTTATGATTTATTTTATGATCCTTGCCCTATTACCTTTGGAAGAAGAACTTGGGCCCCCTTACCCCTGACAAGTAGCTTCCTGGACACAGATGGAAACAAATGAACAGTTTCCATAGTCAGTGGTGGTTACAGGCTTCAGGGCTCATGATTCGCACCATGTGCCAGGTTTCTCAGGGCCTTTCTGACTGGCTGCTCACACTATGTCTCAGTCTCTGTCTGCTTATTGTGACAGGGTGTGCTGTTGTTTCATCAGTGAGGAGTGAGTGAGAATTAGGTTTACCAGAGCCTCACTGTGGAACATACAGGAATCTAAAAGGCAAACCTACTTAATGCTAAGGTTGACTTAAGCAATTGGTAAAAGCAGAGGGTTGACAGGAGAAAGGGATGACTTTCCACTTTGATCATTTTTCAGAACATACAAGGAGTTAACAGAAAGACAGGTAAAAATGAACCTTATTTCTTTTTTTTTAAAAAAATTTATTTCAAAAAGCCATTAAAACATATGCAAGACACTATGAAATTCTAATGCCATCGGTAAGAGCCAGCTCCCTCAGGTCACCAGGGTGGAACAGTGCAGTGATTTTGAGACTGCTTCTGGCTATGTAGCCCAGGTTGGCACCGTGATCCTCCTGCCTCAGCCCAGTCCACCGTGGAATCCTGTAATCAGAGTCTGCTCCACAGGCGGGCAGATAAGGTGGACGAGAGCTTTCCCTAGATTACTAAAGTTGCCACAACCTACTAATAGTTACAAGCTAATCAAAGGAAGCTTCGCTAACTCTGTATAAATAGGCATGGCAATGACCCCAAATGTAAACGTCTGGTTTTTCCCACACCGGCATAGCACTATGCCGCTAGCTCTAGCTAGACCGGTTCCGCAGACCGTCATCTATCCCACTATGGTGATTCTTACTCTCTGCTTCTTTGCTGTGTGGTCTCTGTGTATCTTCTCCCATTCGTCTTCTTCTGCGTCCTGGTCAAAGGTCTCGGGGTAGGCCGGCAGCTTGTCTTTGGGGCATTCTTCGTAGTAGCTGCGCACGTACTTGCCCACAGACCACCCTTTGTATTCTTCCGGCGTTTTGCACTCCAGCCCGTTGTAGTGCACATTGTAGTGATGCTTGAGCCAGTAGTAGAGGTAGTGGACGCTGTAGTCGCACCTCCAGGGGTTATCCCCGAGCCATAGCAGCTTCAGAAAATACAAGTCCTCTAAGACTCCGTAGTCGAAGTTCTGCAGGCTGTTGTTTGATAAATCGAGCTCCTCCAGATGCGTGAGCCCTAAAAAGGCAGCTAGGAACAGAGAATGCTTGTTAACCAGCGAGCAAGGGAACTGTAACTGGGTAGGGTGGCCCGGAAGGCCAAAGCTCGGATTTCAGAGTGAGGTTCCGTTCTCCCTGTCACAGCACTCTCTTCAGCGCATGTGCGACTCCCCGAGACTGGACAGAGCCCACCAAGGGCGACCCCTAGAGCTCTGCACCTCAGTCCTGACGTGTGGAAAGAGAGCTAACTTTGCTAGGGCTTTGCTTCTAGTTGCAAACCACTTCCTGTGAAGAAACGTGGCAGTGTCTGCATAAAGACAGCAAGCTAAACCAGACGGGCACCCCACTAACAGGTAAATTATGTGATTAAAAAAGGCATCCTGAGGCCGCCTTCCTTGAGGCCAACCTGTAGATTTATTGTGAAAACGTGTGTATGACGGGTAGGACCTACCTGAGTCCTTACAAGGGAGCACAGTGGCTTTCTGACTTTGAAATGTGTCAGTCCTTGCCTGTGATTTGTATCATATTGTGGTGTAACGTTGATAAGAAACTCAGGACAGCGTTTCTTCCTCAACTCCCTCTGTGGAGAAGATTTCCGGCTCGGGAGGTTTGTTTCTTAGTGTGACCCCCTACTGAACATCTGAAGAAATGCAAAACTTGTGAAATATGCTTTTATTCAAACAAAGCTTTTTCTTGATTAGATAAGACTAGTGTGTGATATTTTGTTTGAAAAAGTCGATTTTAAGTCAGTCTTTAAAAATCATTTTTCTGGAGCTTGGGGAAGGTCTGCAGGGGGTGTTGATACACTTGATTTTTTACCCAGTGCTCTGAATGTCCCAATAAAAACGCATTTTCTGGTGTACACATGCACTTATTGGGAAGATGTTGCATAAAGTGAAAGTTGCACATAAGCAAGGAAAGTGTGCCAAATGTAAGACCTTACGGCAGGAAAGCGTGAAAGCCTATGGCATCTTCATAGGTATTGGTGAATTCTAAAAATGCCTGAAAAAATAACCTTTCCCAGTTTAGTGGCACTGGTGGTGAGAGTCTATTTTTGTACAGTCCCCAAACCAAATAATTTCCACCAACATTTAAAAAGAACATCTGGTTGAGTTTAGAAACTGATGGTAGTTATAGCGCTGAATTCATATGCATTTGATTTAGTTGGATGCTGAGTAATTAGAACAAAATAACACATAACAAAATAAGACAATGTTCCAAGGACAAAGAAATCTACACATAAAGATTGACCACATATTCCAAATACTATTAATTATTTTCACGTTACCTTTTCTTGGACAAACCCCAAACAGACTACCTTCTATTTGGGGCCATAGCAAGGGTTAACAAGTGGGGGTTCAGAGACAGATCAACCCTTGTGATGAGAGTTCTAAAACCCTGGCAGTTTGTGGATCATCTGCTAAAATTCTAAAACCGGGCTGTCACAAATTCACTTTTCTTAAAACAAGTCAGATAGAAAGAATGCATAAATAAATAGTCCTACTAAGAACTATAGCTACTAAAATATATTTAGGGCCCCTGGGAGAGCTGGTTTTGCTTCTTGAAGAAAGTGAAACCCCTGATACAGTGGCATCTTTCCCTTTCTCCACGGATGCCCTGCATGTCGCAAGACGGTCACCCATGCCTTTTACAGTCTGGCATTTACCCACATTTACCCACTAAGGCAGCCTACATTCTTAAGGAAGCCATTGGTCAGTGCTTCATCTCAGGGATTCTGAAACATAGTAGGTCGTTTACTTTAAAACCTGGTTTAGTTAATTTTGTCTTATTTAAGATCTAAAATCCATTTTCTTTTGTTCTACAGGACTTAACCAATAAAAGTACTTGGCACTTGGTTCAATAGTTACCTGTTAATGAAAATGCTTCTGTGTTGTATTAAACAAAGGGAAGGTAGGAAAGGGGAGGAGAAAGGGAACAGGGAGGGAGTGAGGGAGTGCTCTTTATAGCCGTAGTTCTGCTGAGATTGTGCTATCGTTAGAGCAGTAACACCTTTAACTGAGGCTGTATGATCATAATTGGCATTTTACACAGGAGAAGCCATTGTGCTCAAATGTTTTCAGCACTATGGTGCATTATTATATAACAATATACTTATAAGTGATTGTTTTACAGCTGTGCTTTTTAGATGGCAAGTACACTACAGAGGTACATGTGTGTGTTAACCTTGTCAGTACATCAGCAGCCTAGTTCTTTCACAATCTAGTGTTTGCTTTAATTTAGTATAGTCACTGGTTTTTTGTTTTGTTTTGTTTTTTTTTTAAACCAGAGGCTCAAAGGGCAGAGAGGAGAACCAGTCTTGATCCAGGAGCATAGCTAGCAGGTCTCTCCCTGAGTTGAGCATGCCTTACCTGAATGGAAGAGCCTGGCCTTTTGCAGTTAGGTATTTATGCTGAACAAGTTGAGGCTGAATGAATGCCCCCCCCCAAAAGGTCAAATCTGAATTTCCATTTTAAAACCATGACACGTTCAGTGTGTTAATGACCCCTTGCCACATATTCCTGTCCTTTGTCTTATTACTTTTTCATGTGTGTGAATGGTGCACGCACATGTGCGCATGGGGTGTGCACCTGTGTGTGTTCGTGTCCGGGGATGAAGGCCAACATCAGATGTCTCCCTCAGTCTCTATCTTAGTTTTTGAAATAGTTTCTCACTGAACCTGAGACAGTTATTTGGCTGATAAAGGTTGCTGGCAAATGAGCTCCGTCCTCCTCTCCTCAGCCCTGGGGTCCATGTGAGCCGCTGCAGCCAGCTTTTCTGTGATGCTGGGGAGCTGGACTCGGGGTCCCTGCACTTACACAGCGGCCACATCTCCTCAGCCATGTTTCTCCTTTTAAAACTCTACAGTTCTCACATGATAGTGTGCACCTGTGACACAAGCGCTTGAGAAGCTAGGGCAGGAGAGTAAGAAGTTGAGGACCAGCCTGGGCTATGCTGTCAGAGGTCCACCCATTCCCACCATGTGTACATTTCTATCCTGCAAGTGCCTCTGTGATCTGGGCCGACTCAAGTACTGTGCAGTGTCCTGCATCTGTCGTATTTTATATTCGCAGATTCAAGTAGCCACAGGTTAAAAATAGCTGGAGAAATGGCATCTGTTGTGAATATGTAGTGTACTCCACTAGACTTCCTTTTCCCGTTATTCCTTACACAGTGTAGTATAGCAACAGTTTATATAGCATTTTTGTTATACTAAGTATTATCAATAGAGCAACTCATTGAAGTATAAAGAGGGAATGGATGTCATCTTACAGAGGGATTTTGGTGTCTTCGAGAGTTCCTGGAACAGACACCCTGTACTCCAAGGGATGATTGGCTAGGACTGCACCCTTTGTAAAGCAGTATTTTGGTACACACTTCTGAGTGCTAAACAACCCCTCTTTTAAGCATCATGCCTAATTAAAATTCATACTCTTTGAACTTCGTTTTTTTAAAAAAACTATGTGGTCCTTATTTTATTTATTTTATGTATATGAGTGCTCTACCTGCATGTACACCTGTACACCAGAAGAGGGCATTAGTTCATTTTTATAGATGTTTGTGAGCCACCATGTGGTTGCTGGGAATTGAACCCAGGACCTCTGGAAGAGCAACCAGTGCTCTTAACCTCTAAGCCATCTCTCCAGCCCCGCCCCCAGTTTCTCCAGCCCCCCCCCAGTGGTGTTTACTGTAGGTGCTGCCATTGAAGAAAGCTACCAGCACAGCTGCCACCCACCCCCCAGAAGGACCATGCACTGTCACTCACCAGGGTCTATGAATTCAATGCCATTGCTGCTCAGGTTTAGCTTCTTTAGTTCATGAACATCTTCAAATTCCTTGGGTCGGAGCTGGCTGATTTTGTTGCATGACAAGTCAAGCTTAACAATGTCTGGAGGGATGTTGTTTGGAACTTTCTTCAACTCTGGAAAAATGCATAGCGTTTAGGTTACAGTTTTCTGGCTCCCTTTTTCCAGTAGACCTGTGAGGCTGCAGAACAGCTTAGTATAGGGGGGTGGGGTGGGGTGAGGACTATGGTTAGCTGAAGCCAAAGGGCAAACACAAATAAGCCTTGGCATGTGATGGATGCAAATCATAACCATCATGCCTAGAGGGAGAGGCCAGAGAATCTCCCCAACCGCAGAGGCAGGAGCTGAAGAAGAGGTAGACCCTGCAGGTCACTTGGAAAGCAAAGGGACTCCATCTTGGCCACGATACAAAAGGCCCACCAGGAAACCTTTCCAAAGGCTGGGCCTGGTAGCGCATGTGAGGGTGAGGGCAGGAAGATTGCTGCAAGCTTGAGGAGCATGTCTCCGTATAGGAGACATGGCAAGCTTCAGGGCAGCAGAGGGCTAGGAATAAGACCAGGCAGAGAGTGGAGTGTGCAGGGGTTAGTTACCAGTGAAGCTAACTGAACGAACTAGAGCCACCTGGGAAAAGGGGACCTTAGGAGAGGAATTGCTCCCATCGGAGTGCTTTGTATGCATGTTGGAGGTGCATTTTCCTGACTGATGGCTGATGTGCAAGGGCTCAACACACTGGGTGATGCCACTCCTGGGCAGGTGGGTCGGCAGGGTTGCATGAAGAAGCAAACTGAGCAAGCCACAGAAAGCAAGCCAATAAGCAGCACTCCTCTGTGGTCTGCGCTTCGGCTGCTACCCCCAGGCTGCTTCCCTTGATTATGTACTACCATCTGGAGGAGGTGAAAGCTAAAATAAACTCTCTCCTTGTTTTTGGTAGGGGTGGGGCATGGGGGTGGCTATGGGCTGAGCTGCTGTCTCCCTCTTGTTCTTTCTCTCCTAAGGAGCTGTCACTGCCCAGCCCTCTGTTACAGCGCCACATCACTTTAAGGCTTCTTTTGCCAACAAACGATCCCAGGTTCCACTCTCATAAACACACACTTGACCTTCCTGATATCTCAAACCATGGCAACAGCCCTATTGTCCTCAGGAGAAACACTCCAAGGCCCCCAGTGCATGCCTATAACCACAGATGGCACTAAGCCTTGTGTACACGTGCCTGTGGTACCGTTTTCCTTGTGAAGTAGGTGCAGTGAGGGATCAGCAACCATATCGCACAGGAAAATAGAACAATTGCAAGTTTGCTTCAATAAGCCGCTAAATCCTTACAAGTGGTTTATTTCTTGCAATTTCTACTTGATATTTCCAGTTCCTGAATGATCATAGGTAAAGTGAAAACAAAAGTGGAGTGGGGGGCTAATTCAGATACAGGGGGACACTGCATCCTTCTTCTGCTCTCCTTAGGGGCTAAACCATGCTTGACTTGCTAGCCCGACTTCCTTTCACCACCTTCACTCCCGCCTCCTTCTGATGGGGTTTACTTGGTCACTCCCAAACCATCCTGCCCCCACCAGGCTCCTGGAAAGAGCTGAGCTAGGAACAGCAGGAGGAGCGGGGTTATTTCCTCAGAGGCAATCGGAAACCAAGGCTCACCTCATTTTAGCTTCTACCATCTATTTTTCTATCTTTAAATCACGCTTTTCAAACACTGCTACTCACACCTACATTATGTTTTCCTGTGAGACCTGCCCTTTAGTCTGCTGCAAGACCAAAGAGGACTGGGTTAGTTTCAGAGGGCGACTGTAGGCTGTGGCGGAAAGCAGACTTCTCGCGAAGCAACAATAAAGTGGCCAGACTGACAGCTGCAGAGTAGGGTGGCCCATGGGCTTTCTGAGGAAGCAGACATTCTTAGAACCAGGAACTATAAAACACGTTAACGAAAGGAGGTGTTCGCACTTAGCCACAGCACCATTTTTTGGTACAGAATAGTTGAATTGTGAACAATTCCAATGAAGTATTAATAAAAAATAACAACTCTGGCATTTCTGATTTCTTAGCTCCAGGATCATAGTGACTTAGGCTTAGTTTTTGCTTTTCTCTTAATGGCCCAGAGTGCGCATCTTTTGTGTGCGTATGTGAATGTCTGTGAATGTGTGTGTGTACATGCGTGCGTGTGTGCGTACATTCCTCCTGTGGGGGAGGAAAGGTATTTGGAGGGTGGAATCCGTAAATTGAATCTTCTGGATGTACACACGCATGCCTGTGAGGGCCAGAAGCCAACCTCAGCTGCTCTTCCTCAGGAGGTGTCCACAGCTTTTGTTTTGAGACAGGGCCTCTGACTAGGACCTGGGCTCCCTGATGAGTCTGGCTGCCTGGACAGTGAGCCCCTGGGGCCTGCTGTTTCTGCTTCCCTAGAACTGGAATTATAGGCATGGCCAACTTCTGCCGAGGGCTGAACTCAGGACCTCATGCTTCCATGGCAGGCACTTTCCTAGCCATGTCCCAATCCTGCTCTTTAATGGGAAGGTACTGCAAGTTCACTTCTAGAATCATAGCACACCCCTCAACTCTAACTTCCTCAAATTCCTTTCCCCTTCTTGTTTGGCTCTCACTATCTGTATGTTCCTGATCTAAGTACTTCTAATAAAATTAAATGAGGAGCGCTGTATAAGTCCCGTTATTACCCTCATTTTACAGACGTGAAAATGGGAGCACAAAGAAGTTAGATCATTTGCCCATAGTTCCATGGTCACAATTTAGATGGAAGTTAAACATGCTAACCTAGCGCCTATTGGTCTGTCTCTCTGTGTTCCATATGCTGTCCACCTGCCTAGAACCTCACGTATAACATACACATATGTGGGTGGGAAAGAGATAATGAGGTGGAGACAGTAAATCAAAGCCGGTGTCCTGTAGGGGCTCTGGGCATCCTTATCACCAGAGCCAGCACTTCCTCAGTTCTAGAAAGCCTGTCGACCAAAACTTGCCCACTGAACCCAAATCTGCTAGGCCGGACTTGAGGACACTTGACAGCAGAACCACTGTAAAATGAGCGGAAAGTGGGTTAGCCATGAATCAACGGGTACAAGAGATGTTTATAAGGATACCTCAAATCCTAGCTTAGGCAATGGGTTTGTGGGTGTTAGAAAAAGCATTCGCATTGTGGAATCAACTCTGGAGTTGTCAGCAAACTCCTGGATAAAAATAGCATCCACAAGTAGCAGGAAACTCAAACCAAGAGTTTTCCTAGCATGACCTAGAAACAAACAGGAAAATCTCATTGGTTGTAGTGATGAGGAAAAGCAGTTCTTTCTTTTGCCTTGAACTTGAACAAGATTACAAATTTGATGCAAACCGTGTGCCTCTGATAGAGACTGGACCAGTCCCCGTGCCCTCAGGTCAAAGGGAGCCTTCATCAATGTCCTCATGTCTAGACTGGGTACCATATGGCATTCATAGTTCACATTTACCACTAACCAAAAAGCTTTTGTGATGGGAATGGAGAAGCCTTGAGATAGGGTCTGGCTTTGAGCTTGCTGTGTCACCTGAACAAGGAAGTCCTTGAACCACTGATGCTGAATCTGCAGCATCTTACAAGCTCTGCTCCTTCTCCAGCTGAACCTCCTATGAAGAGGAAATTGAGACATTTTCTCTACATCATTTTCCCCACTTAGTAGGCTTTTAGTTGTCAGCAACCTCAGAAGCAATTTGAAGACTTAGTAGTAGTTAAAGAGACATACATAAGGTTGTTTATTAGAAATTAAAGAAATTAAAATTTCTGAATTATTTTTGAAGTCGGGGGCAATTTTGTGGCCCTAACTTCAAAAGCAGCTGGAGCCAATTTACCTATATAATTTTTTTCCTCAGCCTTCAAAGTAAAATTTGGTAAATTCTTCTGGTAAATGTGAAGCTAAAAGTAGCTTTAGAACTCATGATTTCATGTGTTCTTGGCAAATCCAGTCACCTCAATATGGCATAAATGTGCCTTTCAACTAATCCCACACTTATTCCCTTTGAAAGGCTGAGTGTAGTTGGCAAAGTGCTGGTTGCTCCATGAATAAAGCTATTCTTCTTTTCTTGCTGTCAGATGTTTAAGGCAAAAATAGTGATCTTTGAGGTCTATGTGGTTGAATTGGCACAAATCAGTTCCCTGCACACATCATCTGAGTCATTGCTGGTCTCTTGGGAAAGGCTGAGTTCCCTCATCAGAAGAGTCCATACTGCAGGTTCCCTGCTTGCATTCACTCTGTGGTATTCTTGTACAGAGCTCAGGGGGAGGACTCAAAACTGGGCAGAAGCCCACAGAAGGCACGAGTAAGCTCTTGGTATAGTAGATATGGCCAGTCTTGAAGGAAGACATAGCATTGCATTGTGGGCTGAGCCTTGAACAGTGAATTATTACTGCCCATGTGACTCCCAAGGACAGCTTCTCCACGGCCACCTTTGTCGTTTGTGACATGACATTCATCCTGACAATTATGGCAGCCCTGCTTTAGGCCTGTAAGGAATGACCATGGGCAGTTAGACAGTGACTCCTGATCACTAATGTCACTGCTAGTTACTCCCTTGATGGCATGCTCTGCGTTTCTTGAGATTCCATATTTTGTGTAACATCAATAGTACAGTCATCAAAAGCATTGAGACGCCCCAGCAGGGACCTAGAGATGAACATTACTGAGCATTTGTTATTTTAGTATTTGAGATTTGTTAGCCATTTTTAGAACAAAATAAATTAGAATTAAGGTTGTCATTTGAATTCTAGTCATGATTTTCAGCTACTATGGATTTCTGTTGTTAAAAATCCCTTAAATTACTGGTTTGAAGGAGCAAAGAAAGGCAGTATTACCACCCAGTGCCCAATGCTGGACACTAAAGAAAAAGAGTTTAATAATAGGTTTAATAGACTTTTCCTTATAGGAATGTAACTTAAAATTGGAATTTTTAATAAGACAAAAATAAACAATGAATAGAATTGATAGATTTATATAAACCATAGTGAAAGGCATTTACACTTAATTATGAAAAGACCTAATTAACCTTTATTTTTATAGTCTAGAGTCAGACACTGTGCCTGGGGTTGGGGATGGAGAGAGACTAATCAGCAGATACAGGGGTGAAGAATTGCTCTAATATGCTAGATCATAGTAGCATAAGTGTGGTTGACAACAGTTATATGTCTCAAGTGGCCAGCAAAGAGAATAGTGTATGTTTTCAACACAAATGATACATATCTATGGTGATGAGATCAGTTACTCTGATCTGGTCACTAAATATCATATTCATGAATATCACAGTAGTGATATTTTAATCAATATACTACTGTGTTAGATAGTTACTACTATTTAAATCAAAAATATAGGCTCTGAACATAGTCACTAGCAATTAGAGGGACCTGAGTTGTCCTATAACGTATGATTCAGTGTTATATACACTAAATTGATATGATGAAACTTTGTTCGTGTTCATTGGTTCCCCGTAGTTTTGCAGCAGAAAGGATTAATTTTGGGGGTATTTTTAGATTATATTTAGGCAACAGTAAGTTACAAAGGGAAAGTAGTAAAATATGTTTAATAGTCAATGTTTGCCAAGGGAAAAAGAGAAATGTTTTATGGGGAAAAGGACAAAATAAGAACTGTGTTCATGGATGTGAGTGGTAGAGGGGGTGACTCAAGAGGAAGAAGCGAGCGAAAAAGGGAACATGCTATCTTTATCTCTTCTCTCTGTCTCTTAGATGGGGTGTCTCTACCTAGCTCTGTCTGTCTTGGAACCTATGTAGACAAGGATGGCCTCAAACTCACAGGTATCCACCTGCCTCTCCCTACAGAATGCTGGGATCAAAGGTGTGCACCGCCCCACCCAGCCTAACTCTCACCCCTTAGAGCACGGTGTACCCTTGCCGTAGAAGTCTCACATTTTTTTATGTGGATGGTACTTTTCTCAGCTCACGGGTGAGCTCAATCCTACTTGCTTGACTCTTTGACACCCAGTGCAGCCTAAGCTTGAGGACAGAACCT
Source organism: Pachyuromys duprasi (assembly GCA_028658305.1). Lineage (NCBI taxonomy): Eukaryota > Metazoa > Chordata > Mammalia > Rodentia > Muridae > Pachyuromys > Pachyuromys duprasi. The sequence continues at coordinate 55,812,174 of CM053763.1, read as the reverse complement.
CAGGAACAGGAAGTATTCTAGCCCAAGGTCCAATCTGTAATCTAAGCAACGTACTAGAAGGCTTAGAAAACATCCTTTGCAGCACAGATCCTAAGTATGCACTATAAAGCTATCAAGGACATTCCATCTGACCTTGCTGGGGCTAAGCTGCAGCTGCTGAGTCTTCTAGAATTCTCCAGTACTTTCTTGTCTGGTATTAGCTTGTTTGCTTACAGTCAGCTTAATTCTGGAAGATTGCAAGCGCCAGCTTGGGTGGATCAAGGTTCCCGTCTCTGCTCTTCTGTTTAACCGGGAGGACCTGGTAGACTGATGGGACTTCCTGAACTTCATCTTTCTCAATCTTTAGATGGGGCACCACTGCCTGGAAGTTGACAGCATGAGCAGCTGGGAGGGTACCTGGCACTTAGTTGGTTTTCAGCTAGTGAGCACTGCCTTGCCTGGCCAGTCCCGGTTACCATCACTGCTGTACCGCGACGCCTGTGAGCAAACCTCTCCATGCCAGCTGCTGGCTCAGGGTGATCTGACCACACGCCACTTCAGAGTCAAGGAGAAGGCGGCAAGCTTTGGCCCAAAGTGAACGAGCTTGCTCTTGGATCCAGCTGTCTACTCTTTAACATTGACACATTCCTGCTTTTAGCCCTCTGGAGAGGATCTGCTGGGATCCCTTCACTGTCTTTGATCTTTTGCCCCCCACAAACAAACAGGAACAAAAGACAAACAAACAAACAAAAAACTTCAAAGATGAATGGAAACCCATTTCAGCATGCTCAAACTGACTCCAAAGCAGTGACATCTGGCTGTAACTTAATTACTACAAATAAATTATTAAAGCATGCCGAAAGTGAGACACATCAACATTGTCACATGGCTTGTTGTCATGAAGACATGAGCAGTTCTCGGAGGTCTCTTGGACAGTATCGGTCTTTGCTAACACATCATAAGCATTTCCGAAGTCTACCCTCTGTGTTCTTAGCTCATGATCTCATCTAATGTGCAGATCTTGCCCAGCACTTTGCAAGACTGTGGAGGATGCAGTGTCTACCCCTGACTTACAGACAGGAGGTGACAGGCTAGAAAGACTTCCCCATGAGACTTTGATTAAGTACGTTAAAATGACTCCATTTTTGTGGGCTCTGGATAGCTTGGGAAGAAATAAGATGCTTGGTTCTATCGGTGACCTTGAAAACCTCAGGATGAAGTGAGTGGCGGACACAGACTTCATCGGCACAGCGCTGGACCCTCACCTCAATGCTCACTCCCGGACTGGGCTACGCCTATTTTGCTCTGGAGGGGGCCTCCCCACAGATGTGTGTGCTTCTCTTAATTGGTGTGAGTCAGATTGCACAGAGGACACTTGCATTTGCATCCAAGATCAACTGGATTCAAGATTAAAGGAATTCCTCCTGGCTGTCGCTTTCCCCGAACAAATGAATCTGCCCCCATGGCTGTCCCTGCTGTTTTCTTTTTATGGAAATTTTTAATTCTTTACCGTGTGTGTATGACACGTGTGGATTCCCCTGGAGTCACAGTTATGGGTGTTTGTGAGCCACTTGATGTGGGTGCTGGGAACTGGATGTCGGGCCCCCTGAAAAGCAACCCGTGCTCTTCACCCATCTCTGCAGCACAGACCCCTGACTTTGAAGCAGGGTGTCCTGAAGCCCCGGCTGGTCTCCAGCCTCCCAGATAACTGAGGATAGCCTTGACTTTATTTTTATTTCCTTACGTTTTGTTTTGTTTGCGTGTGTGAATATTTAAGGAGTGTGTGTGTTTTGAAGTGGTGCACATGTGTACTCACGGAGGATCTCAACCTTCAGATCCTCTGATCTCTCCAACACTGGAGTTACAAGGGTGTGCCAGCCTGCCCAGTCCATGTGGGTCTAGGGATTGAACCCAGGGCTTGGTACAGGCTGGCCAGGCACTTTACCAACTTAGCTACACTATGTCCTCTTCTACGGCTCCCTAGTTACCAACTGCTTTGAATTGGACTCCATAGCTTCCACTGTGGTTGGAGAACGCTTCCTGACAGACATCTCCGGGCACCATGGGATGTAGGGAGGGGCATACAACTAGGGACCTTTCCTAACAGCCAGCAGAAACAAAAAAAAGGGGGAAACTCACGCACCTTTTCTCTTGCAGTCCAGCGTTTGTATGGGAAACACGTAATTGTGGCACAGAGTGGAGTCAGCCTCGGGCCGGATGACGGGAGGTCTCCCTGACACTTGCGGTTTGGGGTCCAGTTGTTCCATTTCCCCCTCATCACATAACTCGTCAGGCTTTAGCTGCAGCAATTTTTTATTTCTCAGCGCCGGTGGGCTTGCACACTTGGCATAGTTGCCCAAATTCCGGTTCCTTGGAATCTGCAGCATCGACACGAGCGTTTCCAGCTCACAGGTGCAGAGCCAGGGGTTGTCGTAGAGGCGCAGGTAGCTCAGGAGAGGCGTGTAAATGAACACCTCCTCCGTCAGCACCTTGAGCTGGTTGTGCTGCAGCAAGAGGGTGGTCAGCTTGTTTAAACCAAAGAACGCCTCGCTCTCGATTTTGGAGATCTCGTTCTGTTGCAGGTCCAAGCTCTTCAGCCTCTTGAACTTAGAAAACGCGTTGTCCTTCAACACGCGGATTTTGTTCCTCGCCAGCAGCATGTGCAGCAGATCTGGAGGCCAGTCAGGTAGCACGTAAACGAGTTTCCTCTCTTGGCAGTCGAGGTATTTCTCGTGGAGATAGGTGTACACGTCACAGGGGAGGCCCGGGGCGTAGCGTTTGGCTGGGCCGGAGCCTCTCCTGCTGCCGCCTGCCCGGCTGCGGCTGCGGCTGGGATGGGCTTGGCTTCTCAGAGCGCCCGGGCTGGCCTTGCCAGGCTCGGCGGCCCCGCAGAAGCAGAAGAGCAGCACCACGGCCACGATGTGCATTCTGACGTGCAGCTGGCCCACGGCGGGACGGAACGGAGAAAGGATTCCTTTGAAAGCCAAGTGTGGGTAGCCTTCCCCAACAGTGGTCAGGAAGAGTCAATCGGGCCCAACCCGGGTGCACAGAGTCCTAGGTGGGACAGAAGGAAGGAAGCAAATCAAAGCCAACCGTTAAGGGCCACCTTGAGCAATGCATGACAGAAACAGCACATGTGTTTCATGTTGTCTGAGCCTTCTAGTTTAGATGGGTAGAATGTTCCGCATCCTGTGGCTTTAAGAATTTCAAGGAATTCTCCCGCCGGCCCCAAGATGCACAGCTGTGCAGACGTGATCTTCCTGGACTTACCTTTTTCTTTCTTTTACTCTCTTCCAGTCACCACCGTCAGGCCCCAAAGAAACCCTGGGCAGATAACTAACAGAGATGCCCATTAACAGATCGTGCTGGCCCCTGGCTGCCAAGCTGTCTCAGCATGACAAGCACCTGCTAGAGTCCTGGCCCCTGTCAGCACTTCTCATCCCAGGCTCCCACCCTAAACCTCTCAGGGCTCCCGACCTTCGCGCCCTTTCCTCAGCTTCTCTTTTATGTATAAGCTTGGCCATTTTGACCATAAGCTCTCTTGGCTCTCTCTGGCCTCCTGGCTTCTCTCTAGGTCCTCAGTTCTTGTCCCTCTCTTGCCCCATCTCACCTCAGCCCCCATCCTCTCATGGCTTGGTCTATTCTGCAGGCCATGATGTCTCTGGCTGCACTCTCTTTCTCACATCTATAATGAAACCCTTCTCCTCAACCATACCTAGGGGTGGCCGGGTCCCCGTTTTTCAGTCAATGACTCCTGTTGAATGTGGACCCAGAAATGCTCAGAGTACACGGCATTGTCCCAGCCACCCCTTCACAGATCTGGCTTCAGATGTCACTGTGAGAGTAAGGGCTTCTCTGTGACTACCATCCCAAGTACTTCAATCTGCCTTCCTTATTTCATACCACCCCCCACCGTGTTCATGAGCCTCTGTCTAAGCAAG
>CM053763.1:55797164-55808154 GCA_028658305.1 Pachyuromys duprasi | reverse complement strand
TGTTTCCAGAACAATTTTTCCTTTTGGTTTTTCTTTCTTTTTTATATTTTTTAAGAAAATTTGTTACAGTTTATTCACATTGTATCCCAGCTGTAACCCCCTCCCTCATCCTCTCCCAATCCCACCCTCTCTCCTTCTTTTCCTCCTATGCCTCTCCCTCAGTCCACTGATAGGGGAGGTCCTCCTCCCCTTCCATCTGACCCTAGCCTATCAGGTCTCATCAGGACTGTCTTTCATAGTCTTCCTCTATGGCCTAGCAAGGCTGCCCACCCCTACCTCAGGGGGAGGTGATCAAAGAGCCAGCCACTAAGTTCATGTCAGAGATAGTCCCTGTTCCCCTAACTAGGAAACCCACTTGGACACTGAGCTGCCATGGGCTACATCTGTGCAGGGGTTCTAGGTTATCTCTAGGTTCTAGGTTATGAATGGTCCTTGGTTGGAGTATCAGTCTCAGAAGCAAGATGGAGTATCAGGGATATCCCTGGACCCAGATTTTTTGGTTCTGTTGCTCTCCTTGTGGAGCTCCTGTCCCCTCCAGGTCTTTCTATCTCTCTCTTCTTTCATAAGATTCCCTGTGCTCTGCCCAAAGTTTGGCTATGAGTCTCAGCATCTGCTTTGATCCCCTGCTGGGTAGAGTCTTTCAGAGGCCCTCTGTGGTAGTCTCCTGACCTGTTCCCTGTTTTCTCTTCTGATGTCTATACCGTTTGCCTTTCTGAATGAGGATTGCAGTTTTTCCTTTTGTAAAGATATTCCAGAAATATTTCCTATTTGTATGTATCACTTAGATCTGAGGCCACTCTTGGCAAAGGAAGAAATATCCAAAGTAGATCTAAAAGGGACGACTGTGTCTGGTATTAGTGTTGGGTTGTATGGTCATGAGTGGAAGGCAGGTATGCTTCATCTAGATGGGATTCATTCTAGCTTGAGTGCCAGGGTCACCCTTCCTTGCAGCTTTCCTGTTTCATGGCCTGCCCACCTAGAGTGCCTTCCCACTGCTTCCCTCAAGCAGTCTTCACAGGCACAGTGGTGTGGCCCTCCTCCAAGCCTGAGCATCTCTGAAGGTGCTGTCTGTGTGCCTCTCTCTCCTCTTCCCTGAGCCTTGCAATGGCCTGTATTCTGAGAGCTACTAAGGCATGTGGCCTTTCTTAACCTCCACTTTTCTGTAATTTATTGTAGTTTGTATGTAATCCCAGCCCTCGGGTGGCAGAAACACCCGAGGCTGAGTTCAAGGCCAGCCTGGTCTACAGAGCAAGTTCCAGGACAACCAGGGCTATGCTGAGAAACCCTGTCTCAAAAACAAAGCAAAACAAAAAGGTCATAGCAGACAGCTTATTTCATGTATTAGGCATCTTAACTATCGGAGGAGAACTGTGCTGGTATCTGCAACATGCTTAGAAATGCATCAAAAATAATGCAGAGTGTAGGAACAGTTGAGAGATGAGTCAGTAGGCATATTATAAAACCAGGATAAAATACAGAATATAATCTAGATGGCAGAGAGGGAGGTATTCATACTATAATCCTCTCAATTCTTTACTTGTGAAAATAGATATAATAAAATATTTTAAAACTAAAACATGGGTCTAGGGAGATGGCTTGGTCAGTGAGTCAGTGAACTGCTTACCACACAAACATAAGGTCATAAAAGATGAATATGGTGACAAGTGTCTGTAATTCCAGTCTGGGGGAGGCAGAGGAAGGAAGAGCCTTGGGACTCCCTGGATACCTAGTCTTGCTGAATTAGTGATTTCCAAGTTCAGTGAGAGACCCAAAAAATAATGTCAGGAGACACTGGCTATCAACCCTTGTCATTGACATGCATGTCTGTATACATCCATATTCACATACATAAGCACACATGCACAGGAATTAAAAAGCTATGCACCAAAAAAAAGGAAAAAATAAAAAAATTAAAAAAATCAAATAACAAAACCAACCAACCAAACAAAACAAATGTGTTCTCTTCTAGTACTTTCAAGCGAAACCCCCAAAGGATATAGTATTTTTAAAGATCAAAATGGTTTTTTTCTATCCTCTGCAAATAATAATAAACATGTGCATATGAGGGTTTCTAAGCCAAAGAAATCACTTGCCTGAGCAGAGGAACCCACGTAACTTAGAATACATTTCTTGCCAAGGTATCTATTTACTTTTTAATGAAAACGTTGCATTGAATGTAGGATGGAAAAACTAAATGTTTGCAGTGTGCTGTTTAGTGATGTCTGCCTTGTTTGATTTAGGCCACTGTAAAAACTTACAAGAGTTGAACGTCTCCGACTGCTCGTCTCTCACAGTGAGTATGAGTTTATTCTCCTGTTGTTTATGTGGGTCTAGACAACTCACACTGGAAAGCCAGGGGGCAGAGTACAGGCATACTTTGTGTGCATTTGGGGTGGAATATGGAGAAAGCAAACTACATTAAACATTGGCAAAGACGTTTACCCCCTCTGCACAATGCTATCATTAATCTTGTGGATCTGTGCTCAGGGTTGGAGCCTCTGGCAACTGGAAACTTTTTAATGGTTACATAAAAATGAGTTGTGTTTATGTTTCATGCATATGTATATGAGTCAAAAAAATACTGGGTCCCAGCAAGGATTTTGTTAGGCTTATTTTGGTGGGTTACATGGCTTTTAGTTACCATGCCAAAAAAGATGGAAATGAATACATAGCCACAGATTCCTCCCCCCTGGCCCTGGCCCCTGTCCTTTTCTCTCTCCCAAAGCTGTCTTTGATATTGCGAGCATACAACACCCTTCCTCCAGGAAGGTCACCTTGCTCCATCTTCCATCATCCATACACTACTAGAAAAAAAAAATCAAAACTACCTTCCCATTGGTACACCGTGGAGACATTGTAGTCTTCTGCCTCCCTTCACAACCTTAACTTGTTCCACTCTTGTATCCACAGTAAGTTCCAGGGGGGTGAAAGTTGTGCACCGCCATGCCTGGCTTTGTTCTTCTCTTGCCTTTGTCCTCATCCTCAAGCAGGGCTTTGTAGTTTGGTAAGGCTTAGCATCCTCTAAGCCATCATTGTCTCTCAGGACGACCCTTACAGTTGCTCCTCTATATTCCTATCAGAAGTAGCTACTTACTGTAGTGTTTCTGCCCTCCTCCATGAACTTAAGAGACAACAAAGGCAGGGATGTGTCTTATTTTTTGTGACAGTCAGACTTTGATATATAATGAGCCTTTGATGGGCCTCGTGGCCTAGTAGTACAAGTTTGTAATCTCAGCTACTCAAGAGGGTAAGGCAGTAACTTTGCAAGTTCAAAGCCTGCCTGAGCTATGAGTAATTTATGGTAACTTAAAGTAATTTATTGAGAGTAACTTATTGTTTCAAAATCAAAAGAGGGTGCCAGGTGGTGGTGGCACACGCCTTTAATCTCAGCACTTGGGAGGCGGAGGCAGGTGGATCTCTGAGTTCAAGACAAGCCTGGTCTATAGAGTGAGTTCCAGGAGAGCCAGGGCTATGCAGGGAAATCCTGTCTCAAAAAACAGGCAAACAAGAAAAAAAAAATCAAAATCAATAAAGGCTGGTGATGTCACTCAGTGCCAGAGAAGACCGTGGTACTAGCCTTACCTTAATAAAAAGTGTTTCAACAATATTTAATAGTTAATGCCACTATATGAGAATTCAGAGTGGGCAGTGAACAGCATAGAACTTGAGACTCCCATCTTGTGTTGGTATGTATACGTGATATAACTAACGTTATAAGAATGAGTGAGGTTAGTCTAGTGAGAAAGGATGAGTCAAGGAGAGGACTTAGGGTTGCACCTCACTGACCGTAAGGAGCAGGTTGAAGATTGGAAGAAGGAAGAGAAGGGACTAGGTTCAAATAGTGAAGGTAAGTATATGGGATGGAAAGACATTAGGAAAGAAGTGACCCAATGGCATAGGTAGGGAAAGCACCGAACACAACAGGCCAGACTTGAGAGTTAGGACCACTAATTTCTGCTGAAGCCATTCCAGTGGGATGTGAGACATAGTTGTGGTGAGCTGTGAAATGGACACGATACAAGAAAGTAAGCACGAGCTAAAAATGAATGTTTCCAGAAAAATGGCTGAGGGGAGTAGGAGGAACAGGGGCTGGAAAATGTAGGCACATTTAAAGAAGTGGGTGGAGACTCAGTCTACCCAGCCAATGGGACAAGTCTCTGAGGAGAGAGAGAACAGGAGGAGAGCCTGGTGAGCAATGACCCTCAGCACACACCTGCACCAGCTAGAGGCCAAGGCCCTTGGCACAGGTGACGGGACATCTTAACTGGTTCCTCAGTGCTCTCTCCCAGCGTTTTACCCAGCCACATGCCCGGTATCACAGTTATTCCTTCTCAAAGGTGGGCCCCATTTTAACAATAAATCACTCAGAGTCCCCACACTTCACTGTGTCCTTGAACCCATTTTTCTGTCCGCCTGAATGAGGCTTAACTCTCCCATTCCCTTAACCCCAGCTTGGCTATAATTGTTCTTCCTTTAAAATATCTTTCATCTCCACTGGATTTTTCCATACATTTTTGAAGAACTGACTTTTAAAAAATAGCATTGTTAGTAATAAAAACAAATTGATGTGACCACATTTGCTCAAAGTAAACACTTCAATAATTTGTGGAATGCACATAGAATTCTGCCGCCATTGCCACAAGTAATTTTGGAACATTTTCTTCATTCTTAAGAGAAATCAAATCCATTAAATCACCTCTCACTTTCTCCCAACTTTTTAGCACCTTGTAATTCCATTTTTTTTTAATCTGACAGGATCAATTTGCTTCTCTTCTGAGTTGGCATTGTGATCTCAGTCCCTTAGCATTGACACTTTCTACTCATATTTATATTTACATTGTCATTCCTGTTTTAGAACAAGGAATACTTTGAAAATTCTCTTTTTATATTTTTTCCCGTGAAGATTATCCTCCCATTTCAGAGCAGAAAGAACATTTATTTCCCCCAAGGATGGAAGACATTTTTGTGAGTAAATAAAATATACAAAGACCCTTAGAACACTTCAGCTCTTTTCTCCTAATACAAAAATGAAGCCTTTAAATTGTCTGGTTCCCACCCCTCAGGCCTCTGCCCTCAGCTCTGCCAGCCAATTCTCCTCTCAGTAGCTCCTGCCTTAGCACAAACAAGCTGCCACTTTATGTTCAAGAGTGTCCCCAAGAAACTGAGGGACAGGTAGACAGACCTAAGGGTACACAAGAGAGAAATTCTGCTTTCTCTCTGGAAGGGCTCTTTCTCTACCAGCAAAATGCTTTCATCCAGAGAGATGGCAATCTTTGCTATCATACTCTTCAGATTTCTGATGAGGGTTAAAATGGGGTTGTGAAGCAGATTCGTTCTTTCTATGGGTGTTTTTAGCACCTGCTGTGTTAAGGCTATCCCATTAGGTGTTAGAAGGAATTTTAATGTGAGGTAAGTTTCAGTTCTTGCCTCAGGGAGCATTAGTTCTGCATACCAATACAAAATTGCATTCTTTGACTTTGGCCTTCTAATGGGAAAGTCATCAAGAAGCTTGTGAACTTCAAAGTCTTGTCCAAGTTTGGGATCTATAAAGGGCTAGCAAGTCCATCTAGCTCCATTTACAGATGTCGGTAACATCCACTCAGAGAGCTTGGATCTCTCTAATCTTGCCATGTAAAATAAATCTAAGGTATGCCCTCCATATGATGATGGCCGTCTTTGATTTTTGAAGGAAATTTGGGCTATATTTGCTGTATCTGTTTTCACACACCTCAGTCCTGCACTTGATGATTGAATGACTATGGAAATTGCCAACAGCTTGAGTGCAGTGCTAAGAGCACAGAGTTTTTCAACGGCCCCACTTGTCTCCGTGGGGCTCCAGCAGAAAGAGACTTTCCCTGAGTCTTGGTTAAGATAGGTGTTGCTCCGCAGAAGAACACTCTTTGGGTGACCAACTACCCATCACCATACCTCAGGACTTTGTTATGGGAAGTACCCATACATCCTGGAAATAGTGAGGAATGCGAGGTCAGACTGACCTTGATGGCCCCCCAAAATCAATTTTGCCATCCCTAGAGGTATCCTGGCTGTTCTGAATTCTCCCAGTGACATCTCCAGGCATGTGGTGATTCACCCACTTCAGTCAGGTACCTGTGGTGGGCTATCCCTTTCAGGATAGAGTGTCCTGAAATATGCTGGAAGCTCAGTTATTTAACTCTCTGATACCTGGCCATCAGTTCCCTGGAGATTCATCAATCATCACTGGATAGATGAAAACTATTAACTATTTCTCCTCCTCTCTTTCTCTTTCTTTTCTTTTGTTTTGACAGAGTTTCACTCTGTAGCCCAAGCTGTACCAAAAGTCATTGTGTAGCCCAGGTTGGCGTTTAACTCAGCCTACCCAGTGCTGGGATTATAAGCATGTATATGCACCGTTATGCCTGACATTGCTCTGTTTTCTACACTTATTGCTGAGTAGCTCATTGCAGTCAAAGCTTGACACTCATCTGGTCTTTTTCATCTTTAGCCCAAGACTTGACAGCATTGCCTCTCAATTTCATGACAGTCATAGTCTTCACTCACATTTGCTTCAGCCTCCTCTCTCCCAACCCAACAATGGATCTTGTGCCCTCTGTACACCTTGTCTGTTGTCTATCTTTTACTTTTCAAATATAGCTTTTGAGTCCATTTCATACAGAGAAACCCTGTCTCAGAAAAGAGAGACCATCTCAGAGTTATCATAAATTCCAGGAAAATTGGTTCAGCTTTTTAAAAGTATCGTTATCAGAACCACAGAAATTTAAGTCATACAGACAGGTGGACATGCCTAAGCTAAATGTGGCCATGATTGTAATGAGGTCTCGTTGTTGAGAGCATTTACTATTCCAATCTTTAGAAAAAAATTTAAACAGGCCAGTTTGTGACCACATTTCTATATCTGGAGAGTCAAATGTCACACTGTGGTATTCATGCCACATACTAGAACTTGCAAGGGTTCACCTTTTAATGAGATGTCATTATGGTGTAATGAATTTTATTTCTAAGAAAGAGGAAAGGAGGGAGCAATGATGCTTCCAACAAAACGACCACTTTCTACTTTTTGTTTGAAGTAGTGTCAATGTATATAAAGGGCCAAGTTGCGTATGAATGTTTTTCTGGGACAGGAAGGGAGATGAGAGACAGTGCAGCAATTGAGAGGCCTGTGAGAGTTTGATATAATTTTCTTTCTTCTTTTGTTATGCAGGATGACGCGATGAGACACATTTCTGAGGGCTGTCCTGGTGTCCTGTATCTCAATCTATCCAACACAACTATCACCAATAGGACTATGCGACTCCTGCCCAGGTAATGCTTGTGGCTGTTTATTCAGTTGAAATAGGGTCTCATATGTCCTCCAGGCTGGCCTTGAACTCTTGCTCATCTATCCTTTGGCTGGGGCTGCTTTCACTATTTGTACTACATTGAAAATATTGTGCTCCTCTAGGCTTTGGCTTGTTTTAGCTGACCTCAAAGAGAATTCCCCATCATCAGCCCCCAACAATGGCAGCATGATAAGGGGACAACAGCTTTCTGGTCCCTGAGCTGGTTGGTGTCTTCACTCTCCTTCCCTGACAGGTACAACTGGTCACTGGTCATCTATCGTGGCTAGTGTTTTTGCCACTCTTGTAGCAGTGTACCCAAGTCCCTTGAGATGGACCTTCCCATGTCTTTCTGTTCCCCTTCCTGGGCATTTGAGCCTGCCCCCTACCCCGACTTTCTTTCTGGTGTCTAGGACCTTTCCCTAACAGAACTCTAACATGGTCCCTTCCTGGCCTGTGCACAGTGCTGTCCAAGTTCTAGGTGTCCCTGTATTCCATTGAGACGACACTGACTGTCGACTTTGGTGTCCCCAGAATGGGGCAGCTGCTATTCCTTAGCCAACCCTTCTCTGGAGAAGGGAGAGAAAAGCACAAAATCTGGCAGAATCTTCAATTTTACCCAGCTTTGTCTGATTCAGCTATTCTCTATTTTTACTGCGGAAAGACTAGCCCAGGCACTGTATCTGATCCCAGGGAGATTTGACTTTGGGAAAATATGTCTGAAACCCTTGTGAAAGACTGAACTTTTTTTGAGACTATAACTTTTTGAGATCCTTTGCAAACTAACAATAAGACATTTGGAAAAGCTTAAAAACAAAAAATTCTGGGTGGCAGTTTCTTTATGGCTGACTCTAATAATCTTCCACAAATGGCCAAACTTCAGAAAAGTGGCATGGCCCTTCCTGGTTAATCAGTTCTGTGAAACCTTCCTTTTAAAACTCCAGACACTTTAAAACATGGAGAATCTTCACCTAGTCAGGCAATTAGTAATCCTTTGCTTTTTATTCCTGTATTTTTTAAAACTCAGGCATATAATCCCATTTAGAATTTATTTTAGTGATGAAAGAAGCAATGATTCAAAGTGGAGGTCAAAGAACTATGACCCACGTGGTCCAACGTTTGCTTTTGTGTGGTCCATCAGCCACAGTTTTACATTCTCCATCTGTAATAGCTGATAATCCAACATTATTTATTGACTGTAGTTCTATGTGATTCTTCCTTATATATTTAAAAATTTTAGACAGGCAATAAATATTTAAAATGCATCCATTCCTAGTACCTCTGGTGTTTTCATGGCCCTCGTATCCTGCCCTGCTCCTCCTTCAAGCAACCTGTCCCCATTAGCTTGGAAGCGGCTGGTAGGGAGTGTTCCACACCATGAAAATTGGCTAATGTGACAAAACAGACTTGAATTATTGTTTTGACAATTGTTTAAACTTAAACTGATGGAAAGGGCAATTTATAAAGCAGACTAAATTTAAAAGTTTGTCATGCCTGTAGCCAGTACATTATAAATAACATAGAAATTGAGGCAATATTTTTTTTTCTTTCAATCCCTTAAAATGATCTGATTCGGCAATGAAAGTACTTGTGTTATTGACGGTTGAGTACAGCCTGGCTACATGTCTCATTTTGCCCAGTTCTTTCTATAATGTAAATGGGTGTAATATTTGAAAGCAGAGAGCATAATGTAATTCATGGAACTACCCTCATGCCTCAACTGCAGTGATCAGTTGGTGGGCTACCTCTGTAAGAATTTGGTAAAAGTCAATGAAAGCATTGTGTTGGCTACAAGGAATTGACTATAACTAATATTGTATAGTTTATTAGTATTTGTAAATCATGTTACCTAACCTTCATATCTGTAAGACAGTAAGATATTAAAATTTACAGTAAATATTTATATACAGTTTTGGAAAGCATATTTATCAATATATTAATAATTAAGGCTAAAACAATGATTTATATGTAATCATCCTGTTAGGAACAGAGTACTTTTACATCTTTCAAAGTTTATAACTCTCTTAATACATTTTTATCTTGGTCAGAGAAAGTTTTGAGTTATTCATAGATGTGTTTTCAGTTGTCATCATTAGTAGCAACCTTTTAATTTTATTTATTTACTAACTTTATTTACTAAATGGCCCTTTTTGGGTTGGAATAGGAGATGTAAATATCTTTTAAAACTTTTCTTTTAAAAAATGACACAAACAGAGCCAAGTAATTATTTCTAATTAAGAATTTGGGAAAAGCACATCAGACTTGTTAAATTCTATTTCCATTTTCCAAACAAGTAGTCTATATTTTATTTTCTTTTTGACCCAACACTTAGAGAGGAATTCTTTGTTTAAAGTGGTTGGTGCTTCGATGATTAAACTTCTGTCTTTAATTACAGAGGAAATATGAACTGAATTATTTCTGCTTTTTGGAATTCAGATTTCTTCAAGGACTGGTTTGTAATTAGTTTCAGCATACTCATGGATGTTTAAAGTGAAGAGAATGTGTTTAAGAGAACAAACTTTTGTGTAAATATCTGTTTGTACATAAGATCTTCTTGACACGGTGTAATATAATCATGATGTGCTGGTCAATGATTGTAATCAAGCTTATAGTTTATTTTTATCTTACGCATATAGTATCATGCTTTATAATAGATTACACCATTTCCCCCACATCTTATGGTATTCTTTTTTTTCTGGTTAAGGTTTCTTTGTGAGTTGTGTTGTTTGCTAAGACAGGCTCTCACTGGCTGGCCTAGGCTGGCCTCAAACTTAGAATCCTCTCGCCTCAGCCTTCTTAATACTGTCACTACAGGCACACAGCATCCTACTGACCTTGAATGTTTAAAAATCTCCTGCTAGGCAAATGGTGGGAACTAGAAAAGGTCATCCTGAGTAAGGTATCCCAGAAGCAGAAACACAAACATGGTATATACTCACTTATAAGTGGATATTAGACATATAATATGGAATAATCATATTAAAATCTGTACATCTAAAGAAACTAAGCAAGAAGAAGGACCCTGGGTAAGATGCTCAATCCTCTTTCAGAAAGGCAAATGGGATAGACATCGGAAGAAGGTGAAAAGAAGGAACAAGACAGGAGCTTACCACATAGGGCCTTTGAAAGACTCTACCTAGCAGGATGTCAAAGCAGATGCTGAGACTCAACCAAACTTTGGGCAGAGTGCAGGGAATCTTATGAAAGAAGAGGGAGATAGAAAGACCTGGAGGGGACAGGAGCCCCACAAGGAGAACAACAGAACCAAAAAATCTGGGCCTAGAGGTCTTTTCTGAGACTGATACAACCAAGGACCATTTATGGAGATAACCTAGAACCCCTACACAGATGTAGCCCTTGGAAGCTCAGTGTCCAAGTGAGTACCCTAGTAAGGGGAGCAGGGGCTATCTCTGACATGAACTCAGTGGCTGGCTCTTTGATCACCTTCCCCTGAGGGGAGTGGGAGCAGCCTTACCAGGCCACAGAGGAAGACTATGAAAGACAGTCCTGATAAGACCTGATAGGCTAGGGTCAGGTGGAAGGGGAGGAGGACTTCCCCTATCAATGGACTGGGGAAGGGGCATGGAAGGAGATGAGAGAGGGCGGGAGGGTGGGATTGGGAGAGGATGAGAGTGGGGCTACAGCTGGGATACAAAGTAAATAAATTGTAATAC
>CM053763.1:55769262-55789700 GCA_028658305.1 Pachyuromys duprasi | reverse complement strand
TTGCTTGTTTTCTCCTCCACTCAATGTCCATCCCATTTGTTCATTCAAACAAGCATTGATCTTACCAATCTGGGTCCTCCTTCTTGTATATTCTCTCTAGGTGCGTAGATTTCAGCTTGAACTTCCTATCCTATAGAATGTTCAAGTACACAACTAGAACTCAATTCTTGTTTATTTTTTCACTCTTCTCCAAGGCAAGAGCAGATGGGGTCAAATCCACATAGCAGATAAGAAAACTAAGGGTCGGGAAAGCTGTATGCCCCACAGTTTGCTAAGGGGCCTCCAAACAGAAGACAGTATCATCTGTGACAGCATAGGGAAGTGGTAGGACGCATCAAAGCTATGACTCTAATTCAGTTTGGCCAGAGTCCACATTCTTGTGTATTTTCCATAGTGCTGTCCTGCCGCCACACTAGAGCGGTGTTACTAGAACTGACACCCCAAGCCCTGCTCCAGAGAGGGGAAGAGAAGTCATTTCTCAGTCTGCTGGGGGTGCTGGGGAGAGGGGCTTGTCTTTCCAGGTCCAGCCCACTGCCACTGTGGTCCAAAGGCTTCCTTGGCTCTTCTGTGGAATCTCATGCACACGGCCAGTCCCAGAGGGGAACGTGTGTTCTCAATCAGGATTTTGCCATGGAATAGAACCATTAGATCATATAGAGTTGGTTTTCAAGTACAGGGCTAAATCTAATCTATGGACAATGCTTGCATATCTTGTTCCCCGTTGATGTGAAGATAAACTTAATTTGCAAGCTTTCGAAGAAGCAGAGAGGCATTTTTTCCCTGATTCTTCTAGCTTACGCATTTGCTGCTAAGCTGTTGCAGATTCCAAACTGAGAGCATATTGCTAATTTTTGCACGAGCAGGCAGCAAGAACCCTTACATTTTAAAAAGAATTACATGCTGAGGAGGTCTTAGAAGCTTGTCCACAGTGTCCTGATAATGCTAGCCCTTACGTGGTAGAACAGACTCAATCCTAACTCCCTTCTTTCCTTCTGCAAGCTCTCATTTTGGTCATTGTGGGAATGGCATATTTCCTGTTTCAATCCAGTGAGACTGCCAGCCTCCTGTGTAATTTTTATTCTTTTCAAGTGTTGCCCACTTAGTTACTCACTAGTCTTAACCCACGTTTAAGTCCCGAAATGCGTATCAGTCTGAACCATTGTTTTCAGTTACCATAAGAAAACCATTACTCACAAAACCATGCATGGTGAAATCTCTGGTTTTCAAATCATTTTCTTATCAGACCCATTTTAAGAGCCTGCCACCATTGATTTGGTTTTCTATCTGTCCCAAATCCTCACCATGACGGAACAGTTAATTTCCACTAAATATTTATCTTTCTTAACATTTCTCATAGTTAGGCAAAGGTAAGAGCTAAAAACTAGAAAGTAAACTCTAACTTGGGTTCCAGCAACAAACTTTCAAATAAATGCATGCAAGGCTCCTCCTACTCCAGAAAAAAAAAAGCCTTATCAAGTTTCTCAAAAACCTAGCCAGATAATCTTTCTTTTCCTTTGAAATGCTCTATCATTAAAACCTCCTTCACTTAACAAGAAGGGAGACACATTGTTAAATGGCTGCGCATCTGTAAGGGGAGGGCAGGATGAACACAGCTTTCCTTCCCTACTTTTGTCATAGTGGCTCAAGAACGGCATGAGGAGAGCTGAAGTGTTTGACTTTGCTTCCTCTCTTCTCTGCCCTGTCGCTCCAGGAACTTCCACAACCTACAGAATCTGAGTCTGGCTTACTGCCGAAAGTTCACCGACAAAGGTTTACAGTACCTGAACTTGGGGAATGGATGCCACAAGCTCATCTATCTGGACCTTTCCGGCTGCACCCAGGTTTGCCTCCCAGTCTCAGTGTTCTCTGCACGGCAGCGGACGAGGTCCTCCTCCCGACAGCCAGCTGCCTCCAGCCCTCATGGCTGCGCGGTGCACACTCAAGCTGTGCATAGTGCACAGCGCGGTCTGCTGAGGTTTTAAATTACACGGCCACAGCTGCTTCGCTTTGCTCCAGGATTGCTGCTATAGGCGCCTGGCCTCCATCCACAGGCGCGTCACACCAACAAACAGGCAGAGCTCATTGGATGGCGAAACAGACCACTTCTGAGCACAGTTAGAGGGCAGAGTCCGAATCTCCAAAACTTTATAGAGCCACAAAGATACAAACAAATGGGCTGGGGGTACACAGGATCCCTGACAAGTCAGTTAGGTTCCACCGTGGGTTTTTCTGTGGGTAAAATGCTACAAGCAATATATGTGAGAAAGAAAACACCCACAACAAGGACTGTAAATGTTTAAAATTGCATTACACTCATATGCTAAATACCATGACGATGTGAGATCTCTGTGGGAAAATGTTTTAAGATGAAGGGACCACGGTTAGGGAAGTTGTGCAGGAAGCCACGTAAAGCCTTGGAGGACTGGGCACGGGCCTTCAGGTAGGTGCACTCACTGCCTCATCCACAGTTCCTTCTGCTATCCGTAGTTTTGATAGATTCAAGCTATACTTCTTGTTTCTGATGTTTTTCAACGTCTCTGCATATGTTCAGCTACTGATGCCCTACTATGCTCTTTATAATACAACCCAGGTGAGAACTAGCTAAAATAAATGTCCAGCCACAACTGGCTTTTATTGCCGGTTATTGAGTTGTTTTGTGTTAGGTGAGTCTTACTCCTCATACAGTTGCTCGTGAGGGCTTTGTGTGGGATAAACTGGCCATTATTGTACATCTGACAGAAGCCTATGGCATAGGTCAAGTTATAAGCACCTGGAGGTGGAGGCCATAGGGCAGCAAATGGACAGAATCCTCACACAGACACACTGCTATCCGAATGTGGTTTGCTAGTGTTCTAGGCATGAGAAGGAAAGAGAGACATTGGCAATGGTTGAAAATGTGTAGGGTGGATACTGCCTTGAGGCTGGCCTGCGGATGTGTGTTGGTACTGACCGGGACTAAAGATGCAGGACCCTTGTTTTCCTCAACTTGGCTTAACTCATGATGGCTTCTTGACCTTGGCTATCTGGTGTCACTTTCCTTGGAGCACTTAGTCAGAAAGCCTGGAACTGCAGGAATTGTACATTCCTCCTCTTCCTCCTTGGAGATGAAAAGCTCTTTTAAAAAGCTCTGCTATGGTTTTACAGCCTAGGAATGTTTCCTCCTGGACCTGGGAGCTGTCCCTGTGACATAGTCACAACAAAGAGGGCAGTGTTTCCCAGTTTCTAGAGAGAGGAGAACATTAACGTACATGAGCACCAATTAGGAAACACAGACGCTCCTATCACAGAGAAAAGTATTGCAAAATACAGAGATAATTTCATGTGCTCAACCATCAGCCAAACTCCCCTAACTGTAAGTCCTCTGGTGCTTTGGATCTTAAACACCCTCACAGTGGGCCTTACATCCTCACTCTTAGTTTCCATGTGTGTGTTTATTATAGCCACAACATGCGACACTCCTCACTCACGCACACACACACACCAAGTGACTATAAATGTGACAAGTAAACAATACATGAGGTGAATGTCAGGCCAATAAGTCTTAACACAGGAGACAGCTGTTGAAGAACAATATTTAGTGTTGACCAATGCACACATGTGCACATGCATACACACAGCGAACATGCATGCATGCACACACACATGTATGTGACATGAAATGCACACATTCTTACACATGTATATGGCATGAACAGAAATGTGCACACACATACACATGCACACATATATGCACATCATGGACAGACACGTGCATGGCATTGACACAAATGTACACATTCACATGCATGTGCATAGGCACATAGTCACATGCACAGGCAATGTTCACAGCATGAACACAAATGTACACAAGAATGAAATGCTCTTTCTAATCTTCTTTATTTTGTAAATCTCAAGCCACAAGTGTTTGTTTCTTTTATTTGTCCTTTTGGTGGACACTAGGAACTGAACCATCGAACCTGAGCCCCATTACACTCCTCGGGGGTCAGAAGGGGGCTAATCCCCAAGTACAGCTCTCAGGGGGAGGAGCAATGTAGCTTTAAGAAGAACCACGAAGGCTTCATGTCTGTGCCTCTGAGCAGCTGCTTCAACCCTCAGGGGCAGGTCTGCCTTCTGCCTGAGGTGGTTTGATAGGTATGGCCCCATAGACTCATGTGTTTGAATGCTTGGCTCATGGAGTGTGGCACTATTAGGAGGTGTTGCCTTTTTGGAGTAGGTGTGGCCTTGTTGGAGGAAGTGCGTCACTGTGGGGGTGGGCTTTGAGGTCTCCTATGCTTCTATGCAGTGTGGCACACAGTCTCCTGCTGCCTGCTGATCATGGTGAAGAGCTCTCAGCTCCTTCTCCAGCACCATGTCTGCCTGCACACTGCCATGCTTCTCACCACAATGATAATGGACTAAACCTCTGGAGTTTAAGCCAGCCTCAATGAAATGTTTTCTTTATACGAGTTGCCATGGTCATGGTGTCTCTTCACAGCAATAAGACTCTAACTAAGACACTGCCTCCTCAGCTTAATTGCAAATAAGGAATCTTAATGTTTTCCCCTGCCACAAAGAGCTTCTGTCTTTGTGTTACTGTTTCTGTTACTGATAAAACGCCATGACCAAAAGCAACTTTGGGAGGGAGGGGTTTATGTTTGCTTACAGATCTACAGAGCAGCACATCACTGAGGGCAGCCAGGGCGGGAACCTGGAGGCAGGAGCAGATGCAAAGGCCAGGGAGGAGTGCTGCTTTTTGGGCTGTTCCTCATGGCTTGCTCAGCCTGCTTTCTTAAGGAACCCAGGCCCCAGGCCCTCCCCCATCAACCACTAAATTAAGAAAACGCCCCCACAGGCTTGCAGACGGCCTGATCCTATGGAAGCATTTTCTCAATTGTGGTTCTCTCTTCTCTGATAACTCCAGCTTGTGCCAAGTTACTACAAATGCCAACCAGGACAGCCCAGGGAGCTAAAATATGTTTGCTGTGTTTGGGATTTTGCCCTAGGAAGTTATATGTGAATATATACCAAGAGGAAATATTCTAATAAGTCAAAAAGGTCTCCAACAGGATCTTACACCTGAGCGGTTTTCACTGGTCTTTGCCAAGTGTCTGCTGCATGGCAGGCATAGAGTAGGGCAGAGCGGCATGTTTTTCTCTCAGGAACCCAAGATTAACATAAAGCATGTCAAGGAGGAAGCTTAAATGTGCCCACTGCTGCCCCAAAAAGGTATTGAGAAAGAATTTTAGTCATACAAGTTAGAAAAGATAAATATATAATGGAGTGCTTCAGTGCGGAATAAAAATCAGTTCCATGTGTCTCAGAAATATTCCTCGTTCTTTGTGGATTGGGATTTAATGCGGTGACTACTGTTCTAACAAACACCAGGACTTGTCCATGCTGCCTCCCTTGTCATGGCAGAGAGGCTGGGTCCACTCAGCTTCCTCACTAAAAAGACTCCCCTCACAATCAGTGCCAAATCATGATCAAGGGGAGACTCAGGGCAAAGCTCTAGCCTTGCTTTGCTGTTTAAATTATCATTTTTAAGTCATAAAAAACACTTTAGTTCTAATCATTTAAAATTGTGTGTGTGTGTGTGCGTGTTGTGAGATTTAAGGGGTAGGTGGCATAGCTTTCTGGTGTTCTAGTGTTTCTGGTATTCTCTCTACACACAGCCACATTCCTTTAAATGAAAGTGTGTGGTGTAGAGTGCACACCTTTCATTCAGTAGCCTACAGCGCATACAACTTTCCCCTCGTTAAATGATAATAGCTAAGTGCTCTGTAACAGTTTCTGCTTGTTTACTTAACCACTCATTAGCCTGTCAGAACTTACAACCATGATGCCTGTGGTGAAATCACTATGGCCTTATCTCTGCCTGTGTCATAACTCTCAGAAATGTAACAGTTGGTGAAAGAATGCGGCTATTTTTAAGACCATCCACATTCTACAAAGGCTGTCAGCTCATACTTAACTATCAGCATGCGCCTATTACTGTTCTAAATATACCCCCCACTTTTTTGTCAGCTTGGAATTAAACAAGGCACTTTGTATTTTTAATTTGACTTTTCTTTACCACTATGTGTCCACCCCGAATACATAGCTCCTCAAAGGGACGAAGAGATCATTTATTCTAAAGTCAGTTAACAGTGATTATGGTCCAGAAGCACAGTGTAGGGTTACCTCCGATTCAGTGTTCCAGTGTGGAAACAATCTCCTGATGTTTATCAGGCCACTTCTCAGACACACTGGTGGGAGCCAGAAGTCAGTGATGGCCCAGTGGAGAGCTCCCAGTCCTAGGCGCCAGAGACTATCTTAGCCCGTTGGTAGGTGGAGAATAGGACTTTGTTAAGTTAATACATTCATAAAGTTTTTAATCTGCTTATCAGGATGTTAGGTCTGACACAGAGGTTGGCAAGGGATGAATGACTCTTTGGGAGGCTAAAGACAGCCCAAGAGAGCCTGTAGTCGGGGTCTGGACCTGCAACACTCCAACGTCTCCATGTCAGGCACAGCTCCTTCCCACTCACAATGCTATACGGTGCCACCATAGGCGCCTAAGTATTTGTTGAATGGCATTGTCTTCTCTGTTTTAAGCTGTGCTTATCAAAGCAGTCACCAAATTTGTTTTACTTTGAGCCTGAATGCAGGGTTTTCTCTTGGTAAAAGAAAAGAAATATATATATTTTAAAGGTTTCTAAAGCTGAAGAGAGAAAGCTTTTATGTGGCTCTGCACATGCTCATATTCTACCACCTGCTTAAATTTGCTTTGACTGCATTTGTGGCTATCATTGTTTGGTTGTGAAATATCCCCCTCAGGCTCCTGTTTGAATGCATAGTTTGCATGGTGGCCACTGTTCTGGAAGGTTCTGGGATCTTTAGGAGATAGGACGTTGGTGGAGGAAGTGGGTCTCCGAGGAGGAAGTTGGGTGGGCCTTCCACCCTGCTTATGTCCCATATGTGCTTCCACTGAAATGTGTCACATGCTCTGGTGCCACTGAGTGGCTGCCACGGCACCTCCTCACCAGGCTGGACTAGATGTCCTCAGAATGTAAGCCTAAAGGAACCTTTTCTCTGCTAAGTTGTTTCTTGCTAGATTCGTGGTCACAGATCCCAAGAACAGGAGCTACTGACATGACAGACGACAAAGCCATCCTTAACATGCAAGAAGCTGAGCTGCATCTGCTTCCAGCCTCGTTGGTGCTGAGGCTTGCAGTGGATAAACAGAGGAACTTCTCTAAATGGTTGTTTGTATGTGCATGTGCCTGTGAATGTGTGTGTGCATGTGCACATGTGTATTGGGGCATGTGCACATGTGCCTGTATGTGTGCACTAAGTTCTTTTCCAAACAGAACATGCTTGTAGAAAAGTATACAGCTCACCATGAACAGCCTTTTATATGCTCATAGGCATATTGCAACATTGCCAGCCTTTGTGACTTTTGTGGGTTCTTCTATTTCCCTCCGTTTATCCTCCTGGTTTCACCCCATATCACTAACTAGGGAAGAAGGAAGCCTAGAGGGGAGAGAGATCCTTGAATCTAATTTCTTTCTTCTTTGCTTGCAGCTGTGTTTTGCCACTTTGTATGTTCTTTTTTTTTTTTTTTCTATCCTTTATCCCCCCCCACACACTAGATAGGAGAGAAAGGAGGATAGAGGTGAGAGAGGAAAAGAGAGAAATAGGAAGAGAGAGAGATCTGAATCTAATTTTTCTTTGAGCATACCTACTAACAAATGCAACAATCCCCCCCACCCCACCCCCCCCCCGCCAATGAACAACAACCACCAATCCTACCTATTGAGGCTCTAGTATTTATACATCCTCTGAAGAATTCCAGGAATTCCAAATGCCGAACAATCATAGACACTATTTGCAGCTGGCAAAACTATGCCTCTCTGTTAGAACATGAGGCAAATCACAGTCAGCTGCTGCAAAGCAGCCACACCTGGGATCAGACAAAAACATATTCTTATAATATTTCTGTGGATTGTTTGTTTGTTATTCGTTTTTTGCAAGACAGGGCTTTTCTGTGTAACAGTTCTGGCTGTCCTGGAACTCACTTTGTAGACCAAGTTAGCCTCAGACACACAGAGATACACATACCTCCGCCTCCTGAATGCTGGGATTAAAGGTGTGTGCCACCACTGCCCAGCTATTTCTGTGTTTTTTTTAAGAAACCAAAAGTCTAGAACTCTAGCTACATTTTTCCCTTCTCTGTTTTAAGCCATTAATTGTACTGGGTATAGCAGATTACAAACAGAAACATTTTCAATGAAATAAGTGCTTTTTGGGTCACTCGCCAAGGTTTTCAGGAGACCTCTCCTGCTCGTTCTACTCTTTATAAGTTTTGATATTATCCACAGCTTTTCATTTCCTATGGAAATATAAGCAAACATGTGTCCTCAATTAAAACTTTCACTGGTTTCTATTCTGATGTTAACACACCCTTATACTGTATAAGTTGAGTTAATTCCATGTTTTCTTTTTCCCTGTCACCCAGTGTCCTCTGGGCTACTGTTGTTCCTTTCTCGTTAACATTCAGAAAAGGCCTTTCCCGATGGTGAGAAATTACCTTGAATACTTTTTTCACATCTGCATTCTTGAAGCCAGTGGCATCCTTTGCTTCATCACATACGCACCCTGGGAAGCCTAGGTGTTCTTTCTGGTTTGTATTTAGAAAAAAACCATTGCCCTTATATATGTCTTGCTTACAATTTCATTGCAATTGACCATATTTTCCACAATTAAAGCACTGGGCATTTTGAGATCGGAGACCTTCAGTGATTTGGTCACAGTCTCTTTGCAAATGACCATAATTCCCACAATTGAAGTGGTGGGCATTTTGATACTGGAGACCTCTAGCTATAGTATTACTTATGCTATTAGCATGGTACATGTTAGAACCAGTATCAGTCATATCCCTTGTCCATTCATCCATAGGCACTACTTGTACTTTTAATGGTCTAATGACTTTTTACATTTGGTATTTGCATTTTCTTATGCCAAGGTATCTATCAACACCTTTCTTGCATCAGGGTCTGAAACAGCTTTGTTCACTGCTGAGAATGATCTCTGTAAAAAATCGGAGAAGGCATCTCCAGAGCCTTGTATGATCTTACTAAATGAGGTAGGTGGACCTCTTCCTTGGCTCCTCAACTTTGTTCCAAGCTCTTAAAGAGTGACATTGTTTTACAGTAGCACCATCAAATTGAATCTGTTCTTATATATCAGAGTACCACCTTCACCCAGCAACTCTTTCACTTTATTTATTCCCCTTACTCTGCTTCATTGTTGAATACCCACGGCTTTTTCCTTCCATCGTGTGAACCACTCAACTGAAGACTGGCCTGTAGTACACCCGCCAGTCCCTTCCAGTCTTGGGGAATGGTTCTATTTTGAGTGACCCAGTTATTTAGAATTTGTTTCACATAAAGCGAGTGCATCCCATATGAAATCATGACTTCCTTACAAAACCCTAGAACTATCATTTCTATAAGATGCAATTCTGTCTCATCACAACCTTGTTCCGCAACATTAGCAGGCATGTGCTGTATGATTACTGGGGAAGACGATGGTGATCTTGTAAGGCTGCTCTTCTTTCCACTCTGGGGCCATGGTTGGTTAAAGATTAACCCTTTCTCTTGAAACAGGCCATTTCATCAGACTGCCCTCCTGCCTTTTCAGCTTTTCTCTGACTTGACCACCATCTGGTGCAGTTCCTTCCCTCTTTCCTCCTGCAGGAACGCCCACTCTCTTGCTCAGTCACTGCAACTGAGCCTCCTTGTTGTCTTTTCCAGTGCTACTCACTTCCCAAGTGCTTCTGCCGCCACCAGCAACCTCTCCACTTGCACAAACCATTCTGCAATTCTTTCAGGAAAGAGAGAGGATAGTGACTCCCTTTGTTTTCCCATTCTATCCATTTTTTGTTTCTCAGGCCCCTCCATTTCCACCTGTAACTTTTTCAACTCCTCAACTGGTCTTTCAAACTTTTTTTGAAACAAAATATATGAAGAAGAAAAAGAAAACAAGGCAAAACAAACAAACACAGGAAATCCCTTCTGGGAGCAAAGTGGAAGGTATCCCAGCAGAAGCAGCCACAACAAATTTTTTGCTGGCCTCTTGAAAATAGTATACATTCCTTTGTCCTCTGCTGTTTCCTCCGCAGCATTTGAAATCAAATTTCCCATTTTTATCCTTAACTTTTGAGTCCAGCATTGAGGTGCTACTTGTAGATGGTCTTTGCTACTTTGTGGGTTCTTCTTTTTTCTACCTTTTATCCGCCCGGTTTCACCCCCATCACTAGATAGGAAAAATAGAAGGACAGAAGAAAAAGAGATAGGCTGTCGTTTTGTTCTGACAACAGTCTCCTTTGCTTTACAGAAGCTTTTCAGTTTCATAAGGTCCCATTTATTGATTGTTGCTCTTAGAGCCTGTGCTGTTGGTGTTCTGTTCAGGAAGTAGTCTCCTGTGTCAATGAGTTCAAGGCTTTTCCCCATTTTTTCTTCTAACAGGTTTAGTGTGTCTGGTTTTATGTTGAGGTCTTTGATCCACTTGGACTTTAATTTTATGCAGGGTGATAAGTATGGATCTATTTGAATTTTTCTACATATAGATATCCAGCTAGACCAGCACCATTTGTTGAAGATGCTGTGTTTTTTCCATTGTATAGTTTAGCATCTTTGTCAAAAATCAGGTCCTTAAGTTTGTGGGTTTATTTCAGGGTCTTCTATTCGGTTCCATTGATCCACCAGCTGGTTTCTATACCAATACCATGCAATTTTTATTACTGTTGCTCTATAGTACAGCTTGAGATCAGGGATGAAGATACCTCCAGAAGATCTTTTATTTTAGAGGAGTGGTTTTGCCATTCTGGGTTTCTTGTTATTCCATATGTCGTTGAGCATTTTTCTTTCAAGGTCTGTAAAGAATTGTGTTGGTAATTTGATGGGAATTGCATTGAATCTGTAGATTGCTTTTGGTAAGATGGCCATTTTTACTATGTTAATTCACAGATTGGGAAAGGATCTTCACCAACCCTATATTTGACAAAAGGTTAATATCCAGAATATATAAAGAACTCAAGAAGTTAAACAGCAACAAATCAAGTAATCCAATTAAAAAATGGGGTATAGAGTTAAACAGAATTTTCCATAGAGGAATATCAAATGGCAGAGAAACACTTAAGAAATGCTCAACATCCTTAGCTATCAGGGAAATGCAAATCAAAATAACCCTGAGATTTCACCTTACACCCATCAGAATGGCTAAGATCAAAAACTCAAGTGAAAACACATGCTGGAGAGGATGCAGAGAAAGGGGAACCCTCCTCCATTGCTGGTGGAAATATGAACTTGTACAACCGCTGTGGAAATCAATCTGGCACTTTCTCAGACAATTAGGAATAGTGCTACCTCAAGATCCAGCTGTACCACTCCTAGACATATATCCAAAAGATGCTCAAGTATACAACAAGGGCATTTTCTCAACCATGTTTGTAGCAGCTTTATTTATAATAGCCAGAAACTAGAAACAACCCAGATGTCCCTCAGTTGCAGAATGGATACAGAAATTGTGGTACATTTACAGAGTGGAATACTACTCAGCAATTAAAAACAAGGAAATCATGAAATTTGCAGGCAAATGGTGGGAACTAGAAAAGATCACCCTGAGTGAGGTATTCCAGAATCAGAAAGACACACATGGTGTATACTCATTTATAAGTGGATATTAGACACATATAATACAGGATAATTATACTAAAATCTGTGTACCTAAAGAAGCTAAGAAAGAAGGAGGACCCTGGGTAAGGTGATCAATCCTCACTCAGAAAGGCAAATGTGATGGACATTGAAAGAGGGAGAAAACAGGGAACAGGACAGGAGCCTACCTCAGAAGGCCTCTGAAAGACTACCCTGCAGGGTATCATCCAGACTTTGGGCAGAGTGCAAGGAATCTTATGAAGGCAGGGGGAGATAGAAAAACCTGGAGGGGACAGGAGCTCCACAAGGAGAGAAAAAAAAATCTGGGCATAAGGGTCTTCTCTGAGAGTGATAATCCAACCAAGGACCATTTATGGAGATAACCTAGAACCCCTGCACAGATGTAGCCCATGGCAGCTCAGTGTCCAGGTGGGTTCTTTAGTAATGAGAACTGTCTCTGACATGAACTCAGTGGCCTTCTCTTTGATCACTTCCCCCTGAGGGGGAAGCAGCCTTACCAGGCCACAGAGGAAGACAATGCAGCCAGTCCTGATGAGACCTGATAGACTAGGGTCAGAGGGAATGATAGGAGGACCTCCCCTATCGATGGACTAGGAGAGGGGCATGGGAGGAGAAGAGGGAAGGAGGGTGGGGTTTGGAGGGCACAAGGAAGGGGGCTACAGCTGGGATACAGAGTGAATAAACTGTAATTAATAAAAAATAAATTAATTAATAGAAAAGTAGGTGACTTAAAAAAAGAGAGAGATCCATGAATCTAATTTATTTATTTTTCTTGTTTCTTCCTTGAGCAGGACTTCTAACAACCACTCCTCCACACAGCCCCAGCAACTAACAACCACCCACCCTACCTTTCAGGGCTCTAGCATTTATACCCCCCAAATTTCAATGTCACACAATCACAGAAGCCATCTGCAGCTGTCAAAACTATGCCTCTGCTAGAGCACGGGGCAAATCATAAGGAAGCCGCTGGGAAAGAGCCACATATTTCCACATCTGGCATTAAATGAGAACATATTCTTATCTCTGTTTTTTAAAGGAACCAAAATCCCTGCATTCTCACTACATTGAAATTCATATTTGTTGAATATACAAATAGGCGTAAAAGGCTGGCTCATCAGTTATGCATATGCTTAGCTTTAGTTGATATTGTTAATTTCTGAATTGATTGGGCTAATCCTAGTGATATTTTCCCCCCTAGAAAAGCCTGAGATGTGGTTTCTTCAGTGAGAGGAGGCTAGGGGTCCTCCCTAGTACTCTCTATGCTTACCCATGTCATTAATGATAGCAACACTATCATTAAACACTATCATTAAAGTGTCTTATGAGAGGCTGGGAGGGGAGTGGGTTTCTTTGTTAAGTTGTCCGTTGTTATTGAATCGCACAATAAATATTTCAGTCATTTACTTCCATTCATGGCAATAAAGTTTCATGCAATTTTTGTCTTTTCAAGGACTATTATCAAACTGTCAGAAATCAATAAGGAATTTATATTTGTGATTACTTTCATTGAAAGGAACCAGGAAAAGAAGTTTTAAGTTGTTGTTTCCTCTGTAGCTTTGTGCAGTGAAGAAGAAAAAAAAAACCCAAGGGAAGAAACATAACCAGGGATTTCTATTTTTATTTCAGATGAGATTTATTTTCCTTTATTTTGCTTATTTTGGAACTCAGATGCTCAGTTGATTTAATCCCGTTCCTCCGTTCCTGGCAGCTTTCCTCATCTGACTGCGCATGGCCCTCTCATTTGATTTATGCCCTTTCCTCCACTGCCATCCTCCCTCCAAGCAACCTGCCAACAGTATCTGGTTCCTTAAATCTCCGAGTATTCGTGTACTCTTATGGTGTGGTTCCATGCATGTTCACCTTAATGCTCACAAACAATGGTATGCTGTTGACCTTGCTCTGACAGTATTTCCCACAGCCCTTTCTCTTCTCTGACATCACAATCACTGAGGGTCTAAGAGTTGAGATCTGGCTCCGCATTCCTTCTCGGGACTCCACTGTGGTCTTGCTGACTTCAGCTCATAGCTTTATAATTACACAAGTGCTATACAGCTAGATAGTTCACATATACATATCCTACACTCATACATATGACATGTCTATAGGGGTATGTTTTTGTATCTATAAAGCTATATGTATATTTTGTATATGAAATGTTTCAGAGCCAGTTTCCTCCCAAATTTTATATTAATAATCTATCTATCTAGTTAGTTAAGTTTTGGTTTTGAGACAGAGTCTTACTCTGTAGCTCAGGCTATCCTTGAACCCATGGTAATCCTTCTGCCTCAGCTTCACAAATTGTCAGGATTATAGGCAAGAGCTAACACTCCTGGCTTGGATTCTTGTATCTTAAGGAAAATATTTCTGCTCTAAAAGTAATACCTCACTGTACCTTAGCCTCTTTTAACTTAGTCAGTGATAGCCATTTATAGTTACTTAGCCTGAGAATGTTGGTGTCTTTTATTACAGATTGAATTAGGTGACCAGCAAATTTCATATATCAAAGCCACAACCACACATAGCCCAGAAAATGTCTTATCTCGGAGTAGTATCATTCTAAATATAACTAGGATGAAGTTGTTAGGGGGACCCCGATTGAGTACAACAGGTGTCATCACAAGAAATGAAAAGGTTGGTACAGACAGGAAACAGACTAGGAAGATGACGAGTGCTACCAGTAGGCCAAAGAGAAAGAGCCTGGAATGGACTCTCTTCTCTGGCCTCAGAAGGACTGACCCCTGCTGGTACTGCAGCCTTTAAACTGTGAAAGGGTGTATTCTGTTTTAACCCATGCAGATCCAAGATGACATCGATGGCCCTGCTCCCTGTGACAGTTGTGAAGGCCAGTTGACTAACTCCGTACATTGAAGCCAGGCTCTAACTGCCTCCACCACCTTTGCAAGGGCCTGTCCCATTTCTTCTGTGTGTGTTTTCACTCCTGCCTTCTACGTGGTTGTTCTCAATATGGTGTCTAGAGTCACCTTTTTAAAACCCAAGCCTGTGCCCTTCCTCTACTTGAGGGCTCTTCCCAACTCAGTAAAACAAAGCCCTGGGAGAATCTGAAGGCCCCATGTAATCGCTTTGTCCTCCGGGCGCCTCTCTGACATCATCTTTCTGTCTCTCTATCTTGCCAATTCTGCCCTAACCACACTGCACTGGCTTCTTTGTCATTCCTTAAAAATGAGCTATGGCCCTTGGGGTTTTGTGCTGGCTGCTCTCCCTGTCTAGAATGCTGTTTCTGCAGATATCCGTAAGGCTAATGTCCTCTAAGTCTTTCTCAGATATCCCCATAAATGACTAATAAGTGAATAAAATGGATTTTAAAAGCACCAGGAACATGCTTCAAGGGGATCCCCTTTAGTTCCCAGTTCATTTCAGAGCTCTCACAGATATGTTCTCCGTTCTGTCAGAATTTCAAAATGGAAAGCATGTGTAGATTAGAAGTCCAAATTTGTCCTTCAGTGCATGGAAAAGCACTAGTGGGTGGTTGATGATTCCTGGCTCTTCTTTCTCTTTATCTGAACAGTATTTCTGCAAGGATTTCCCCTGTCAGCAGTATTCTGAGGTGGCCACTTGCCTTACAGATTTGTCTATCTCCAGCTGTGCCTCATAGAGGTTATGGTACTGTGTAGGAAGCCAGACACAGAACAACCAGAGGCATGCTGGGAAGGAAGCCTGAGGCCTGAGGCTGCCAACTCAGCTGAAACCCATCTGCTCTGAAAGAGTGGAGAGGGGTTGGATGAGGAGTGGGGAATCTGGATGAGATTCATGGTTACATATAGATTTGGATCAGAGATGTGCCCTGTGCCACCCCATTCCTTATTTGTAGCCTTGGTTGCTGCACTAGTCTCTTTCAGCCTCTGCCTAAACACTTGATACTTCCCAGTCTCCACCTACAATGAGCCTGAATTCAAAACGCTATTCGATCAGAATCTTCTCTAGAAAGCCTAGCTGACCTTCCTTTGTTCCATCCACACATGGTCTATGGCCTCTCCATGTGTATTTCTACCATTGCCTCTTCATTATGTATTTTCGTTGTGTTCAACAGCCCCATGCATTCTCTAGTCATTCAGTGTTGTGCTTATTCTCATTGTAGCCTCACCTCTGGGAGCTCCCTGATGGGAGCCATATTTGGCTGCATACCCATATTTTAAGTATATGATATAACTCGTGACACAAAGTAATCTTTCAATCAGTATCTGAAGAATCGGTGATCAAAACTACAGACAACTTCCAGGTGTGGCTAGCCAGGTACTTCAGGTGAAGCTTAGGAGGCCTGGAAGCTGGCTGAGAATTCAGTTTGCTAAAAAAGGTCAATTTTTTTTTAAAAATTCAGGGCTAAGTCTGACATGTCTACAAGTTCTTAGTCAGAGGAGAGCTTAGGAAATTATTAAATACTATAATGAAAATATCTTTAAAACCATATTTCAATTACATCACACAAGTCAACAAAAATAAAGAGAAATAATATCCCAGAAATGTTCAAATGAGGCTAAGTAATGGTTTGTTAATAGTTCTCATACTGCTAAGTCTTTGTTCGGTCAGTGAAAGCTAAAGAAACACACCAGAAACTGGAAGACTCCATGGTCAAATCAGTTCTCAGCAACTGCAGCCTCTCACAAAGATAGAAATCATGAAAGGTTTTCCCTACTCCTGAGGTTTATGGTAGAGGTGAGTGCATGCCTCACAGGCATGTTCAAGGATAGATG
The DNA here is from genome assembly GCA_028658305.1 of Pachyuromys duprasi. Classification (NCBI taxonomy): domain Eukaryota; kingdom Metazoa; phylum Chordata; class Mammalia; order Rodentia; family Muridae; genus Pachyuromys; species Pachyuromys duprasi. Next base: position 55,773,295 of record CM053763.1, on the reverse strand, counting down.
TACTAACCAAGCGCAATGGGTGTTGCATAAACAAAGCAAGACTGGGAATGAATTTCCTTTTGTCTTCTCTGTCTCCTTTGCTTCCCCTCTCTTTTGCTCTCTTTTCCTCTCTCCTTCCTCTCCCTACTCTAGCTGTCTTCTTCTCTTTGTGCACCAGAAAGCAGTGAGATGGTGAAACAGCTCTTGGGTCTAGAGATCTGGAAACCTGGTCGTTTTTACTACACCACTAACCATGTAGCTTGGGCATTTGCTCACGTTGTGTTTCTTTCTGCCTCAGTTCCCTCATCTCTAGTTTAGGTAGGCTTAGTTATATGACTGCTGAGGTGCCTAATCAAGGTAACCAGGGAAAGAACAAGCCTGGGGGAAAGTAATAATGGGTCCTGTTTTGTTGTTGTTGTCTGTTTTAGAAAGACTGAATTTGACATACTTGTGATATAAATGACAAGACTTACTTGAAAAAGCAAGGCTGACCTTGGAATAGAGGTGGGAGTCGGGGAATAGATTTGAGTTTAGCAGTAAGAATTAATTGGGGTATGGCTTTTGAGGTAGCGAATGAGCAGATTGTGTCTCGCAATGTTCTGGTTAAGAGTTCAGGCTCATAATGCATTTGATGGATTCTGGTGTTCTATAATCTACAGAATAACAGAAGATGGTGTATTAGATACTTTTCTGTTGCTGTGATCAAACCACATGACCCAGGTGACTTATGAAAGGAAGGCTTTAATTGGACTTACGGTTTCAGAGGGTTAGAGTCCATGTTGGCAGAGCAAACGCATGGTAGCAGCAATAGCTGAGAGGTTACATCTTGACCTGAAAGGAAGGAGAGAGGGAGGGAGAGAGAGAAAGGCAGAGAGAGAAACAGAAAAGGGGTGGGGTGGGGGTACTGGGAATGCCATGGATCTTTTTAAACCTCAAAGCACACCCCTAGTGACACACCTCCTCCAACAAGACCACACTTCCTAATCCTTCCCCAGTAAGCCCATCAATTGGGAACCAAATTCTCAAACATATAAGCAGATGTCGGACATTCTCACTCAAATCACTACATTCTACCCTCCGGCCCCCACAGGCTTGTGGCCATATCATAATGCAAAATGCATTTAGCCTAACTTCAAAAGTCCTCATAGTCTACAATAGTCTCAACAGTGTTTAAAAGCCCACAGTCCGGGTGTCTTCTGAAACTCAGGACAATCTCTTTAACTGTAAACTCCTGTAAAATAAAAAAAAAGCAACATATGATGGCACAGAACATATGTTATCATTCTAAGAGGAAAGAAAGGGGGTATAGTGAGGAAATTCTGGACCAAAGCAAGACCAAAACCCAGCAGGGCATAACCCATGCCTGATTTCAAGGGGCTTAGATGCCTCTGCCCTCCCAGCTTTGCTGCATGCAATGTAATTTTTTCTATATGGCTGGTTCCACACCCTTTCTATAGCTCTTCTTGGTAGGTATCCCACAGCTTTGGCACCTCTAACATTATGGGGTCTCCAATGGAATCCAGACTTTATTTTCTCAGCTTCATGCAATGCTCAGGGATTCCGTACATATGCCTGGCATTAGAAGCTTTTCTTAACCAAGTCCATAACCCCTTTACTTGTATATCTTTCATGATTCTAAAGGCAGAGACACATGGACAACACTGCCTACTTGCAGGGGAGCCTGGCACCTTCAAATCTTATTTGCAACAGCTTTCATCTGTTGATGCTTTTTAGGAGCAGAAAATTCCTCAGGCGTTTGGAAGCTCCCCTGGGTGGGGTCTTGTTCTGAAGGCAACCCTCCCTTTGTTCCATTTTGGATCAGGCTTCACCTTGATCTCCTCATCTGTTTCAGCACAAGCCTTGGCTCCAACATTATGCTTCCTAGTCCTGTTTTTCTCTTCAAATTGTATATTTTGCATTTCTTTTTGTTCCATTTGCTCCTGTTCATTGTAGACCTGCATAAGAGTGATTATTTATAATGACACTACAGAGTTAATATTAAGCTTGAAATTTCTTTCACTAAAGAAATTAGCCCATTTCATTTCTATTTGGCCTCAGGCAAATTCTTAGGACAAGGGCAGAAAGCAGCCACAACATTTGGCAAAATACCATATGTATGCTCTCTAGCCCTGTGGTTAGTACTGTTTCCTCTGAAACCTTTTGATCTGGGCCTCCATTGTCACATTGTCAGCACAGCCGTTTCCGGGAGCCTGCTAGGATGGTTCAATAAGCTCTTCTTGCAGCATTCAAGTGTTTTCCTATTACAGAGTCTTCCACATTCCTCCGGAAAGCACACACGGTCAGGTCTGTCACAGCAACACCCCATTCCTTGGCACCAAGTTTTATATTAGTGACTTTTGTATTGCAGTGATAAAAGATGATGACCAAGGCAACTTATAAAAGAAAATGTTTCACTGGGGTTATGACTTCAGAGGGTTAGAATCTATGGTGGCAGAGCAAAGGCAGGGTTACAGGAACAGGCAAGACCTCACGTCTTGGTCCACAAGCAGGGGGCAAAGAGAGGAGCACTGGGAGTGGCCCAAAGCTCATATTGCATATTGTTGAGCAAGGCCACACCTCCCAGTCCTTCCCAAATAGTTCCACCAATTGAGGACCAAGTATTCACACAAATGAACCTATGGGACCATTTTCATTCAAATCATCACAGATGGGGAACACTGTGCTTGTTCATGTTTGCTGAATTCTGTGGTGTGAATAATCTCACAGTGGCCTATCTTCCATTGCCATTGGGAGAGTGATGGTAAAGGAGCTGGGAAGGAAGATGCAGCCGCCCACCGTTCTAGGAAATGGTCATTGTGGAAGACAACAGATATAAACATCCTTATAAGCACAGGTAACGGCAATGCGAAGCAAAAATAACAAACGTGTGATGAGTTTGGCTACATAACACCTTTGCATTTAATATACTTTACTTTTTAAAGTTTATTTACTTGACATCCCAAGGACAGACCCATATCAGCCCTCCCCAACACATCAAGTCACATAAGGACTGAGCCAGGCCAGGCAGCCCTGCCAGGGGGAAGTGATCCAAAAGCAGGCAATAGAGTCCATGTTTGAAACAGTCTCCCCTTTGGTCTCCCCTTTACACTCCCCAGGCAACCCACAAGAAGACCAAGCCACCCATTGGCCACATACGTACAGGGGAACTAGGTCCAGACCATGCATGCTCTTTAGTTGATGTCTCAGTCTCTATAAGCCCCATGGATCTGGGTTAGTTGTCTCTGTTGGTCTTCTTGTGGGGTTTCCTTGTATTTAATAGACTTTAAATACCTGTGTTTAAGTTGTCAGTGTGTACAATTCCTGAAAATGTAAGCCTTAGCAACCATCTTTTCAAAAACAATCAATTTACCTTGTTTTCAGAAGTGGTGGGTGCCAGCTTTACACAGCACTGAGACTAATGCTGAGGTCACAGAGACATGTCTAGACAGAAGACAATCTTAGTCCATGTGTGCTGAAGACCAGGTTCTTAACCGCTGGTCTATCATGTATAAAACTCAAAGTGATGATTGGATTATAATTTTTTTAAGTTGCATTTTGGAAAGATGCAACAAGGACATTTGCTAAACTATGATCGTAGCTGCTTTATTTGTAATAGCCAGAACCTGGAAACAACCCAGATGTCCCTCACTTGAGGAATGGATACAGAAATTGTGGTACTTTTACACAATGGAATACTACTCAGCAATTAAAAAGGAGGAAATCATGAAATTCGCAGGCAAATGGTGGGACCTGGAAACGATCATCTAAGTGAGGTATTCCAAAAGCAGAAAGAAATATATGCTATATACTCACTTATATAGACCTATAGGATAGGAATGTCATGCTGAAATATACACAACTAGGGAAGATATACAAGGAGGACCCAGGTTGGTATGATCAATGCTCATTTAGTTGAACAAATGGGATGGACATTGAATGGAGGAGAAAACAAGCAACAGGGCAGGAGCATACCAAAGAGGATGTCTGAAAGAATCAATATAGCAATGTATCAAAGCAGATATTAAGACTCACAATCAAGCCTTTGGCAGAGGAC
>CM053763.1:55748614-55769162 GCA_028658305.1 Pachyuromys duprasi | reverse complement strand
GGAAACAGGGACTGTTTCAGTCATGAACCTGATGGCTGACTCTTTGACTCTCCCCCATACATGCCAGGGAGTAACAGCCTGGCTAGATCCCAGGGGAGGACATTGCAGCCAGCCCTGAGGAGACAAGATGATCTGGGGTTGGATGGAAGGGGAGGTGGTCCTCCCCTGTTGGTGGACTTGGAGGGGGCGGGGAGGAGATGAGGGAGGGATGGGGAGGGTGGGAGGGACAAGGGACTGGGCTACACCTGGGATGCAAAGTACCTAACCTGTGATTGATATCAAAATAAATAAATTACATTAAAAAAGTTGCATTTTGGATTTGGGAAAAAAACAAAACAAAACAAAAGCACATAGTCTACAGTATCATTTGGTAGGCATGGCCTCTAGAAGAACCGTAAGGTAAAGAAACCATGATGCCATTGCTTGCCACAGCTCAGCTCCCAGAAGAAATAGTTTAACTTGGTTCTTCCAGAACTGTAACTCCATTGCATTGAAGAAAATACAGGATTATAAAAACATTTTTATTCATCTTCTAAATCTGACATGTTAACATTTGAATTGTGGTCATATAATTGCTGGTTTCATGTAACCATCCTGGCCATAGTGAAAAAGAAAGGAAAGATAAGAAATACAGACTTTTTAAATTAAATTCTTTATTAATTACACTTTATTCACCTTATATACCCCGGTAGTTCCCTCCCCCCTCCCGTCCCAATCCCTCCCTTCCTTCCCCTTCAGGACCTGTGTCTCTCCCCCAAGTCCACTGATAGGGGAGGTCTTCTTTTCCTTCCTTCTGATCCTAGTCTATCAGGTCTCATCAGGACTGGCTGCATTGTCTTCCTCTGTGGCCTGGTAAGGCTGCTCCCCCCTCAGGGGAAGGTGATCAAAGAACAGGCCAATCAGTTCATGTCAGAGACAGTCCCAAGAAATACAGACTTTTTAACATCTACTGCTTCATAGAAGGTTCTTTCAGGGAAAATGTATAAAGGTCTTTAAATTAGATTAGGTAGTAAAAATGAAACATCTGGCAACAATTCTTCAATCAGATGATAAATAACAAATCATGCTTTCCATCCCTGAAAAAAAAAAAAAGCTTGAAGTGATTTCCCACATTTCAGAAATCCCACTTAAGTGATGTTTCTTCTCATTCCTTATCATGGGAAGTGACTCACACACAGAGTTTCACAAGCTATTCAGAAACTCTTTGTTAATCTTCAGACAAAAATAAAGCATGAAGCTTAAGCTCTAGCTAGAAGCCACTCTCTAGCTTAGCAAGTGTTGATGAGCCAGAAAGCTCAGAGCGTCACTGTAAGAAGGAAGTACTGTGTTTTGCCCCCTCGAAACCACTAAGGGGAAGGTCTTCCACCCTTACTTGACCTCTGGATAAGGAATAGAACAAGATACTGTGTGCTCAACAATGATACAAGTTCAAGATGGGCCAGCCTGCTTCTGGCTGATCAAGGCTATGAGTCATTACATAGCAAATGCAGAACTGGCGAGCATGCTTGTCTTCCTCGCTTCTTCAGGCCTCCCTTTACTTGTATTCAAGTTCTTCACTCATACTGGAAAAATAAAGCTATTTTTAAAAAAGATTGGCTATCCAAAAGTTTTGATAAATATGGCCATCTTTAATTGGCTTTAAAAACGTTTTTGTTGGGTCATACTCTGTATCAGGCTTGTGGTATATTGTACAGGACACACTGATGGCTGGGACCTTGTCTGTGTTTTTCAGAAGGGGTTGTAAATGTGTGCGAGCAAGTGCCACACAGGGTAGAGGTGCCACACAGCTGAGGAGAATGTTCCATGATGTTTGGAGGGGAAAAAAATCTCCACTTTCTTCTCCAATAATTTATTCTAGCTAAGTAATGCTCCTTTGAGGTCACTTAGAGGCTGTGAAGGATATATGGGTCTGACCAAAGTCATCATATTACTTATTAGTCATTGGCCACAGTGCTGCTAGAATGAGAGAAGCCGCTGGAAGTGGTACAGGAGCAGGGCTTGATATGTCTGGCCCTGCACATTGGTCTTCTTTGTGTTGCTCAACAGGCTAATGCAGAGACACAGCTATAGAAAAGGAATGGAAAGTGAAACCCTGGTAAGGGTTAGCATCAGTGCCTCTACCCAAGCATGCCCGTCTCCTTCACCTTGGAGTGGGAAGAAGCTGTAATTTTCTCCGTGGTCCTCTGCCCTTCAGCCTTCATTCATACGGCTCACAGGCCCCTCTCTCTCCACGCACACCCCTGTCCTGTCGTGTACATGGTGTACATGTGCTGCTCCGTTAGCAGCTGGGAAGAATCTCCTCCTTGTCAGCAGCCGTAACTGTCTGCTGGGACTCTAGCTTGGAACACACTGCTGAGGCCAGTTTCCCCAACTTTCTAACCAGCAAAGGGACAGAGGCAAAGGGGAGCCACCGCCACCTCCCAGCTAAGCAGAGACAAGATCTTCGAAGCCCACACAGAAAACACAGCTATCAGCCGTGAGGAAACCTCAGGTTTGAACATGGTAGAATAGTTTCTATTTTCTCCTTATTTTAAAGAGAAAATTCCATTTTCGGATTTATACCCCCATTATTTCAGCGAAGAGAAAGAAAGCAACTAATAATTGCTTGGCCTGAAAGCTTCTGGCAGAAATATTTGAGCCATAAAACATTAGCCAAACATCTTTTTGGATATTGTAATATAAACTTTGTGGAGAACTTAGCGCCTGGTGCCAGGACAAAGCTGAGGCCTTCTCCTCAGAGGTTCCTCCCCCATCCCCTTCTCTAGAGGCTAATTCTTGGGTCAAAAGCTCCAAGCTTTTGGCTATATTGCGGAGAATCATACATATGGGCTGCTGACTGCCCTATCACCTTCCCTCCCTTTTCAGGAAATCCGGTTGTGAATGTGTTTTCATGACAAGAAGGGGAAAGGTTGTTTATTCGCTCTGTGGAAGCCATTACTTGAGAGAACAGTGCCAGGATCTGAGATAAAGGGAGTGAAGTCAGAACTGTTAAAAACAACAGTTGTCGCCTGTGGGGTTGTATGAAAGAGGTGGCCTCCAGACCAGGCATTGGCAGTGGCCTAAAAAGCTTGCATTTGTGTACTCGTCCGGCTCACTTAGTCAGTACCAGACACTGCTCAGAGCTGGGGACAGCTGTGAGGAACTGCTAAGGAATCCCACCTCGGAACACTGCTACCACGACTTTTTTTTTTTAAAATTTTTTTAATTTGCTGTTTGAGGAATGCACTGTGTGGAGTTTAAGGCTCTTCTACCTCTAGCTCCTGAGTCCTCTGCTTACTGTGGGAATAACTTTGTGTCCAGAAGAAAAGGGAACAGGCGAAACAGTATCTGATGATCCATAGCCAGGCACTGGGCATACTAACACTTCTATAACCACTACCGTGTGAGGGAAACGTAGAGCCAGGCTTTGCTGACCCCAAGCCCAGAATTATTCAATTATTCTTTTCCCCCTCTGTCCTCTGTGTTTATATGTTCATTCATTTCTCTGGCTGTTTTTTGTGTTGCCTTTTTTGTTTGTTTGTTTTTTCTGGAAGAACTCAGTCATGAAAAATTCCCTCATGAATCCATGGCAACAATACAAAAGACCATTTTTTTTTCTCTTTATGGCTCTTTCTCCCTATTTATCTACTAAGCCACGGGAGCCCGGGCCAGCACACCCACCTGCACTGCTTCTTACCACGTGCAAGGCGACAGACAGACAGAACCCTGCCCTGCAGCACCTACACTGCTTTCATTCACCCATGGGCTGAGCCTCAGGTGGTAAACTCTGCCTCAGGAGGGAGGCAAAGCTTTGTCCCAGCAAATGGAATTCTTCCTGAAGACTACAGCATGGAGACCTTTCTTGATTTTTGATTTAATATCACAATACCCACTCTTCCTGGAATTTCAGCTTCTTGGCTTTGGTTTATAGATTTCAGGCTAGCCAGCCCTTTGACTCATGTGATATGATTTATTTTCCTTTTGGAAAAAACAAAAACAAAAACAAAACTATGTTACTTGATACCTACAGCCCCGGGCTGTATGTGGACCCTGTATGTGGACCATGCTGGCCTTGAACTCACAGAGAGAAACCTTCGTCCGGCTCTTGAGTGCTTGGATTAAAGGTGTGTGTCACCAGGCCAGGCATGATCTGATTTCTTAAAGGCGATCTCTTTTCAGAGATAGACTTGGATAGATAGATATTCTTTATAGTGTCTCTGAAGCACACCAATACGTCTTCATACTAGGCATATCTCTAACAGTAATGCACTTTTTTCATGTCTGCTCACATAATAATACTGTTTTATTACCTAGTCACCTAATAACATAAGTGGCCTGCCAGAAATAGAAGAGAATTAGTTGATTAACTAACCATAATTTAGTTTGGGATATCACATGCTGTTGTAGGCGTCTAAGAGGAGCCTGAGTTATTTTAAGGGTCAGGGGCTGTTCCTGAAGACGTGACACCTGAGATGAGCTCTAGTTGCTTTGAGGATATGGCTTTCAGTTCTGGAGCTGTTGGCTAGTCCTCTACCAGCAGGTGAGGCGCTGGTCACAGAACCCTGGGAGTCCCCTGTGTAAAGTCTCTGAAGTCTATTGTAGATGTGACTTCATTTTCTGCATCATGCTGCTGTGTAAATGACAGCTCAGTGGCGCCCATCTGCTGTTTGGTGGCTGCAGTTTCCCAACGATAAAGCTGAATACCAGGTGCTCCCCATCCTAAAGAACTAATTGTTTTAAGGTAATTTATCATAGAGTCATTCTCTCGGATACCTTTCCACCACTGTTGCTTCCACTAATAAAGATTTTTGACAGTTGAAAAGAAAACCACACTACAAATCTACAGGACACAAGAGTGTGGTATTAGCATAAAAATAGATGAAGGCCAATAAAACTGAGGATCCTGAAGTCCATATATTTATGGCCAATTGATGTTTTAAAGATGTATTTTGTTTTAAGTGTGTGTGTGTGCGCGTGTGCGTGTGTGTGTGTGTGTGTGTGGCTGTTTTGTTTTACGTTTGTGTTTATGTGTGTGCGAGGGAGCGTGCGTGTGTCTGTGTGAGTATATGCCATGTGTGGATGGGTACCCACAGTGGTGAGACTAAGCCAGAAGATCCCTTAGAGCTGGAGCTACAGGCGGTTGTGACCAGCCCAACATGGGTGCTGGGAACTGAACTCATGTCCTCCAGAAGAGAACAAGTGCTCTTAGCTGCTGAGCCATTCTCCCGACCCTGGCCAACTGAGTTTTGATAGGGGTGCCAGGACCATTTATTGGAAGAAAAGAATACTCCTTTCGACTGCTGGTGCTGCCGTGAACTGTGCCTGCACACTAGAAAGTTGAGCCCCTACTTCATACCAATCCCCAAATGACCTAAGGATAGTCACCGAGACAATAAAACATAGCAGGATGCTCAGGGCAATCTTTTTGACTTTGGATTTGGTAATGAATTCTGAGATAGGAAACCAAAACCCAAATAATAAAAAGATGTTACTTTTTTTTTAAATGTAAAGACAACTGACAGACTGGGAAAAAATAACTCCAGTTATGTATTAAGAGTGTAGGATCTAGGATTTGTTTGTTTGTTTGTTTGTTTCGTAATTCAACAAGAACAAAAGAGACAGCCTAGTTTAAAGGTGGGCAAGATGTAAACATTTACGTCCTCACAGAAGACAGAGAAGTGGCTTCTTAGCACAGAATTGTAATCCGTGCTGCAGGTCACTGAGGATGTGCAGTTAAAACCACCAAGGTGGGGTAGCCCTTCAGGCTTCTTGGGCTTTGCCTAAAATGTGTTTGCATTTATTTGCTTGTTTATGAGTGAGTGTTTTGCGTCCGTGTATGTCTGTGCAGCACATGTGGGCTTGGTGTCTTTGGAGGTCAGAACAGGGCATTGGATCCCCTGTAACTAGGGTTACAGACAGTTGTGAACCACCGTGTGGGTGCTGAGAATCAAACCCAGACCCCCTATCAGGGCAGCCAGTGATTTCAAACACTTACCCATCTCTCCATCCCATACTTGGAAACTTGAAAAGATAGTGAAAGAGCATATTGGCGGAGATGTGGAGAAGCAGGAGCCAAGTTAAACTCATAATTACAGTATCATCTAGCAATTCCAATGCCCTGTACATACTCCAAAGAATTGCGAAACCTATACTCAGGCAAACAGACTCATGTATGTTCACAGCAGCACCATTCAAACTGTGGGAAGGGTGGAAACAAGACAAACAAATAAATGAAATGCAGCATATCTGCAAGCAAGGCATTATGTAAAGGAGCTAAGCCATGGAAAAGTACCTGCACCCTCCACAAGGTGGGTGTAATGGCCATTCTTAGCTGTAGTCAACTTGACTGTGTCTGGAATGAACTGAAACCTAAGGCTGGGTACATTTGTGAGGGGTTTTTCTTAATTAAATCATTTGAAGTGGGAAGACTCATCCTAGATCTGGATCTTTTGAGGTGAAAAGATTTCCCTTCAATCCAGATCTTCTGAGGTGGGAAGAGCCACCTTTGCTCTGGTCCACATCTTCTGCTGGCAGCCTATGGACACAGAAGAAGGAAGTGCGCTCTCTCTTTGCCTGCTTGCTCTGGCTGGCAGGTCCATTCCTTTCACTGGCTTGAGAACCCACTTCTTCAAGATTCCAGTGTCTACTGCTGAAAACCAGCTGAGACATCCAGCCTCATGGACTGAACAACTAGGATTATTGGACTTTAGGTTGGTGGACAGCTATTGTTTAGATTTGCTGGACCACAGACTGTAAGTCACTCTAACTAATCCCATATGCATATATATATATATGGGATTAGATATACATATATGGGATTAATTAGATATAAATGAGATATATATATTCATTCTTTCAGTTTTGTTCCTCTAGAGAACGTGACTAATACAGTGATTAAACAAAATGCTAAATGAAATAGCTAGACACAAAAGGCTGTGCATTGTGTAGCCTCATTGTACTAAATACTTCACACAAGTTGGTGCAAAGTGGCAGAAAACAGGTTAGTGATGCAAGGACCAACGGGAGGGATGTGTGGCAAACAGGTGCCTAGCTGCTCAGGGTTTCTGTTCGACTTATAAAGGTGTTTTGGAACTAGAGACAGGTGGTGACTATAAAATATTGAATAGTTACTTAAATGGTTAATGCTGATATTCTGTGAGTTTTACTTCATTGAGACATGAACTAATGACAAAAAAAAAAAATAAGGACTGGATTCTTCCCATCATGTCAGACCTATTTTATGGTTTTAATTTTATTTATTTGAAAATTTCATGTATTTGTTTATTTGGTGTGTGTGTGTGTGTGTGTGTGTGTGTATGTGGTTATGCATCGATGGGTGGGCCTCATGGAGCTTGCTGAGTTCAGACTACAACTTGCTGGAGTTAGTTCTCTCTTTTGTCATTGGAGCTCTGGGCTTTGAACCTGCGTGGTTTAGCTTGATAGCACGTGGATTCTCTCACTGAGCCATCACGCCAGCCTATAATTTTAGTTTTAAAACATGCACAAACCTTTGGTGATCATGGTGCTGGCATTTCATGAGAGGACCTGCTAATTAATTTCCCCATGATTTTCTCCTCTGTGATTCAGATCTCAGTCCAAGGCTTCAGGAACATTGCCAACAGCTGCTCGGGAATCAAGCACCTGACCATCAATGACATGCCAACTCTGACGGACAACTGTGTGAAAGTAGGTAGTGAGAAAGAGCCTTCCCCGTCCTTCATATGAGTCCACATTTTGATAGCCTGGACTATTGAAAAATGTGAGCTGACTTTTTATTTCAATTGATTGATAGCTAGGAAACCACTTAAACATCTACACATGCACACATGGGTGCACCTTAAAAAAACATTTGAATGCTTAAGTACTTCCTGAGGTTATAATCAAAGCACAATTTTAATTCTCCCAGCTAACCACAACCTAGACCCAGCTCTGCCTGGCTTAAATCCGATGCCCCATGTCAAATTGCTGATTGATTTAGTGAATGATTGTCAGCATTTCATTTCATGTTTTCCCCATCCTCCAGTAATGTGATTTAATTATCACTTCCCTGTGAGCGTATTGATTTCTTTAAATAGGAAAACAATCCTATTGGTCTGTTTCTGAAGATATCGGCAGGAAACGACATCATCCCCTCATTGTTTGTGCTCTCCAGTATCTGTCTGTCTCCTTTTGTCCCTCTCCCGAAGGTTTTGGTGGAGAAGTGTTCCCATATTTCCTCTGTGGTTTTCATCGGCTCTCCACACATCTCTGACTGTACTTTCAAAGCTCTTTCCGTCTGCAACCTCAAAAAGATCCGATTTGAAGGTCTGTGATACTGAAAAAATGTGATTTGTCCTTATTTTTAAATTTTATTTCCCGGGCGTTTCAACATAGTACTTGTATTTTCTTCTTTTCAACAGGAAACAAAAGGATTACTGATGCATGCTTTAAATACATAGACAAGAATTACCCAAGTATGAATCACATTTACATGGTGGACTGCAAGGCGCTAACAGATAGCAGCCTCAAGTCACTTTCAAGTCTGAAGCAACTGACAGTGTTGAATTTGACAAACTGTATACGGTAAGAAGTCACCCGGCATGTTATCCACTCAGGAGTCAGAAAATGTTGATTAGCTAGGATTAGGATGAGCCCATCTCCCTCCACAAAGTGAATGAGGGGATCATGATAGTCAGGGGCCCAAGTGTTACTGTGTAGGTAAGGTTTCTGTTTTGATTGATGGACTAAGTCATGCCATCATTTTTCTACTGCACTTTACCATAATGCATTTGTTTTTAATCATATGCATGCCCAGTTATGCATAGGCACAAGATACTAAACAGGATGTTCCCTAAAAGTTCATTTGAGAACACAATTCTGCCTTATTGTACAAGCTCCCAAACTCAGTTCAGTGGGCTCAGCCTCTTTCCATACTGTATACACTGGAAATAGAGTTGAGTGGGCACTGTCTACATTGGAGTATTCTCTGGGGAGGAACAACCTACACTATTTCTCAGAGAGAGGTGTTCAAGTAGCTCAGTGTGGGTAGGACTCCAGGGGGCCCTTGGATACAGTGGAAATCCGTCCGGGATCTTGAGTCTTATTTCTCCCTGCTCTAAAATTTGGCTTTAGCCTTTTGCAGATCCAATCAGGTATTTCTTAACCTTAGTACATTGTAAATGGGAAAAAGAGCTCATCTGTGTTGTTACTAATATGCCACCTAACTAAACAAACGAACACTAATAACACTCTGTGAATATCTCTCCTATTATCATCATCTACCCATTTGCTATTTCATTAAGAGCTATGCAAATCTAAAACGTTGACAAAATACCAGTATGTAGATATTTCCTCCTTTGGAGTGTATTTGGTGTAGAAACTGATGTGACCACCAGTCTGCATGTTTGTATATGAGATCTCTCACTGTTTTCTACAGGATTAGTGATTTTGGCATGAAGCAATTTCTTGATGGTCCTGCGAGTGTGAGGCTAAGAGAACTCAATATGACGAACTGCTTTCTCCTGAGCGATTCCTCCATCATAAGAATGTCCGAGCGGTAGGACGAAGCGACGATATCCACGCTAGAACATGAGCTGTTAAGAGTTGCTCATAGGAGTGATCAGAGACAGGCTTCAGAGCAGAGAGGCCACTCCCTTTCCAGCAGATAGGTGTTTGGAGAAGCTGGAGTTGCCCTGACCTGATGATGTCCTCAGGCTGAACTGACCTCCTAAGCTCTGAGTGGCTTCCTCTTGTCACCTAGATTGAATCCTGAAATGGAGAGAAGGCTATGTAGATGTATGCAACTTCTCTGCACTTTTCAAGGATACTGTCCCTAGCGTAAGCCTTACTCCAGGGTTCCCTGAGTGCTGTTCTGGATGAATGATTTAATCCTGACGCTCCTTGCTTGGCAGGGGCCTTCTGTTCACTGAGGGTTGGACTCGGCTCCTGCTGAGAAGTGTGTGGCCTTGCACCTCTGGTGGCTATTCTTCAGGATGTTTCCATGGTGGTGTTTCATGCTATGCTAAGTGTGCTAAATTGTGACAAGTGCTTTGCTTGCATTGTTAGAAATCACAGCATGGCACTAAATCAAAGACAGCCTCACATATTCATCTTACCTTCCTTCTGTCCAGCTTTATAATGCCAAAATATTAGCCAGATGTGGTGGCTTACACCTATAATCCCAGCACTTTCAGGCTGAGGTAAGGCAATTGCCATGAGTTCAAGGCCAGCCTAGACCTTCGTAATGGGTTCCAGGCCTGTTTAAGAGATAGAATAAGATCCTGTATCCACAAGACAAACAGACAACTTGCTTTCTACTTGTCAGTTTGCATTTATCTTGCCCAACTGCCAGAATTCTGTTTTTACTGAATAGAGCACAGAGTTTTTGGGTTTTTAAAATCTTTTTAAAAATATAAATATATTTTTAAATATATTATTTATACTCTGTTTGCATGTGTGCCTATTCACCAGAAGAGGGCACCAGATCTCACTGTAGGTGGTTATGTAGGTGGTTCCCAATACCATGTGGTTGCTGGGAACTGAACTCAGGACCTTTGGAAGAACAGCCAGTGCTCTTAACCTCTGAGCCACCTCTCCAGGCCTGTCAGTTTGCATTTATGTTAAGAAAAGTCGAATCCTTTTTTTTTCATATCACTTATTGTCCCCAGAGTTTTTAATGAAGAAGTTGGTATTGTTGATGTGTTTAAGAGCTCTAATGGTAATGTCATGGCCTCTTCTTTCAGCTGCATTAATTTACACTACTTGAATTTACGAAACTGTGAACACTTGACTGACGTGGCCGTTGAACATATTGCAGGCATGTTATCCTTGATATCAGTAGATCTTTCTGGAACATCCATCTCAAATGAGGTAAAGAAAAAAAATGTAAATATACATAATAGTCTAACGGCTTAATTTTTTGTAATATCATTTTCTGGTTTGCGAGAAAATGTAGAGAACAATATTTTTACAATATTATTATATTACAAATGGAAATTTTAAGAATAATGTTCTCACAATAGTGATAAATGATGTTACTTATAAATTACCGTGTTTCTTTGTTTGAAAAAAAAATAGCAAATCCAGTATTTGGGGGAAAGGCATGACAGACCAAAGTACTACATGATGGTCTGAAAATTTGTTGTAGCATTCATTTGGTCTGTGTGGCAATGATAGAATTTAGGCAGCAGAGTGTATTTATTTTTCCTGTGATTTTCACACTCTATAAACTACATGAGTGCTCTGATTGCTACTCTGCAAGGATCAAGGATGTCCAGCCCCCCCAGCACTGCCTCATTTCCTCATCCCATGGGGGGAAGGTGCAGAGAGACCGGTGTTTCTGAAAGACTTTACCTGTATATGTAAGCAAGAACTGTGCAGGCTCCTTTCAACATTTGGTGCCTTAGGAGAGAAAGACAGCAGAGGAAGGGCTCCTCTGCCAGCTTCCTGCTGAATCCCTAAAGACCAAAACCAACTGTCACCTGTCTGAGACCTTTTCTGAGAAGCCCTGCGTTTGGAAGCAAGCCCTGGAACATGCTACACAATCTCTAGCCTAGGTGTATCCATTAACACCATCTGCTTCCCACAGGCTTCCTTCCCCAACATTCATTCAACTGGTTTAGATGAAGGATGTGCCTATTCACTGGTCGAGGTCCTTTCTTTGTTTCCCAAGTGTGCCTACACCCAGCCTTCATTCTGTTAGATGGTTGCCTCTCCCCTTCTTCAGAGTCTAATAAGGAAGTTGGGATATGGAGCAGTTACATGACATCAGTTCCTCGTGGTGCAGTTAGTATTTGGTCCTCTCCGTGATGTCTTCCGTGTACGCAGGAACTGATGTCTTAATGTTTCTCTAATGCATCTCTTTCATCCCAGCTCTAAGGTCACTTCTCGGGGCTCCTCTGGATCCTGCTAGAGTATGGTGACCCTGTGAGGCTGTCTCAGGGCCACAGATAATCTCCCATCATGCCTGTGATTGCCCACAGTCCTATGCTTCCAGCCTCCTCTTGCTTTGCTGCAGAGTGGCCGGAGAGCTTGGTGCTCATGGTAAGGCACTTTTGAGTAATTAGCAGCCCTTGAGGAGAGGGCCAGGGTTTTCTCTTCCTCCTTTGCATTGTCTTCACCTGACTTCCTGTCTGCTCTGATTCCTGGACAGCCCTGCTACGGTTTCATCTCCCTGGATTACCTTGACCCCTGAGCTCTGATAACTCTGTTTCTTCCCCTTGTCCTGGCATAGAGGCAGTGAGTGCCAGCTTCTATTGCTGGTTAAAGCCTGGTTGCATCTGCGCACTGAGCTCCTCATTTTCTCTGCTGTCTGAGCATCCAGTTCTTGGTTGACATTCACTTTCCCCAGGTTCTCCCCCACCCCCCGCACAAGTTTATTTTTGTGTAAAGATGTTTCCCTTGCATATACACCTGTGTGCTACGTGGATGGCTGGTACCCACAGAGGGCATTGGATCCCCTAGGACTGTTAGTGAGCTGCCATGTGGAAACTGAATCTGGGTCCTCCGAATGAGCCATTATGCCATCTCTCAGGCCGCAGTTTCCTTAGTTTTGAATACTTCATAGTTGGTTGTTGTTTTTTTCCTTTGGATCCTAACAGATTAAGCAGTGAATACAGAGAAACTCTGATGTATTTTTATCAACTTTACAAGGAAGGTGGAATGGTTAAGTTCCCTAAGCCTGCCTGGAGGCTCTGTCTTCCTCTGCAGAAAATCAGAGATGAGATAGTCTGGACAAGCCCACATGTGACTCAGGATGCCCAGCTCCACATTCCTATGCTCCCCTCTGGCTCCTCTCCCACCCTGTCCTGTCCTGTCCCGTCCCATCCTGTCCTGTCCCGTCCCATCCCGTCCCGTCCCGTCCTGTCCTGTCCTGTCCCGTCCTGTCCTATTCTCTCCTGTCCTGTCCTGTCCCGTCCTGTCCTGTCTTCTCCTCTCCTCTCCTGTCTTCTCTTGTCCTCTCCTATCTCCTCCATTTACTTATCTCCCTCTCTACTTTTTCTTTCCTCCTCTCTTTTTTCTCCTCTTAGTTCTCTAATGTAAGGATAATAATAATTTTAAAAATCCCATAATTTTAACAAATGTTATACCCTACATCTTTTAGAACCCAAGCTTTTAAACATAAAATCTGAGAATCTAGCCCATTTTCTTTTGTCTTAAATGTCCCCTAGGCACATGAGTAGAGTGCCCAGGTGTTGTCTGCAGGGCCACAGGGTAACAAGGAGAAGAGGGTCAAACACATAATAAAACAGCGAACCCTTAGTTCTGCTACAGAGCGTATCACAAGCCTGAAGTGCCAGGGAACAGCTGCTGAGTGAAGGCAAAATCATGGGACTGATGTCCAGAGAGTGAGTGCAAAACTTAAGAATATGGTCTCAAGTCCTGGTCTCTTTATTTTAATTTTCTGAAGAAAGCCTTTCATTTGAGAGCTGTAGGGAATGTCTGCAAGCCAAACTAAACATACCACTAAATGGATGAAAATCTTCTGAAAGTTTTTTTCCCTTCCTCTGTGTCAAGCTCTAAGTGATTGACAAGGACAGTGGTACCATACCTGTGGGAGCTAACCTCAGTCCATCTAAAGTGAGTTAACCGTGCCCTCAGCAGCTGAACACCCGCCTGGACTGCAGGCCAGAGGAAGTGTAAATCTGATGGCAGACTTGATCCTCAGAATTTAAGTGCTGGAATGTTACAGATAGTTACCAGAGTTACAGATAGTTACAAATGTGACCAGCTGTACCTTTGGGTAGAGTTTATTTTCGTCCATTTAAAATTCTTCCGAGCAGGTTTTCAGTTAGAATTTCGCACTACTCAGTTGACAGTATTTGTTGTGACTTTTGTGTTCGGTGATGGAGCACCAGAATAAACAAACCAGTGAGTCCTTGTGCTTCCTCTTAGCACTGACATCCCACAGTGCCATGTTGTCAGGCTCAAAGGGTGTGGGAGACCAGGGAAGAAGAGCCTCTTGTGGCTCAGGGGGTTTGGGAACACCTTAACTTCTAAGCAGAGGAGAGAGGCCATGTAAACAACCAGAGACAGCTGGGACAAGCCCATTGAGGATTGTTCTGTGGTAGCATCAGGACACCTGCACATGTGACAATGGCTTGGTCCCAAGGAGAGGACTGAAGGGTTCTGGGCAGGGGGCAGACGAGGGCCAGGTGTCTCTAGATATCTTTCATCTTCTATAACTTCTTAAACATCTAGCTAAGTGATACTGTTAGTTTAGCTTGGGTTACTTAGATATGACTATATCTCCATGTGTATAAAAAGGCTTTCTATTAGTTAAAGAGCTATGATTCACTGAACACCACAGGATCTATAATCAGGGGCAGTTCAAGCCATCACTCCACCGTCATATTTGTTGTTTAAAGGAAAAATGAGTCAGAACAGTGTTCCAGGCAGAGTGCTCAGGCAGTGGTTTATGAAGACCCTTTCATTTGCACAAACCTAAAAGAATTTTCATGGAGTCCAAGGTTTGTGAGTTGTTTTTATGCAGGCAGTCTGCTGGAGTCCCCTCACTAGACTAAAGAATCTCCAAGGTCTGAGAATTGCTTCCATTTATTGCTGTTTCCTAGAACTCTAGGGAAGAGTGGTCACTTGATATTTACACACTGAACGAAGGAGCAAGCATTTGGCAATGTGGTTTCTAACAAGAATGAGACCTGTTGTCTACAGCTTTGGTTGAAAGAGAAGGTGCGGGTTATTTTAAGTGTGTCCCATGGGCACGATGAATTCTTAATTTGGCCTAGTCAGCACAGATACAAAGAAATGCATGCTTGGTCAAGGAACTCCATGCAGCTGAGTCTTGTTGGAATGTACTGTGGAAGGGATGTTGGAGGAAATGTAATGCTGGGCTGAAAAGTATCGACTTGAATCAATGACAAAGTGGAACTTGGAGCAGCCACGGTCCCCCATGTTAAGTGGCTCCTTGGCAGGCTGGAAAGAGGTTGCCTTAGTGACCGTTCTATAGCTGTGAAGAGACACCAGAGACAAGACAGTTTCAGAAGTTTGGTCCATTATCACTATGGCAGGGGCATGGTAGTTGAGAACAACATTTTAATCTGTAGGCAGGGATGGGGGGGGAGGAGAGGTAGGGGCAGGGGGAGAGGGTTGGTGGGGGCAGGAGCGGGAAGGGGCAACATAGGTTTTGAATCCTTAAAGCCCACCTCCAGCGACACACCTCCTGTAACAAGGCTACACCTCCTAGTCCTTTCAAACACTCCCTGGTCACCAAGCATTCACATATATGAGCCTGTGGGAGCTATTCTCATCCAAACGCTCACAGTGGGTGATTAGGAGAAGGACTGTGGGGGAAAGGAACCAATAAGTGTTTTAGGAATGAAAGGAGAAGGAGCCTTAGAACCAGGACTCCGAACGGTGTTTAGTAGGTAAGACTGAAAGATGTTGGTGATTGACCATTTACAGGAAATGAAGATCTGAAGCGGGGGATGGGGGGGTAAGAACAATATTTCAAGTCTAGCTGTTGGGGCTGAGGAGATAGGTCAGTGGTTAAGGCCACTCTTCCAGAGGCCCCAGGTTCAATTCCTAGTGCCTGAGTGGTTCCGGGGGAACCACTTCTGACCTCCACAGGCACCAGGCACACACATGGTGCACAGACATATGTGCAGTCAAAACACCCATACACATAAAACAATTTTTAAAATTTGAATAAGAATGCCCCCCATGGGCTCTCATATTGAATACTTAGTCATCAGGGAGAGGCACTAGGAGGTGTGGTCTTGCTGCAGGAAGCACATCACTAGGGGTGGGCTCTGAGGTCTCAGATGCTCAAACCAGGCCCAGTGTCTCTTTTCCTCTGCCTGCCAACCCAGGTGTAGAACTCCTGACTACCTCTACAGTGTCATGTCTGCCTGCAAGCTGCCATGCTTCTCACCATGATCACAGTGGACTGAACCTCTGAAACTGTAAGCCAGCCCCAATTAAATGTTTGCTGTGGTCATGGCGTCTCCTCACATCAATAAAACATTGACTAAGGCACCATACTTTTATTTTTTATTTATATTTATTTATTAATTGGATATTTTATTTTTTGAGACAGGGTTTCTCTGTGTAGTCCTGGCTGTCCTGGAACTTGGTCTGTAAACCAGGCTGGCCTCAAATTCAGACATCTGTCTTCCTCTGCCTCCTGAGTGTTGGGATTAAAGATGTATGCCAGCACACCCAGCTTGGAGTTCTATTTTTTTTTTAATTTTGGTAATGTAAGAATTGTAATAGATTTTGAGGGAAAGATTACGGATTCCCAAGACAGTGTGGAATATTTATGTAAAAGGCTTAGGAGAGAGATGGAGGATTGTCATTACCGTGGGCTGTGGCTGTAGCAAAGCTCCCAGGAGACCCCGAGAGGGAGGAAAAGTGAACAGTCAGGAGAAACACAAGAGACCCCCATGGTTATGGCACAGGAAGAACATCTGTGAAGGGGGTGAGAGAAAGAAGGTTTAAAAAAAGATGGGAAGAGAACACAGTGAGTGAGTCACTGTAGCTGACATGGAGTAGCACTGTCGGTGTCTGATAAGTGCAGATGTTTCCCCAGGGAAAGGTGAGGCTGTAGAGGACATTTCCTATAATGAGACCCTGCCTTCCAGTCTGTTACCATCTCCTGTGCCCGCTCTGCCCTTCCCCCTCACTTCAGCCCCACAGCCACCAGCTAGTTCCTCAAGCAAAGTATTTCTTGCCTGGGGATCTGTACACATGTGCCTGGGATGCTTCTACATCAGTAGACATGCCTTTTCCTGGGGAAATCCCTGTTTCATAGGGTGCACTGTATCAATGGTCTGATGACCAAAGGGAGGGGCATATCTGTCTCTTTAGAACATCTTCCTCCCTGACCAGGATGGGTGGAGGCTTAGGACCTTCTCCACATTTCCATTGCATGGTATATATACCTCAATCAAAAACAATCAGCCCATGATTTGTAATATTCATTCCATTCTGCCTTCCCATGCATTCTAGGCTCTGTGAAGGTAAGGGCTGGGCCATCTCACCTTTAGGCTGCCGGGTGTTAGTGGATAATTTCATAGGAAGCACATTTCATTTATCAGCGAGTGAGTGAATGGATGGATCTGGCACCATTTTCTTTCTCTCAACCAAGCACTTAAGGCTTCTTTAAATTCCACTTTTTCTCAGCTCTGCTCTAAGCGGGAGTGGGAGTGCTTACAGCTGCATGTCTTAATCTTATGACACGCCTGCCAGAGACCACCCATCTGCATGGAACACACACAAATAAAGCCTGAGGTCCAGGGACACACAACCTCCAAAACAGGAAACCCAGGAACTCACTTGGGATTCAGAGTATAGGAAATGATGAGCATTAAAAGGAAGCAGGAGAACTCAGAGACAAATGAGTTTGCCTTGAATTCTCAAAAACACAGAGCAAAAGCCAGCTGGGGTTTTCCACAGGGAGATGGACCTCCCATCCTTGCCTCCAGCCAGGATTGCATGTGAAAT
The DNA here is from genome assembly GCA_028658305.1 of Pachyuromys duprasi. Taxonomy (NCBI): domain Eukaryota; kingdom Metazoa; phylum Chordata; class Mammalia; order Rodentia; family Muridae; genus Pachyuromys; species Pachyuromys duprasi. The sequence goes on along the minus strand of CM053763.1, from coordinate 55,751,744 downwards.
TGCAGATCCCCTCGCCAGTAACGGTGGCTTCTCTCACAGAGGTCACGGTGCCTCGTCTCCAGTGTTCGGCAAAGTGCCAAAGGAAACTGTACAGAGAAGTAGGGTCGGGTGTCTGTCATACCCTCAGAGAGCCTCAGGAGCTGACCCCAGCCCAGCCTGCACAGGGGCAGGTCTCTCCATACACTCTGCGCCTTTCTTTTCTTTTTTCTTTTCTTTTCTCCCTGACTCCTTCCCCCTCTCTCCTGTCTTTCTTTCCTTTCCTTTCCCTTTTTAATTGGCTTTTTGTGGATTTCACATCACGCACTTCAATCCCACTCAACTCCTCATCGCTTTGACCCTTCCCTCCACCTTTGCAGCGTCCCCCAACAAGAGGTTAAAAAAAATCTCCTTGTGGAAGCTGTAATGTGTCACAGTGTGTCCTACAGTATACCCTTTGTCCACAGTGGGTTTTGTTTGTTTTTTCCCTGAGACAGGGTTTTTCTGTATAGCTCTGGCTGTCCTAGAACTCTATCTGTAGACCAGGCTGGCCTTGAACTCATAGAAATCTGCTGCCTTTGCCTCCCAAATGCTGGGATTAAAGGTGTGAGTCACCACTGCCCAGCTTTGTCCACCCTTCTTTACTTGCAAATGTTCACTGCAGTAAGTCATTGGTCTGGTTCAAGGCCCCTGGCTTCTGCTACACTGTCAATTATGAAACCTCAATGGGACTCCTCTTAGATATCCTGTTGTTGCCTTGTGTCATGGAGATTCTGTAGTTTTGGATCTGCAGGACTGGCCCCTTCATGCATTCCAGAAGTTCATAGATGAGGGAGATGTTGGGGTGGGCCAACTCAAAGCCCTGGATCTGGGCCTGAGAGGTATCTGAGCTGGTCAGTCTACCAGCTCTCCTGCACCAACATCCCTTGGGATGAGCTCTCCAGCCATGCCCCAGCCCCAGCTAGCTCACCCTGGTGAAGCCAGCAAGGGGCTGAGCCAGCTCTACTCTCTCATGCCCTCTAGGCTGGCTCACCTACAACATATGCCTGCCCCCAAACCAGGGTTAGCTCTGTTGTACTGCCCGGGTGAGGTGCAGGCACACTCTCCAAAGTACTGCAGCAGGTGAGGGGAAGGGCCAGCTCTTCTGCTCTCATGCCCTCAGGGCCAGCTCTCCCATGATAGCAGGCAGGGCATCTGCACAGTTCTCAGACAAAACATGGCTGTGGATGGCAGCCCAGGCCAGGGACATCTGTCTGGCCTTAGGTGGTAAGAGACATGGCCCTCGGTGGCAGCACAGGCTAGGACCTCACCATAGGCTTGGGTGGCATCACTAGCTGCTCACTCACATCAGGCTGCTCCTCAGCACCCTCGGGTCTCCAGTTGCTCTCCTCATCGCACCCACACCCTTCTGTTTCTCTTCCATTTCTTCACCACTGACTTGCTCCTCTTAGAGGCACTTGGGGTCTCTGTCTGCGGTCATCTCTGGAGTCCTCTCTGCCCACACAGTGTGGTTCCGGGTAGGGGTCATCTCAGGCATGGTCTGCCTTCCCCGGGCCTGTGAGGCACTGGACTGGTGGTTGTCTCAGGCTTGTCCCTGCCAGGGGCCATGGCCCCAGGTGGGGATCTTGGACTTGCTCCCACCTGGACTACCCGCTCTGTACATTTCTAGTGTTGTAAAAAGCCTGGATTCCTTCAGGCCTGTATGGTAGCCAATTAAGTTAGAAAGGCTGGTAACATTTTAAAACAAATTACCACAGACCTGTCTTGTAGATGTTCAAGCTTTAGTTTCAGCACTTAAGGAGGCTGAGGCAGGAGGACTGTCGTGAGTTTGAGGCTAGCCTATGTTACATAGCGAGTTCCGGGAAAGCCTGAGGTAAAATGTTAGTCTCAGAAAGAAAAAAAAGTTACCACTGAAGGCCAAGTGGATGTCCATGACCTATGCTGCCCCCTGAAGCTATGTTGATGTCCATGGACTGTGCTGCCCCTGGGGACCATGATGGTACCATGGCTTGTGCTGTGTCGTAGGGATATACTGATGTCTATGATCTGTACTGCCACTAGAGACCATGCTTAGGTCACGGCATGACACAGGAGGCCATGTAGATAGATGTCCATGGTCCATGCTGTCACCAGAAATCCATGATCTGCTCCTGCTGACTGTAAAGGGCAAGGAAGTTACTTTTGCAGTGGTACTGATGGCTGCCTACTCACAGTTGAGAAAGAGCTTTAATCCCAGCACTCAGGGGGCAGAGGCAGGAGGATCTCTGTGAGTTCAAGGCCAGCCTGGTCTACAGAGTGAGTTCTAAAACAGCCAAGGCTACAGAGAGAAACCCTGTCTCAAAAGACCAAAAAAAAAAAAAAAAAAAAAAAAAAAAAAAAAGGCTTCTACGCTCCCTCCCTCCCCCACCCCCCAAAGAAAAGGTAACAACTTAGACAGGAAACCATTGAAGAGAACTCTTAAGAATTGTGATAAGGACACTGAAGTGTATTACAGTACTCCACAATTCATGGCTCCCAGCAGGGATGGGGGTTGGGAAGAACTCAGTTTCCTTTAAGGGGCTGCCCGCCAGGAGTGTGACCATGCCCCAGTGACTGTGTGGCTAACACAAACTGGAGTTGTTTTTTTCTTTTGTTTTTCTCATTTTTTTTCCTTCTTTTTTGGAAGGGGGATGTCACAAGGGGGGGGGGGTGCAGCTGGGACAACTGGAAAGTGAGTGTGTAAAATTTCCAAATAATCGATAAAAATATTATGTTGGGAAAAAAGTAGATGTGATCACAGGATTCATACTAACAAAGTGAGAAAGTGAATAAAATAATTGAGTAAGGAAATAACCTTTTTAAAACCATAACTGCTAATTAGACTATAAAAGGGAAGGTAGTTTGGGAGCCTCCAATACATTTTCAAGAGCACTGAGTGGGATAGTGTTATCTGTGGTTTTAAAATAAGGTTCGTGGAACAACCCAGATGTCCCTCAGTTGAGGAATGGATACAGAAATTGTGGTACTTTTACACAATGGAATACTATTCAGCAATTAAAAAGGAGGAAATCATGAAATTCGCAGGCAAATGGTGGGACCTGGAAACGATCATACTGAGTGAGGTATCCCAAAAGCAGAAAGAAACATATGGTATATACTCACTTATATAAACCTA
>CM053763.1:55737903-55748114 GCA_028658305.1 Pachyuromys duprasi | reverse complement strand
TGGCTGAGGTGGCTCAGGTGGCTGAGGTGGCTCAGGTGGCTGAGGTGGCTCAGGTGGCTGAGGTGGCTCAGGTGGCTCAGGTGGCTCAGGTGGCTGAGGTGGCTCAGGTGGCTGAGGTGGCTGAGGTGGCTGAGGTGGCTGAGGTTGCTCAGGTGGCTGAGGTGGCTGAGGAAGACTGGATTAGAGAAGAGAAGAGGCAGTGCAGACTTCTTCAGAACAATGGTTCGTGTAGGTCAGTTTGAAAGATGAATCCACTGAGGAAATTTAAAGACTATCTAAAGGCTGATATCAGAACTGCAAGGGACATGGTGTTTTAGACAGAGAGGGTCAGCAGGGTCACACTTCACAGATGGGCCAAGTTAGAGAAGTGCTCATCTTCTCTAATTATTTTGCTTTTTTTTTTAATGAAAGTTTCCATTCCTAGCTTGATACTCCTCTTGAATATTGACACCTATTATGGTATACTTTAGAACTGGAACTGTGTGAGTCTGTGAAGAAATAGAGCTTAGAGTTAGTGCTTCATAAAATTCTTCGCTAGTTAAAAAGTTGACTGATGATTTTTGTTTTGGATTTTCCCCAGAAATTATTCTAAATTATTTTTCATTCTAACAGCACACCACCACAAACAACAACAAAAAACAAAACAACAACAAAAATATGTGGGTTACAGAAAAATGTATTGAATGGTTTGCCTCTCCTGAAAGTTATTCTGTTTTCAGGAGTCTTCTCTGATTGTACTGTTTATGTACACACTGCATGTGCATGTGCAGACACAACCCTATGTCCTGCTCTTTAAACCTAGGCGTCCTGTGCAGTATTATTTTTTTCAGTAGTCACGTCTGTGTTGGCAGAATATTCCAAACATACCATAGCCCTGGCTCTTCTCTTCTTGAGAAATTGGACTCATTACTTCATTATTTTCTTACCCATCTCTGGTTCCTGCTACAGTTAAGGTCTTCTGGGCTTGAGTGTGAAAATGAAGTCAGAGTTTCACCCCTTCAGTTTCCCCTCCCATTGAGCAAAACATTTTGTTGAGTTTTGGCCAGCTGCTTTCCAGTGAGTACGCTATGGTTTGGGAAAAGATCAGGTGTTGGGAGCCACAGTGTAGCTGAGGTGACACATGATCTGTAACCATGGCGCCTAGTAGGAAGCAGTTGGCCCCACCCTCACGGACAGACTAGCCACCAGACTCCTGAAGTAAATAAACATCCTTCCATATGAAGTCTGTATTTTCTCTTGATTTGCAGCTATGGACAAGATTTTTGTGTTAGCATGTTTATTCTAAGGTCTGCAGGCTTACTTACCCATGGTAAAGGCTGCTGACAAATGAATTAAAAACTGGGCCAACTATCAAACCTTACGTAATTCTATGGTTGTGTGTGTGTGTGTTTTTTTTAAATCATGTGCAGGGCAGGTTATGACGTTCTCCATACTTACTATGCTGGAATGCCTGTATTAAAGTGTGTCGTCAAGACAGACATTCGAACCCAGTGCTCAGGTGTCTGGAATGGAGGGTCAGGGGCTTGAGGCTACCTAGGCTATATAGTGAAAACTTGCCTTAAAATAAACAAGGAACAAATAAGTAAATCTAAAAATAAAATTGTGTTTCTAAGCTGAAACATGCCGCTAATGAGGATGCCTTTTAGCATCGTGGCTGCCAGATAAGTTGTAACACTGTATTAGCTCTAATGTTTATATCCTATAGTGCCTTGGCTATCTTTCCAGGCTTTATAAAAATTAAGTATCTCAGAGGAAAAGCCATGTGCGTTGTGAAAAGATGAACCTCATCCTCATCACGTTCAAATGTTTTGCTAGTTTTCATCCACCTCACTTTTCCATGTAAGACGTGGAAACCACAGTCATGTGCTGAGAGGTCAGCAGAACCTGAATGTTTCCCTCAGGTGCCCTCTTCTACCAACAAGGGACACAATTCCACTAGTGAAGTCAGTGATTTCATTTCAAAAATGCTTCTAACAAGAAATTGAGCAAGTTAAAAACGTGTTTATAGGTGGCTGAGTGCATAACTCAGCGGTAAAGCTGTGTTCTCAGACTGCATGAGGCCCGGTGTTCAATCCCTAGTATATAAAACAATTACTAAGAAATACCAGAAATGACTCGGGTCAGCTAGCACTTCGTCTAAAAGAGCCTTAATTAATTCAAAGCACTTCCTCCAAATTTTTAGCAAAATTAAAGAAGTTCAGTAAAAAAAAAAAAACAAAGGTTTTAAATAAATAGTCAATAAATCTAAAAGGAAGGAGTGAATTTAAAAAGCCACATTTAGAACTTATTTAGGCAAGGATTGCCAAGAAATGCTAAAGTCATGGATCAGAAGGTTGTTGTCACACTGTGTCCTGACACTCTGAAAGATTTATTAAATAAAGGAAAATGTGTTTCTAATGAAGCAGTGAGCAGTGAGCCCTAAGTTAAGTGACCCGGTGGCATGTCCAGCTGTAGAGCAGCCTGATGTAAAGACTCCCAAGGGATGTGGCAGCATTCAGCTAATATTAAGAAAACAAAATAAACAAACAAACAAGCCAAGTCATAGGCCAACAAACACAGATTATGAGACATTCTACATAATAACTGTCATGTGCTCTTCCAAAAGAGTCCTGGGATGGGGAGACAGATCAGCCTATAAACCACAAGGAGCCAAGTTTAACCCTCATATGGAAAGCTAGGTGTGGAGGTGTGAACGTGTAAAATCCCAGCCCTGGGGAGGTAGAGGTAGGCAGATCCCCAAGGCTTACAGGCCACAGTCGAGCCTAATCAGAGAGCTCCCCCAAACAAACACCGACAACTAAAATAAAGTGGATAGCACTGAGGAAGATGACATTCAAGGTTGTGGTCTACATACGATGGGCATGTGTGTATGTGTACACACACAAACAACTGAAGAATTTAGATAAGGAATATAAAGGTATTCTGTCTAATATTCTTTGTACCTTCTGTAAATTTGAATGTCTTCAGTGCAGAGCTGGAAGATGTTTTACATTTATATTGGTGCTGTTCCAAGCAGGGGTAGGATGACTCAGCCAGAGCAGGCACCCCCGATCCCAACAGTCAGTAACCAGTTCATTGCCGTTGTCTGTCTACATTAGCTAAACAAATCCAGATGTAAAACCGGGGAAAATGTTCAAGAAATCTTCAGCTCTCAGAGGTCTTGTGTGCATGGATATGTTCCTGGCAGTGTTCTGTGTCCCCTCCCACTAATCCCAGTGACCCCACACTGAACTACTTCCAAAGCAGCTCACACTTTCCAGATGAAGTCTCTGCTTATACCATCTCCTTGGCCTGAAAGGCTGTCCTCACTGTCTTTATTGCTTGTCAAGAATCACAATCTTTAGGCTTCATTCAAAGTTTTCTTCCCCTTTGAAAGTTCTGCTGGACCACCACCTTTTTTTTTGCCCTCCAATTGGAAGCAGTCATACCTCCTGAGTGCGCCTCATTTCTCTTAAAACACAAACCCCATTCTCTCACATCCTGGTCACTGTATAACAGTGTGTTCCCACCTCAGGAAAGCTCTATTCATCTCAGTCACAGTGGGTAAGAGGCGGAGTTCCTAGGATGCTGCTGGGGGCAGCGCGGGGGTGGGGGGTGGGGGGTGGGGGTTATGACCCTGTGCCTGCTTTCTCCGGAACCCTGTGGCTTGAGGCCACATCCCACAGTGAACGCGATTCGGTAGTATAAGCCCCCTTTTCACTATGGATTCCTGGGCACCTTGGATCAGTGTGATGGGCTATATGGAGATGCAAAAACACTTGCCAGACTTCTGGGAAGCTGGAACCTTGAACTCTCCCAGCGCCTGCAGTTCTGCTGATAGCCCACCCGACTATCGTACCAGCTGTTTTCCTATGTGCGCCACCGGGTTATGAAGTTTAGCCTCTTAAATTGTTTTCCTTTTACGGAAAATGGATTCTTTTTTTCCCCGTACTATGTCCTGATTATGATTTCCCCTCTCTCTTCTTCTCCCAGTTTCTCCCTACCTCCCCTCCTACCCAGAGCTACTCCCCCTCTCTCTCTCATTAGAAAAACACAGGCTTCTAAGGGACAGTAATAAAATATGACAAAACATAATAAGACCAGAACCATCACATCGGAATTGGATAGGGCAAACAAAAGAAAAAGAGCCCAAGAGAAGGCGCAAGAATCAGAGACCCACTCATTCGCACACTCGGGCATCCCTTTTATAAAAACAGGAAGCCTTCACGTGCAGAGGGAGACCCGGGCCAGCCCTGTGCACGCCGCCTCAGTCTGTGAGTTCCTATGAGCTTTGATCATGCTGATTTAGAGGGCCTTGTTTCCTTGGAGTCTTCCCTCCCTTCCGGCTCTTTTTGCCTCCTCTTCCATGGGTTCCCTGAACCCTGAAGGGAGGGACCTGATGGAGACATCCCGTTTAGGGCTGAGTGTTCCAAGGTCTCTCGCTCTGCACAGTTTTTGGCTGTGGGTCTCTGTATTTGTTCCCATCTGCTGTAGGAGGAAGCTGATGATGAATTTAGCTTCTTTTTATAATTTAGGAAAACAAACCCTGGCCTCTGTCTTGTAAAACAAAACAAAACAAACCCTAGCATGCATGCATTTGGCTGACTTTGGGAGAACAAGAAAGACTTTGAGAAGGAAACTTTAGGACTTTGCTGCAAGGAGGCACCCACTGCTTTTGCTGACTGAGGGCCCAGCAACCCCATCTTACTGGTTCCTCTTCGCCTTCCTTCATCCTCTCCCCCACCCCTCCCCAGCCAATCTCCTCAACACTTTCATTCCATGAGAGTAAACCAAACCAAGCAGTAGAGCGAGTGAGCCCAACAGTTCCTCCCTCAGGAGCAATTTGATGAACAATGGTTGAGAAAATCATTTAAACGCCCATCGTAAATTCTCTCACTGTGCCGCACAATTCTATACCTTGTCATTCTGTTTCATGCTGTTGTGGAATACTGTCCCCTGAATATGGCAGCCACTGTCATGTTAATCAGGCAGCTGCACAGGAGACCCACAAGATTGGGCGTATTGACAGCCCTTCATAGTGGGGGGTCGGGTCATTAGACCTCCACCTGAGAGTCCGGCCACCCGCTCCTTCTTTTGTCCAGCTCAGCTGTGCGTAGCCCCAGCTATCCACAGTCTTAGGAGATGCTGAGGAAGTCAGAGGGGGAGGGGCTTAGTGAAGAGAGTAACAAGGGTTGGGGCATGGGGTTCTACTTTGCAGCTAAGGGGAAGCTGTCATCTATCGTGGGATGGGCTTTTGTTGATACAGCTGTTTGGGGGTTTACCAATGTTCTATACTACAAGAAACCTTCACTCATGCTCCCGGGTGCCAGCTAAGTAAACTTGTTAGTTTATCAAACTGACTTGGGTGGGATCATTACTTTGGTCTGTCTGATGTCCTATCTGAGTGAACAGACATTTGTATCTCCCCAGGAAAACTTAATGCAACAAATGTCTTAGAATATTCTGTTCTTTCTGTTACGAATGCATGACTGTTCTTCCAGGCTCCCAGGGGACTCTCCTTCTCTCTAAGACTGCCAGCTAGTGCCCTCACCTGTTGGTGACAGTCAGGAGGCAGGCCGGGGACTTCCAGGCTCTTGGCTTCTTACTCCAAAACTGAAATGAAGGCTCACACAGGTTTTCAAAAGTAACAAGGAATGTTTATTCAAACCAATGTGACAGATTGGATACACGGTCAAGAGTGAGAGCAGGCCACAAGAGCGAAGGTCCCCATTGTTGTTTCGGGGCTTAATTTCATGATGTTCAAAGTAAGAGTGTGTTCACCAGATCATGCAGTTAGGGTGGTCCTTTGTTGAGCTTCAAGTTTGTATCACAAAAGCCCTTGTTCGATGTGTTTGCCCTTTTCTACAAGGCAAACATATATATGTATATATATATATATATATATATATATATATATATATATATGTTTATATATTTACAACCAATTCTGAATAAGCACAAGACGGCAGATAGAAGATTTTCCCTAAAAGTGCACTTAGAGGACAGAGTTTGTCTTATTGCCCATGCTCCCGAACCAGTTAAGGCCAGGTCAGCCATCCTTTCTTTATACCTGGATATATGGGGACATGTTTGTAGAAAGTATCTAAGTTTGATGGTCATTAGGGGGAGCTGTGCGTACCTGAAGCTGGATGTAGTGGGGGTCCTAGGTGGCCAACCTATTGCCAGTGTATTGCTGTGTAAAGGATTACATGGTCATTGTACATGAGGGGGAGAGGCTCAGGCTGTCAAGCTCATTGTTAGAAGCGTGGTGTTTGCATAGGCAGAACCTAGTGGAGTCCCAGGTTGTGGGCCTATTCCCTACACTGGCTTGCCTCAGGCGCCCAGTGACAGGCCTCACCTCACCATAGAACTTTCCCTTTTGTGGTTATGATGAGCTGTGGTACCTGTATCTCTCTGTCCAGGTTGGGGGCTTTTGGGGAGTAAGCCCAGTACCTCCTTGATGTCTAGCCTTCCAGTTTCTCGATTAGAGTTCCCTCAGCATTATGCCTGCTAAATGAATCCTCCACAAATCGAGCAATTATAAACCCCAGACTTGAGTTGTTTTTTTTTTTTTTTTAAGAAAACATGCGTTAGTTAACTGTCAGCTGGTTCAGAAAAATTCCTCCTAACTTGGCACATGTCTGAATCTCATAGAGCTGAAGAGGACAGGTGGCAAGGGGGTTCATCGGTCAGTTATCTGAGAGCCTCTAAGTCAAAACACACAAATGATGAAGAACGTGCCTCTTTGGCTGGAATAGCACATTCCCCTGGCTAGCCCCATTGCCGGTAGCACGTGGTGCCTGCCTGGTCTCCTGGTTTCTGCTTACTACTCCTTTGTTTGCTGTTTATTCAGCAACGAAGCTGTGTGATAATTTATCAGCCGGGCACGGTGACATCACTCATACTGTTAACAGTTGATCATGCAGGTGTGAATGACACACATGTGACACACAGGTGGCTTGTGCATCCATCCTGGGCACAAGGATGCCAGGGATAGTTCACGATTTTTATTGCACAATTGTTGGTCAATTAAAAAAGTCTTTATCAAGATGAAAGGCTGCAGATGGGTTTAATTTTATTGGTTTATTCATGGATTCCTGTAACCAGCACCACAATCTAGTCTCAGAACATTTTCATCACTCCCAAACCAGGCCCCTTTCCAATGCCTGTGCAACCCTCCAGCTGGCTTCAGGCAAGCACAGGCCTGTTTTGCTTTTTCTGTATATTTGCCTGTCCCGAACTTTATGTGGCAATGGGATCGTGTGTGGCGTTTGGGGTCTGGCTTCTTTCACCTAGGATCATGCTTTCAAGCTTATACATACAATGACACACACCAACACTTCTTTTTCTTACCCACTAGCATTCTACTGTAGGGATAAAAATGCATCTTATTCACACTTCCACCTTTTGGTAAATATTTGTGTTGTTTCTGAATACCATTGCTCAGAACACTTGTGCACAGGTTTTTGTGTGGAGATATGTTTTATTCTTAGTTATAAATCCCTAGAGAAGTGTGATTGCTGGGCCCTGTACTAACTCTGTGCTTGACTTTCTGAGAACCAGTCAGACTGTTTTCCAACATGGCTGAGCCACACTGTTTTCTTTCCAGCATTATATGAGGGCCCATTTTCCCATATCCTCACTCACACTTCTTGTCTCTCTTCCTGATGATAAACATCTTAGTAAATTAGTTGTGGTATCTCATTATATACTTAAGCAACAGCTAATGATATTAATTCACTGTTGAGTTACATGCATTTTAGTGAGTAATTACAGTATTAAACATAGCATTTGATTTTCATATTTTAATTTCAAAATAATAATTATTATATAATATAATTTTATTATTATAAATAATAAATTATTGTTATTGGGTATATATGTGCCAAAGCTCATGTGTGGAGGATAGCCTTGTGGAGGTTATTTTTCCTTCTCCCTCTATGTATGTTCTAAGGATCAGACTCTGGCGATCAGGCTTGTGTGCTGAACGCTTTTTTCTGCAGAACCATGTTTCCAGCCCCTGTATCTGAACTTTTAATGGTGTGTATGTGTGTGTGTGTGTGAAATGATAAGGAGCATACGGACTGAAGAGTGTCTTATTAGCAAGTGACCTTCTGTAGCTAAGATTTGAAAATCCTAGCTTGGGTATAGAAGTAAACTCTAACTGCTTCAGAGACCACTTCCTAAAAGAAATCCCAAAGATAATACATACTTTCTATTTTCAAGTGTAGGACACAGAACTCCAAACTCCACATATCTTGGTATTTTTGTTCAAAGAACTTGGTCTCTGTGGGGAAATTGCTCAACTGCTTCATGCTAGGAGAACTGGAGTGCATCTGGAGTGCAGGCTGTGTGTGAGGGCTCCATGGGGCAGAGTCCTTGCCCTGAAAGGAGGAAGCAGGAAAAATAACATGTCCGAGCAAAAGGCTTCACAGTCTTCAAGAACATGAAGAAGAGGGTTTTTTCATTTGGGGATAGTGCTCAGGATCATTAAACAAATTGAGACATCACAGTAGAACAGTGGCTTGTGGGGAGAGCTTTCTCCTTTGATCTGGATCTAAAAATAAAATCTTTTCTTGAAATGAAAGTTATTTAAGGGGAGAAAACAAGGTCTAACATTTGCATAAGCCATTTTCCATTAAGGCTGAAATGTTGTGCTTAAGATCAACAAAAATATAAAACAAATCCTGTATGTAAATACAAAAGGACAGAGCTCTAGCTGTTTTTGACACTTCTCCATTAGCGGGTCTTGGATTCACGGAATAGGAATTAGATCCGGCTCCTGTCAACCTGACAGGAAGCCTATCTTATGGAATTCCAACAGGAGCTTTAATACAAAATGAGCACAGAGGCTGAGGCTGTGCCTTGATCCTCAGCACAAGCACACACACACACTCAGCAGGCTAGCACCTGCAAGCCCATTAGCTCATGAGCCCATCAGTGCTTATCAGAGGGTTTTAGAAGTCATTTCTTGGAGAAACTGCTGAGAAGCGCCATGGCACTAGCCCTTCCAATAGCAGAAGGGATAGGAGATGCAATCTGCTATTTTCTTTGATCTTTAAGCATGAAAAAAAAAGTGGGCGATTGGTGGGTGCTTGTGTCTCTAGATCTTTTAATAAAGATCTGTTCCATTTGTCTTTCAAACATTAGACTTTTGAAATGAACTAAAGGCTTTTAGGGTAGGAATGAGCAAGAACCAACTGACAAATTTATTAGCTACATCAAGTGTTTTCAGGTAAGTCAGAGCACTTAGTTCAGATAGCATTTTTCTGAACACAGCTAGAAACAGGTGATTTCTTTTTTTATATTTTTAAATTTTATTTTTAATTAATTACAATTTATTCACTTTGTATCCCAGCTGTAACCCCCCCCATCCCACCCTCCCTCCTTCTTCTCCTATGCCCTCCCCCAGTCCACTGACAGGGGAGGTCCTCCTCCCCTTCCTTCTGACCCTAGCCTATTAGGTCTCATCAGGACTAGCTGTGGCTTTAAGAATTTCAAGGAATTCTCCCGCCAGCCCTGAGATGCACAGCTGTGCAGACGTGATCTTCCTGGACTTACCTTTTTCTTTCTTTCACTCTCTTCCAGTCACCACCATCAGGCCCCAAAGAAACCCTGGGCAGATGACTAACAGAGATGCCCATTAACAGATCGTGCTGGCCCCTGACTGCCAAGCTGTCTCAGCATGACAAGCACCTGCTAGAGTCCTGGCTCCTGTCAGCACTTCTCATCCCAGGCTCCCACCCTAAACCTCTCTGGGCTCCCGACCTTCGCGCCCTTTCCTCAGCTTCTCTTTTATGTATAAGCTTGGCCATTTTGACCACAAGCTCTCTTGGCTCTCTCTGGCCTCCTGGCTTCTCTCTAGGTCCTCAGTTCTTGTCCCTCTCTTGCCCCATCTCACCTCAGCCCCCATCCTCTCATGGCTTGGTCTATTCTGCAGGCCATGATGTCTCTGGCTGCACTCTCTTTCTCACATCTATAATGAAACCCTTCTCCTCAACCATACCTAGGGGTGGCCGGGTCCCCGTTTTTCAGTCAATGACTCCTGTTGAATGTGGACCCAGAAATGCTCAGATTACACGGCATTGTCCCAGCCACCCCTTCACAGATCTGGCTTCAGATGTCACTGTGAGAGTAAGGGCTTCTCTGTGACTACCATCCCAAGTACTTCAATCTGCCTTCCTTATTTCATACCACCCCCCACCGTGTTCATGAGCCTCTGTCTAAGCAAG
>CM053763.1:55705584-55737803 GCA_028658305.1 Pachyuromys duprasi | reverse complement strand
TGTTTCCAGAACAGTTTTTCCTTTTGGTTTTTCTTTCTTGTTTTAATTAAAAAAATTGTTACAGTTTATTCACATTGTATCCCACCTGTAGCCCCCTCCCTCATCCCCCCTAATTTCACCCTCTTTCCCTCTTCTCCTCCTATGCCCCTCCCCCAGTCCACTGATAGGGGAGGTCCTCCTCCCCTTCCATCTGATCCTAGTCTATCAGGTCTCATCAGGACTGTCTTTCATAGTCTTTCTCTATGGTCTGGTAAGGCTGCCCACCCCCACCTCAGGGGGAGGTGATCAAAGAGCCAGCCACTGAGTTCATGTCAGAGACAGCCCCTGTTCCCATTACTAGGGAACCTTTTTGGATACTGAGCCACTATGGGCTACATCTGAGCAGGAGTTCTAGGTTATCTCCATGAATGGACCTTATTTGGAGTATCAGTCTCAGAAAAGACCCCTGGGCTCAGATTTCTTGGTTCTGTTACTCTCCTTGTGGAGCTCCTGTCCCCTCCAGGTCTTTCTATCTCCCCCTTCTTTCATAAGATTCCCTGCACTCTGCCCAAAGTTTGGTTATGAGTCTCAGCATCTGCTTTGATCCCCTGCTAGGTAGTCTTTCAGAGGCCCTCTGTGGTAGGCTCCTGTCCTGTTGCCTGTTTTCTCCCTCTTTCAATACCATCTCTCTAGCCTCCCAGGAGTTTCTTAACGAGTTTTCTAGCTCTGGGGCTCTGTAACATTTTTTTTTTCCAAAATATTGAGACAACTGAAATGTTTTTTTAAAATGATTTAATAGTGACTAATACTAGTAATTTTCTTACCAAATTAAGCCCATGCTTTGTTAGCTATAAAGAGGTGTGACCCAGAAGGTAGTTTTATTTAGCTGGTATAAATGATCGATCTTTTATGCTATTAATTTGTACAAATAGCTCTTGGATACATCCCACATTAAATTGTAATCACAAAATGATCTTTCTATTTTTAGGGCATGACTATTCTTACCAAACACAGAAGACTGAAGGAACTTTCTCTGTCTGAGTGTCTCAACATCACTGACATTGGAATTCGGGTAAAATGGTTAGGGTTTTCTGCAAAATGGTTAAGATTAAAAATTAAGCTTCAGGCTGGGTGTGGTGGTGCACACCTTTAATCCCAGCATTCTGGAAGCAGAGGCAGGGGGATCTCTGTGAATTTGAGGCCAGCCTGCTCCACAAAGTGAGTCCAGGACAGCTCTGTTATACAGAAAAACTCTGTCTTAAAACAAAACAAAAACCTCCAATTGAATAATCTTTGTAAGTACAATGGTAACTGGAGCCAATTCACATATGGGAATGGGACTCAGTCACAGTCAATTCTGGGTGCCATGATTTGAAGCTAAAATGCTGCTCACAGGCTGCTTTTGAACACCAGTCCTTGGCTTGGAGTGCTGTTTTGAAGGCGTTGGAGTCTCTTTAGGAGGTGCAGCCTGGCTGGTAGAGTAGACCACTTTACCAGCTCTTGAAATTTAGACCTAGCTCCACTCCGGGTGAAGATGGAGCCTCTGCCATGCTGGGTCACAGTGAATGCTTCCTCACTGTGGACTGATGTTTCTCTCACTGTGGACTTATGAGCCAGCACTTACTGCCTTCTTCCCTTAAATAGCTTTTGTCAGGTGTTTTTGTTCACTGTACCACAAAGGAAAACTGTGGTGGTTTGAACAGGAATGGCCCCCATAGATTCATGTGTTTGAATGCTTGGCCATAGAGTGTGGCACTGTTAGGAGGTGTGGCCTTATCGGAGGAGGTGTGGCCTTGTTAGAGGAAGTGTGTCACTGTGGAGGTGGGGCTTTGCTATCGTAGATGTTGAAACTATGCCCAGTGTGAAAACACATCCAGTTTCCTCCTGGCCGCCTTCAGATCGAGATGTAGAACTCCCAGCTCTTCTGCCAGCGCCATGTCTCCCTGCACTCGGCCATGCTTCCTGCCATAGTAATAATGGACTAAACCTCTGAAACTGTAAGCCAGTTCCAATTAAGCCTTTGCCTTTATAAGAGCTGCCTTGGTCATGGTGTCTCTTCACAGCAGTGAAGCCCTAAGATGGTAACTAACATACTACACTGGCTCTTAGCCAGGTCTCTATGGCCTGAAGTGGCAAAGAGGCCTCGTGTTCTCATTCTTCTCCATCATCTCCCCCACCTTCGTGGCAGACTCATAGGATGCACAGGGGCACTTACTTGGGGAGTGATAAATATCTGTGTGGCCCAGGGTCCTTGCATATAGAGAACATATGTTTAAAATACAAAAATTAGAACACTGTATAATCTTACCATGAAAACTGTGGGAGTTCAGACACTATGTCAGATTAGCTAACAGTTTGGAGTTTAAGTTATGCAAACATGGTTTGTCGTGTACTTCAGTGGGATGGACAG
Source organism: Pachyuromys duprasi (assembly GCA_028658305.1). Lineage (NCBI taxonomy): Eukaryota > Metazoa > Chordata > Mammalia > Rodentia > Muridae > Pachyuromys > Pachyuromys duprasi. Next base: position 55,735,414 of record CM053763.1, on the reverse strand, counting down.
CATGGGCTAAATGATTGAGTAAGATGAGTTGTTATATGCTCTATTCATATGTTAATCCTTGAGAAGGGTAAGGGCCCACAGGCATGGCATGAGTAACACAAAGTTGCACAGCGCATATAAGCCACAATGGATTTTTATTTTTAGTACCTTAAGCATCTAAATGAGCAAACAAGAGAGGAAGAGATAAGGAAGAAATGAAAAGTACACATGTGGAAACTGTTAACTCATTGGAAGCGTCACATTAAAGTGTGTTGGGAGTTTAAGAACCCCAAAACGTAGGAAAACATTAGACTAAGTAGGAAGAACGGAAAGCATGGAAGGGAAGGAAGGAGGGACACTTCTTTACAGGGATAAACAAGTTAATTCCACAAGTGAGTGGATAATACAAGTGATAGCTGAGGAGTCTGCAGAACACGGAGATTTTCCTGAGCATGGCAAATCTCAAGATGACTTCTCAAGAAGTTTTAAAAGAGTAATTGAGCAGTGTTGGAATCACATACAGACTGAAGACCTATGAAGGCCTGCTAGACAGCCGATCCTTAGACCCTATCGTAGAATTACACGTGTTTGGAGCTGAAGGAAGGAAGTTCAGAAACAGCTAAACCAATTTTCTGGTTTTACAGATGAAAATACTAAAGGCTGAGGGGTTACAACCGATTGAGGTCTCATATCTTCTCAGGAAACCGGCTTAAGCTCAGTCTTATGAAAATGAAGGGTAGAAATGGGGAATTACTCTTCCAAATGGTTGATGGGTAACATGGCTTAGTCCCCACTGTGTTGTTTAGTTCTGATTTGTTTTATCTTGTGTCTTGACAATGCCATAGTATAAGAGGAAAGTATAACACCATTAAGACTGTTCTTTAAAAGCTGTGGTATGAAGCAAGGTCAATTCCTTCTAAGTTTAGTCCTTGGTGCCAACTCTGCCTAGTAGAGCAGAGTTATTCAGAAAACTGAATACTGCTTCAAGAGCCCAGAAAGAATTGAAAACGTTGATATGAGACAAGATTATAACTTTATAATACAAAGAATTACAAATGTTTAGGTACATGTAACCTGTTGTGAAAAAAAGTATGCCTGTAAGTGTCAATTGTGGCTTAACTGGAAGGTTAAACATGTATTACAAAAAGCCTTATCCATTAGCATGACACAGTCAGGCTTTCAAAAAAACCTGACAAGGTGACAGATCAAAGATTTTTAAAAACAAAACAGCCAAGTATCATTGAAAATAAGTGTGTCACTAAGATGATTCAGTATTAATGCAACATTTTACCATTATGAATGATGTCTTACATTGTTCTTGACAAGTCTTGGTTGCAAATGAGTACGCACACACACACATACGCACACACCCACATACGCACACACCCATCTGTTAATAATTTTTGTTTGTCTTTCTGAGATATAGTGCCATATTTTAATAATGTTTATGTACAGTGTGAAGACATCTACTTAACTACTCACTTCATCACTCATTTATCCATTCATCTACGGCCAGGAGTAAGATTTGTATCATACAATGCCTGGCAGAGCCCAGCTGGGAAGCCATACTCAGTGACATGACTCTAGTTTGCTTGAGAGAAAGACTTTTTCTGAACTAGTAGCTAGTAGTAGCAGCAGCTGCAGCAACAGCAGTTCATTTGTGGGTAATTATAACTGAATGAATTATAAATAAATGAACAAAGACCGAAAATAAAAATTAAAAATATTGACATTTCTAATTTTGAGTTACATTTCTTAGAGAGGAGGCAGTTGTGTTTGACCAGTGCCTGAATCTTTCAGAAGTGCTGTTGTGCTGTTAGCCTCTTAGTATACATCACTTTTAAAAAAAAATGCTTCTTGGGATGAGGCTGAGGCTTAGGGTAAAGAAAACATCCCTTTCTGTCAGTTGCTTTCGATCCTCTGGGCCCCAGGCATCTGCCCTGCACTTCTAGAATGCCTAAACTTACACTGTCTTTAGGGGCTGGAGAGTCTAGGTGAAAGCATGTGCTCACATGCCAATTATATGATCATACAGTGAAATGCTGCCATGTCTTTTACATTTTTGAAAGCTTAGCCTTTCAAAATGTTCTTTATTTTCAGTGATCTAGAGATATCTTTTAAAAAGAAGCATGGAGTACAGAATTGTTCCATTATTAGTTACACAAGATCAGATGTTCTAGAAATTCAGGAAAAGATTTTTTTTCCTCATCATCTCTCTTTTTTTTTCTCCTCTCTGTTTTTGGTATGTGTGTGTGTGTGTGTGTGTGTGTTGGCTATTGAATAGTCCAAGCATCCACCTTGTTCAACAACTGTCCTCCCAGATTGGCCTCTGGCTAGCCTGTTGTAGACATGTCTGTTTGGAGTTTAAGAAGGTTTTAGTCATGAACCCTAACAGCAAAATTGTTATCACTCTCCTGTGACTCTTCCCTCATTTTAAATGCTTTGATTCACTAACTCTTAAGTAGTTTCAAAATATTGTTTATGCAAGATTTTCATAATTTAATTTTTATCCATTGATAACTCCACCCTCCAGTGCTAAACCAAAACTGATTCTGGTAGCCTTTGATACATCTGACAATGCCAAAGATGGGCCAGATGAGTCAACTCCCCTTAGCAACAATTTTTAAAAAAAATCAACACAGAGTTTCCAGGATTAAGTCATGCAATAATTATCAAACTAGGAGATTTCGATAACTACACCTATTCTCCAGGGATAAAATCATGCTCCTGGGTTGAGAGGGAAACAGCGATCAAGGTTCCTGGTCAAGCTGGCCTGAAGCACTGACCTCTGGGCTGCAGAGGCTCTGGGCAGGCAGACACGTTGGCTCTCTTAGCACCTGCCTCTTGTGCTCAGGGAAGCCTTTGTCTCACTCCAGGTTAGTACTGGAAAGTGTTAACCAAAATGTCCATGATGCAGAAGCTCCCAGACAATCTCGGGCTGTAGAATGTTTTATTGGTCTTAGGAGAGGAACTAAGCAATTTCTCAGTAGACTTAAAGGTCTATTTGGTACTTATATAAAAAGAGAGAGAGAAAGAAAAAGAAAGTAAGAAAGAAAGAAAGAAAGAAAGAAAGAAAGAAAGAAAGAAAGAAAGAAAGAAGAAAGAAAAAGTAACAACCACCCAACTGGGGACAATTAAGAGTCTCATCCCTGCTGCACTGATCATCCACACTAAGTACAGTCTCCTGAGCTTTACAACAGAACGCCAGATACCAGGAGACTCCTGGGATGTAGAATCGACCTGGAGACACAGGTAGCAGGGCCCTGCTGTTTCTTCATTGGTTGCGAGCAAAAGCAATGAGCTCAGCATTCTGTTGCTCTGAACGCTAATGTGTTTCCAATTATGAGCAGTCCAACAGGATTTGAAACTTGCCAGACTTTAAAGGATGTGGGATCCAACAGCTTCTCAGAGTCCCATGCTCATAAGGTTCCAAGGGATTCTGGAGTGCTGGGTACCATGTTTTCTTGGCAAAGAATCAGGTGAAGCTGAGTAACCCCCACACCAGTCCCGGCTTCCTGCCCATGCCCACTGTGAGAACCAGCGGACAGCTGAAGTTTTGCCGCACTTCCTAAATGACCCACACATCTGTTATTTTTATGTCAAGTGTCCACAGAGAACTACAGAACGTGTTAAAAGCAAGATAATCCTTAGGAGGCCTTTTCTGCCATATGTTAGATGAAACTTGCCTCTAGTTAGACAAAAACCTGTCAGCTTGCCTGCCGACAAAAGCAAAAAGGCATGGCAAGCAAATGTCGGGTCTCCACTTTTCTATGATCGTATGTGTTGATGGCCGCCGTGACACACCCATGGGATCTGCCCATGTGTCATTCCCAATGTTAGCAGGGTGCCTGCAGCATGGCTCAGAAGGCTTGTAGCTCACCTGTCCTGATTTCTAATGGCTCTGTGGGGCCCGTGACTCCCGAGTCTACTGCTGAGAGATAAAAGACAGCAATAGTGATGGTGCTGTTTCTGCCAAGTGCTTCTGGAGAACACATGTTCTTCCTGTCTTCCCAAAGCTCATGAGATAAGTATAGATATTTTTATCTCCTGCTTTCCGATGAGGGAAGTTAAGGTTAAGAATGTGTTAGGGTTACCCGGACCTGACAGATTCCAGCTCTAAGCTTTTCTGCAAGGTTGGAAGCCCTCCTTGATTTGACATCTTTGATTCTACTACATCCTACGGTGAAGGGCCAAAGCAGTACCAATGGTTCCTGAACATGGTTTGGCAGAGATCCTGAGATGCAAGAGACCATACTCAGCTGGCCATTGGTCGCAGTTGCCCTTTTCTTGAGAAGAAAAAGGGCAAGAAGTGGAGAGGGCGACTGCGCAGAAACCCAGCAGTTTTTCCTAAGAATTAATTAATCATAGCTGTCCTTTGTTCAGCCTGGTTCATTTTTATTTTGTAGATAAAAATCTAAGGCCAGAAACTATTTTGGAATTTTTAAAAAACAAATTCCACTTACCAAATGTAATTTGGTAAGAAGATATAGAAGAAGGTATAGAAGATACTTTGTTTTGCTCATTTTCTGGTCTTCCTTTGCTTTTCCAGTTTACGTTCTTTGTTGGGACCTATTGTTTATTTTTTTCTGTTCCCCTGTTCTCCACCTGTTGATTTCTCTTTATACACCTGCCGCATTGGATATTTTGAAAATTATTCCCCTCTTTTAATCCAAATATATGATAGGATCTGTGACATCAATAAGCTATGCAGCTTTACTGGTAACTAGACGTGTGCTGTTGAGAAAGCATCTCCTCAGAAAATGAACAAGACAGCCTGTTTGGGGCTTCGAAGGAAATTACTAGGTTTAAGAGACTTTTATTTAGATTTTTATTGATAATATTTATATACTTACATATATTTATAACGTGTTTAATCAATTATATAGCTATATAATTTATAAAGTTATTAATGTACACTTATTGAGAGTGTATGATCAAAATATTTTTACTATGATTTTCACAGTTTAAAAAATTTGGCAGTGCCAAAGAGAACCTGGTAATAACAATGGCGCTAGCTACGACTTGCCAGCTGTCCGCTGTGTAACCAGGAATTGTGCAGTCACCTTTGCTCATATTAACCCACGTGATCTTTCAACCAATCATGTAGTGCCAACGTCAAAGTGCCCTGTTATTGCCATGCTGCAGAAGAGAACATGAAGGCCTGGAGGAGTTAAGTAATTTAACCTGCATCTCAGGTTGGCATAAGCTGAACTCAGGCCCAAAAGGTCCCTCCACCTTGCTCAGGAAGGACATAGAGACCAGGGCTGCCTCCACCCATAGGAGTTCATTTTCCTCCCTTGTATTAAGAAGAGTCTCCATTCCTGGCGGAGTCTTCCTCATTGGACTAGACTGTAGACTAAGGGCTGGGGCCACAAGGATAAATGAACATGGATTCAAAATTCTGAATTCTGCTATGAGCAATGCAGCAGACAAGGCAATCACACAGAGCTATGACACACAGAGAACACAAGAAAGAGAAAAGCAGTAAGAATTTGGAGTCATTTCTGCTTCCTGGAGGGATTAGTGGGCTTTGTAGACCACCATCAAGCAGATTGAAGCCCAAACTCCCCCAGATTGTCATATAAGTTCAAAACTGTAGAAGGAATCTCCTCTTGTGTCTGCATGGAAGCATCACCTGCCAATAAAAAGCTAATGGTCTATAGCTGAAGCAGGAAATAAGAGCTGGGACATCTGGTAGGCAGAAAGGATTCTAGGATAGAGCCAGTCTCAGGAGGGTCACCTAGCAAGATGTGAGGATGACAGACACATGGTTCCTGAGCAGAGGTAAGTAGCCATATAGCAGAAGGTAGATTAGTATAAGTGGGTTATTTTTAAGTTAGGAGCTACTCAGAGAAGAGCCTAACTATACAGCCTAGGTATTTTAAAACATATTTTGAGTCTCATGAGTCTTTATTCCGGGAGCTTGAGGCTGAGAGGAAAAAAGAAGAAACTGCAACATGAAACATGGAACTCTTTTGGGGAATACTTGGTTTAAGCCTTGCTTTGCCCCTTTTCTTTCCATAGGTCCTTTTCGTGTTGAAAAGCAGGATGCTCTTCTGAGCCTGGCCTTACCTAACTAGGCCTGGCTTCCCAGAAGAGTGGGAAAACAGGACCATTCTCCTGAGGACAGGGCTCCAGACTCTGCGGAGTGACCTAGCCAGGACCACCCCCATCTGCTCTGAGGACTGGCAGGAAGGGGGTCATCTTTGAAGAAATGTACCTCCACATCTCATGACCATATGAGGCCCAAGCAACGGAAGTTCTGTGTTCATCACTTCTAATTGTGGGAACTATATCCTTTACTTTGAGCCAGCCCAACTAGTCTTCAGTAAAGAAGTTAGTTTCTGAGTACCCAGTGTTTTTCCAGAATTATGAACAGAGGAAAAAAATAAAACAGAACAACAACAAAAAATTTCCAACTTTGTAGTGCAACTAATGGAGCCTTAATGAGGCCCACTGTCAAGAGACAACGGACCCTGGACAGCAAAGGGAGGACTGTCTGGACGAGGAGCTGCCACCTGTTAAGGAGGATCAATCAGGATTTGGGCAAAAGAACACTTTTTAACCACCAACAAATGAGTGAACCTCCATTTCGGCTACATACCCAGTTTAGGAATGTGGCCATTAAACCCCACACACACTGTGACTCAGCACAGAAGGCACATGGGACCCTTTAGTGAATCGACGTGGAGATTTTCCATAAAAGTGTTAATTTACAGCAGGAAGGGAAGATAAGCCAGAAAGGAGCCAAACTTGATTGTGTCTTCATTTTCTCTCCATTTTAACTGTAAGGGACAGGCTTGGAAGAAGTTCCGTGTAGCATTTTCCGAGAAAAAGATTGACATGTGCGTGACTAGCAGCTCTGAGACCAGCAGAGCACACAGCAGTGGTCTCTGGATGGGAAGAGGGAATTTCTTGTCTGTGTTTCGATAAGCGAGCCTGCAGACTTATGGCCGCAGGGTGACTCACAGGGCTCTGAAGGAAAGGATGAACTGTGGGACCATTTTAGCGTAAATGCTGCACCAATCTCTTTGCCTCGGGTTTTCCATGTCTGCAAATGTGGCTGTGGATGTAGCAGAGACTTCTAAATCGCTTTTAAAGTTACTGAATTTTAAAACCTGCAAAAATTTCAGTTTCAAAGACTGGAAGAGCCTTTGAAAGATAAAGGCAAACTAGGGAACTGATGCAAGCAGCCCAAAGACGCTGGTGTTTGGGGCTGAAGAGATGCCTTGTGGCTCCCTTTAAAGCTAGCTAGCCCTCAAGGAATTATTCTTATAGTTCTAAATTCCTTGTTGATTATTATTCCTCCCCGTGTGTGTTTTTGTACACGGGTGTGCACAGCATGTGTGTGGAGGTCAGGAGACAATTTTCAGGATCTGTTCTGCCCTTCCACTGTGGTTCTGGGTGTTGAACACTGGTAATCAGGCTTGCACAACAACCATCCCATTGGCCCCTCGCAGTATAAATATTGTTCTTGCTATGATCTGTCTTTGGTTCTTCCTCTCTCATTCTCTAAGAGGGACAGTACTACCCCACACCATGCAACATCCAAATTCTTGTATCATTAAAACAGACTTGATTTTCTGGAAGACAACTCACATAGGACCGTTTCACATCCCAGTATTTAATGAGACTGTGTTGTTCTAAATGTGATAGCTTAGGAAGGCTGATAAAAACTAGCACAGTTCCAGAGAGGACCCCAGGAGACTCACTGCGTTCTTATTGGCAAGTGAACAGAAACAAAGAAGCTGGCTCCAGTTAAAGCTGGGGTTCCCTCTGTACCACCCTGGGTATGTCCCTGTGCCGATTCATCTCCAATGACAGTGACCCCCCCACCCCCATCCCCTTCCAATTTCTGGCATCACTTAGCTCCAGACACGACAGAGCTCCATGTAAAGTTAGTCACAGGGTGAGTCAAGGGCAGTAAGCGCTGAACCCTGTGGAAAATCCAAGTTCTGCATGAGCTCAGAGCAATCCCTGTTGGCTGCTGTGGTCAGAGAAAAGATGACTGCCAGGACTGCTTTCTGAGTGAGCGCTGGTGTCGCACACGCACAATGACTACCAGCAGCCAGCGTTCGGCCTCTTCAATGGCTTTACGAAGTTTCAGCTGTCAAAGACTGCAGTACATCACAGTACACGGATGTGTGTATGTACATCAAGCTCGTTCACACACACCCTCTCACATACTTATTTCGTGGCGAGAACTTTTCAAAGCTACGTGTTATTTTCAGGTGTAAGATTGTGAGGCTGGTTTTCTGTCGGCTTCACTTGAGCGTGGGATCATTTGGGGAGAGGGAACCTCAGCTGAAAATGTCCTCATCAGATTGGCTTCCGGGCTAAGTCTGTGGAGCGTTCTCTCAATGAATGATGGACGTGGAGAGGCCCATCCCACTGTGTGTGGGTGCCACCTCTGGGCAGCCTTCCTGGGCCACGGAAGAAAGCAGGCTGAAGAAGCCGTGGAGGGCAAGCCAGTAAGCAGCCTTTCTCTTGGGACGGACTGTGACCTGGAAGTTGTAAGGAGACATTAACTCTCTCTCCCCAGTTGACTTTGTTCAGTGTTTTATCCGGCAGGAGAAAAACGAACTAATACAGTGACATTAACTATAGTGATCATCGGCTGACCTTGTTTCCCCCTAAGTAAAAAGTTTAAAAACCCTTTGCATGCCACCCTCGCCTCCAGATCAAGCCATTCTTGTCTGTGTGCTTCCGCTTTTAAGGCATGTGTGGCCAAAGCAAACACTGAACTTTTTGAGGTTCTTGCTATGTGCCACACACTAGCAATTCTTGTATGGCATCTCTCAGATAATACTGTATGCAGTGTGTAACTTTATAGGTAATCAGTTTTAATAAGCACCATATCATATGTACCTACACACATATATTCTCTGTAGCCATCTTTTAGGATGGGACCTATCACCAACCACCACACACACAGAGCCGTGCAACAAGAGAGCTAGGCTCCTGGACCCCTGAGTCCCGGCCCTGGGTGCCTTCCTAGACTGTATCTCCTGTAAATTTCCCCTTGTCTACAACACGTGTGTAGTGCTTCTTTCTCACCATTAGCTCGAAAGCAAAAGCAAATGGCGGAAGCAGAGGGAGAGAGGCACACTCACGTTAGGGTCAGCCTGGTGGCCGTGGACTGACCCGACATGCAAGTCCTTCCTGTTGACATGTAGCCCAGTGAGAATCTGTTCTCATATAAGTAAGAGCCATATCACCAGGAGCCCAGGGGAGTCCCCAGATAAAATTCTCAAAAGTAAAATGAATGGGAGTGACTGATGGTTGCCAAGCTTCCAGCGGTGTGGAGGGGCTTCTCTTGTATTACTTTCAATTAGTCACGACAACTGATTTCTGCTTGACATGATTTACTACGTTTACAAAATGTTTGTTCCACCCATCCAGTGTGTGTGTGTGTGTGTGTGTGTGCGCGCGCGCGCGCGCGCATGCACATGTGTGCATTAGATCCCCTGGAGCTGTAGTTCATGAGGTTATGAACTGCTTTACCTGACCCGGGTACTGGGAACCAAATTCTAGTCTTCTGCACTGTTAACTGCTGAGCCTTCTCTCCAGCCCTGCCCCACCCCCAATTTTGTTCTTATAAAGTATCCACTGAGTTATAAAGTCCTTCTAAAGTGGTAAATTAGCATATACACTGTTAGGTTTCAGTACAGGACTCTGAAGGAAAATTTGTGTTGATTCTCTTCCCCCTCCTCGTGTTCTTGCTCAGGGTAATACCTCCCAGCTTCATCTATTTTCCTGATGTCAGTCTTCTTCATAGTGCGACAAAATTCCACTGTGTCCTTGTACCATGCTTTCAGTATCCATCTATCTGGTGATGAGCATCTAGGCTGGTCCCATTGCCTTGCTAGTGTGAACAGTAAATGGATATATGTACAAGTATCTCTGTGACAAATTATTGCTCTCGCATTTCCAACTAATTCTACAATGTTGGTATTATTTGTCCTAATTAGAAGAGGAAACCGAGGCTCCGAAAGGCTAAATTATGTGTTGAAATTTCAGAGGTTGTACGTAATGGAAAGAGAATAAAACTCAAGGGAAATGCTTTTTCCACTGTCACCTGATGTTTGCCACCTCACATCCACATCCCCTTTCTCCACTTCTTTGGATGATTATAACCCTATTAAAATATGCCAATCAAATTTCATCCATGGTGACTTCAGAAGAACTGGAGTTTGCCAGCAGAAATTTGATAAACTATTATCAAATTTCTATAATCTATAAACTATTATCTTTTTCTATGCTTATTTTGGATGCAATGTTTTGTTGCTCTTTGTTTTGTTTATAGGGGGAAAATTCTATATTTAAGGGACCCAAATGACACTAAATAAACCACTACAGGTAAGGTGGTTTCAGATGAAAACAGTATTGGGCAAAGACTAAGGGAAAACAAAGACAAATGAACAAAATGAACAAACAACAACAAAACTTTTAAAGGGGAAAACACCCCCCCCAAAAAAAACAACCCACGAACCTTTGCCATTGGAATCTCTTCCAGACATACTGCAAAATCTCGATGTCCTTGGAACACTTGGATGTCTCCTACTGCACCCAACTGACAGATGACACCATAAGAACAATAGCCATTTTCTGTACTCGAATCACGTCTCTCAACATCGCAGGATGCCCAAAGGTATGCATGGCAGCTGGGGCAACTCAAGGGGCACTGCTGATGGGGTCCAGGCAGGACAGCAGTCAGGGCTGCACTTGGCCTAGAACTGCCTTTGTGTCTACCATTTTGTTTGTGCCAAAGTAGAATTTCTAACCATTCAAAATATTGTTCTCATGCAAATGTAAGGTTTTTGGTTTTTGGTTTTTGAGACAGTATTTCTCTGTGTAGCCCTGGCTATTTGAAACTCATCTGAGTACCAGACTGGCCTCAAATCCAGAGATCCTCCTGCCTCTGCCTCCTGCCCTGGGATTAAAGGTGAGCACCACCATGCCCAGCATTTTATGCAAGCCTAAGTATGTGCCAGAAATAATTCATCTAATTCAAAATGAGAGAACCAGCAAAATAATAAAGCCATGGCATAGAGCATTAGAAAGAACTGGGTAGGAACAGGGGGAAGAATGTTGGATTATGGGCTTCAGGTTAGATCTAAAATCAGGTGATATCCTAGAGGGCAGTGCAGCCAGTACCTTGGGTTAGAGTTTCTACCAGATAGGAATACTTTGTATGTCTCCTGGACAGAAAAAAAAAAAAAAGCTAAATGTTAACATACAACTTCACTGACTTTGGGCCTTGATAAATAACAAACAGCTTGTGAAGTGAAGGTCTAACTCTCTAGGCATTTCCTCAGTGGGGCAGTTAGACAATGTCCCATTGAAAGGTCATTTAGTCATATTTGGTCTTAATTTTGAGTGTTTGACAACTTTCCTGACACTTAGGCAGAAAAGAAAAAAAATGCTCATTGTAGACCTTGACCATATAAATCCTTGTAGGGAAGCACCTACTGAAACAGCATCACCAAACAAATTGCTGGCACTTAACAGAATGTGTTCTCTGTGTACAGAAAGGTCAGAAATGGAGAAGCTTTGTGTTTTGTAGTTTTAAAGAATGGAACAATATTTTCAAAGTACATTATAACCTACTTTCTTTTGACTTATAGAAACCCCGAGTCTGGGTTAATAAGGCAGATCAAATAAACATATCCATTTCCTCTTGAAACCCTGTCACAGCTGCAGCTCAACAGCAAGGGCCCAATTTGGATAAGAAAAACAGGAAAGGAAGCAAGAGCAGTGAAACTCTGGGAACTTTAAAATAGGTGAACAAATTTCAGTGCCTAAGCCGGCTCTGAAACCCATGTCCCAGCAGAGAGTGGAGAACACCTGATTCATGGATGTGTGGAACTGTCAGGAGGGGACTAAAGTCCTAGTTAAGCATTCCAGAGGATCAGAGGGACCACAGATCTTGGCTCCATGCCTCTGGGCAGCTGCCCCAAAAAACAGAAGCCTGGACATCTGTGTTCTCAATCCAGCCTTTTCAACCCTGATAGCTCTAGCATTCCAGACAAGGCAGCCTTTGCAGTGAGGAGGGAATGTCATCATGTCACCATGGGATATCTACCAACAACCTTGCCCTCTAGGCACTGGGTCCCTCCAAATCCAGCCCCCTGCATTTCCCATCTGAAAACCATGCCTGTCTCCTCCCTCCTCTCCTCCCATGCCCCTCCCCAAGTCCACTGATAGGGGAGGTCCTCCTCTCCTTCCCTCTGACCTTAGCCTATCAGGTCTCATCAAGGCATTGTCTTCTTCTGTGGCCTGGTAAGGCTGCTCCATCAGGAGGAGGTGATCAAAAGCCAGCTACTGAGTTCATGTTGCAGACAGTCTCTGCTCCCCTTACTGGGGTACATTTGGACACTGAGTTGCCATGGGCTAAATCTGTGCAGGGGTTTTAGGTTATCTCCATGAATGGTCCTTGGTTGGAGTATCAGTTTCTGAAAAAATCCCTGTGCCCAGATTTTTTTGTTCTGTTGCTCTCCTTGTGGGGCTCCTGTCCCCTCCAGATCTTTCTATCTCCCTCTTCTTTCATAAGATTCCATGCACTCTGCCCAAAGTTTGGCTATGAGTCTCAGCATCTGCTTTAATACCCTGATGGGTAGAGTCTTACGGAGGCCCTCTGTGGTAGGCTCCTGTCTTGTTCCCTGTTTTCTCCCTCTTCCGATGTCTATACCATTTGCCTTTCTAAATGAGGATTGAGCATCTTACTCAGGGTCCTCCTTGATTAGTTTCTGTAGGTGTACAGGTTTTAGTGTGATTATCCTATATTATTGTCTAATATCCACTTATAAATGAGTATATACCAGGTGTGTCTTTCTGCTTCTGGGATACGTCATTCAGGATGATCTCTTCTAGATCCCACCATTTGCCTACAAATTTCATGATTTCCTTGTTTTTAATTGCTGAGTAGTATTCCATTGTGTAAATGTATCACAATCTCTGTATCCAGTCCTCAGTTGAGGGACATCTGGGTTGTTTCCAGATTCTGGCTATTACAAATAAAGCTGCTACAAACATGGTTGAGCAGATGTTCTTGTTGTATACTTGAGCATATTTTGGATATGTGTCTAGGAGTGGCATAACCCGATCTTAAGGTAGCACTATTCCTAGTTGTGTGAGAAAGCGCCAGATTGATTTCCAAAGTGTTTGTACAAGTTTACATTCCCACCAACAGTGGAGGAGGGTTCCCCTTTCTCCACATCCTCTCCAGCATGTGTTATCACTTGAGTTCTTGATCGTAGCCATTCTGATGGGTGTAGGGTGAAATCTCAGAGTCATTTTGATTTGCATCTCCCTCATGACTAAGCATGTTGAACATTTCTCTGCCATTTGATATTCCTCTATTGAGAATTCTCTGTTTAACTCTGTACTCCATTTTTTAAATTGGATTACTTGGTTTGTTGCTTTTTAACTTCTTGAGTTCTTTATATATTCTGGATATTAGCATTTTCTTGTCATTCAGCATGCAGAATGTGGCTCCCAGAACTCTCCTTTAGGCAGGAGAGTAGTGGCCTCTTATCTAGAGACCTTGTCAGCCCAGGATGTAAGACTGAAAACTTCTGACAGGAGAGCATTCCCAACACACCCTCCTAGATCACCCTTCACTCAAAAGGTAGAGAGGCCCACACTTGGCTTCTGCTCAGAGTCTAGTCCTCTGCTGATAACCACGAATGGTCAGGCAAGCATCGCTAGATCAGCAAGCAAGTCTTTAAATAGAAGATTAGAAATCCAAACATTTTATCAGGGAGACCTTGGAGCTGGCAAAATATGCAGAAGGAAGAAAATATAAACCTTCAAACATGATCAGGAATTGCAAACTTTCCTCTGCTACACACACCCACTGGCTTTTATGTGGACAGCATCACCCCAGTTTTCAGGGCTCTGCACCCTTGCTATGTTATTAATTCAGCTGCTTTACTGTTGGCTTGAGTGGGCTGAGAGTGATTCTGGAACCTCCTGAATCTTCCACACTAATGTATCAGATAAATCGGAGGAGGCAGGAGGGGAAAAGATGTGGTAAGCCAGAACAAACTAAAGCCAGAAAGTTTACAGGAAAAACTTTTTTGAGAAGGGTCTTATACTTAGCCCAGGCTAGCCTGAAACTTATCAGTAGACCAGGCTGACCCTGAACTAAATGCCATTCTACTTTCCAAGTGCTGGGTTATAGGTGTATATTACCATAGCTAGCTACAAGCTTTCTTTTAATAATGTATTTGGTTAGAACAATGGAAACTGGGTGTTTTGTTTTGTTTTTTCTGGGCCATGACACGTGATTCAAGAAGTGAGCTATGTCCAGAAGCTCACATGTCAGCTGCAGTGGCCACCTGACTCTGCATGTTGACCAACAAAGCTCACAGAGCCTCTCGCTTACACAGCTTACTGGAACTACTCTTGCTAGAGCACAAGGCAGATGGAAGATGGGGACAGGCTTTCTAGCCCTTGAGTCATACCCCTCCCCACCCCCCAGATATCACCTCCCTATTGAACACACGGAGCATCCAAACTAAAACTACAGATGAGGGCTCCTTTTCAGGTCTGTGTCAAACCTGCCCACTTCAAGCTCTACCTGTCTGAACGGTTCCATCACCTCATTGTCCTTCTGTAAGGCTGAAGGATTCCTTTCTCAGTGACACTGGATCCTCAGATTCTCATAGACCATGGCAGGGATGTCTGAGGAAGTTTTGTGAGAACCAGTCACAATACTGAGCCTTGTCCAAGCATGTTCTGGAGACAGGGAATGCCTAGACAATGACAGCACCTATTTTCCCATACTCAAAAAGCATACATTTCAAACCAAAGGGCTTTTTCTGCATAATTCTCTTAACTTTATGTTAAAAACAATGAGCTAAGCCTCATAGTGTATGCTTTTTTAATGTTTTATATATATAAAGTAGGAAATTAAATCCAGTTGGAAACATTCCTTTGGGGAGAGTAATGTAGCCCACTCTGCTGCAAGTTTCATTTCAGCCATAAATCAAAAGCTAGACCCCGAGTCGGTGAAATAAACTAGAAATGGAGTTGAATTAAGTCTGCAGGACAGCTGGCCAGATTTGGAGGGTGGAACCCTGGCCAGGGCTTGTCTGGGTGGGACTTGCACTGTCTGTGGCTTCTGCTCACTCCTGCCTCACACCTACCGCTCTCCTTCCAGAAGTGGGGCACCCACTCTTTTAAGATGATCCATTGGAGATGCCCAGACCTTTCTCATGGTAACCTGCTCCTGATTGGAGATGAACTTCAGGGGATATACATTTGTAGTTCTGTAACATATAACGTTTTTAAACATACTTCTCTAAACTGGTAAAGCTTCACAGAGGATGTCAAACATTAACAGCCCCTCAGTGCCTCATGATGATGCAACGGGTATTAATTACTAAAGAAAATTCGTCATCTATACCAGAAGATGCTTAAGTAAAGAATAAAAGATAAAATAAAAAAAAACCCACAAATCCTCGTGGTGTCACTTGAGGCAGGTTCACTTTTTCAATCTTATTTGGAAGGAGTTAAACCACAAACTTGGTTTATCAGTGAACAAACTCCGTGAAAGAAACTCTACCAGAGTTTTGATTTGTTTGCCCGGAATGCTTGCCCCTCACCCTGCCACTGGCCACCTATGCTTAAACTCTATCATGGAACAGTGTCATGAAGTGGGGCCTTTGGGAGGTAAGTTTAGAAGAGGTCATGAAAGGGAAGGAGCTATTAAAAGGTTGTGTCTTAAGAAGCAGCAGCAGAGCCTGGAGTTCTCTATGCCATTAAGATTATGACACGAGGCAGACATCTGCAAACCTGTACCTCACCAGACACCGTATGTGCAGCCATCTTGATCTTGGTCTTGGATTTCCTAGGCTTCAGAACTGGAAGAAATAAGTACTTGATGTTTGAGCCACCTAACCTATCATATTTTATTACAGCACCCTAAATTAAGATACTGCCCCTCCTGTGGGATAGAGTTGTTCAATAACTGCTCCTTATTTTGGCTGTGTGTTCAGATTACTGATGCAGGGCTGGAGATATTAGCTGCAAAGTGCCATTATCTGCACATTTTGGATATCTCTGGCTGTATCCTACTTACAGACCAGGTCCTTCAGGACCTTCGGATGGGCTGCAAACAACTCCGGATCCTCAAGATGAAATTCTGCAGGTCCATCTCCTTGTAAGTAGGCAGTTGGATATGAAAGGGCTTGGAAATGCCAGGATAGCTTGGCACGTGGCTGTACCATTCATAATACACAATAATTTATATTTTGACTAATGAAACCAACATTCTGAATGGAACCAAATTGATTCCCTTCTAAAATTAACTTCCTGGTTTTATATTCCTTTCACAGAAGCCTTTTGCTTTTGGCACCTTCCTTTCTACGCAAAGTTAATTCTGCCCCTTACCACTCAGCCCCACTGCTGAAATGCAGTGCACTTGCTTCACATCCCTGAGGCTTCAGAAAACAATGAGTAAACAGATCCCTCACCCGAGACTGGAAAGACCCAGGGGTAGTGGGCCTTCCAGTCTTGAAGCCTCACTGCTTACTATTCGTGCCACGGACCCACTAATGTATATTTTCACTGAAGTTGCCTGTGGATAAAATGGTGAAAGAGCTGGGATGAGGGGGGCTGGAAGCCAAAAAAAGAGCAAACACAGAAATTCCTGTCCTGCTGTGCACTCCCTGTGGCTCTGGATAAATGCTTGGCTTACTATCACTCTCTCCTGTGACACAGCATCCCACAAGCCCATTTCCCTTCTCTGAACTGAGTCAGCAGCAACTTTCTCCTTATGACTTCTCTCAGTCCCCTACTATTTGTTAATTTGTTAATTTTTTTGATACCACGATTTTTATAGACCCTCATGCCATGTGACAAGATGGATAAAAAATACATTGCCTAATGCATTCATCACAATTCTTATAGAACCTAAAACTTAAAAAATATATTAATGAATATGAAATTTACCCTGGTTTGTGGCTGACTGAAGAACTGTACTACACAGCCCACTATTTTCAAACTTAGCAGTGAGTATTCTGCCTCATCCACAATTCCCTAAAACCAGTGCTTCTCAGAATCCACAGGTAACATATAATTTGGTCAATTTTCAAGCTGTTTGCTCACTAAACATGCTTTTCCTTTCACTGCTGTCTCTAACTGTAATGTCCTTGTATCAAAGCCAATGACAGCAGCTTTGGCACATTTTTCTTCACTAGTTTTCATTGTAGACATTTTCTAGCTACATAGTGAAGTAGATAGCAGGCTGTGTGTGTGCACATGTGCACATACATGTTTTTATTTCAGTTATCATGAATGAGATTTTTCCCTTTCTTACTATGTTATTGGTATATAAAAAACCTACTGGGTTTTGGATGTTGATTTTTTTTTTTTTGTAACTGAATACTTTACTGAAAGTGTTTAACAGATTTAAGAGTTTTCTCAGAGTCTTTAGTGTGTTTTAATGCATGATCACACTGTCTATAGATAATCTGGATTATTTTCTCTTTGTATTTCTTTCCTCTTTTTCTTGCCTTATTGCTTTGGCTAAGAACATAAGCATGATATTGAAGAAGAGTGAGGAGAGTGAACTTCTCTCAGATCTGATTTTAGAGGAAATGTCTTCCCCCCCAGTTAGTGGTTTAACGCTGTCAGATATAGTCCTTACAATGTTGAGATATGCTCTTTCTATCCTTAGTTTTTTTTTTGAGCCTTTATCATACATGGATATCTGATGTTGTTAAATAGTATACAATTATATGACTTCTGAGTCTCTTTATACCCTGTATTAGATTTATTGGTTTACATGTTATACCCATCTTTCTGTTCCTGCAATGAAACCAAAGTTGATCATAGCACATATAAATCTTACAAGTATTCTGTTGAGAATTTTTGCATCTTTGTATCAAAGAAGAGTAAATATGTGTGTATGTTTTTTGCACATGTGTGTGCGTGTGCTCTGTGGTTCCTTATTTCTTCCTAAGGAAGACTAAAAATATTTTTAATCATTTGGTCATGGACCTCCTTGAGTCACAACCTTCCAAGAAAAATGTATACTAGAGACAAAGGTACACAGAATTTTAAGAAGTTCATGGATTCCTTGGAGTCCACTCATGCATCACAGGGGTCTGTGAACTCCAGTGAAGAGCACCTTTCTGACATGTCAGCCTTCACAAGGTGGGTAGGTCAGGTTATTCCTTCATCAAAGAAACTGGAAACACAGGCTGAATATTTACTCAAAAGCACTGAAGATGACCCCCGTGTCCCTGATCCCCGAGTATGCAGTTCCCTTACCCCCCACTGCCTGGTAAGCCCTGAACTGGCTGACCTACAGAGACTTGTGCCTGGGGGAAGGGATTATCAGCACAGTTCCCAAACATTCCCTCAGAGCAAGAGAAGCTCTGAATTGAATATGGCCAGCGAGAGTTACATTTTCAGCCCAGTTTGAAAACTGTAGGGATTACTTCTGCATCTCACTAATGCTGAAAACTGTGATTGCAGGATGGCAGCTAAAAGAATGTCCTCTGAGGTCCAGCAGCAGGAATACAGCTCTGAAGACCCTCCAAGTTGGTTTGGCTATGACTCTGCAGGCAATCCTCTTAAATCTACTCCAAGCAAAGAACAACTTAGCCATCCCTCAGATGTGCTACTCAAAGAGGCACTCAGCAGTGATGAGGAAAGTCTAGACTCCAAATTTAAACAGGAAAAAGGGAACAGCTAGAACTGACAAGTATCCTTCATTTGATGTAAATACTGTTAGTTGCTGGTTCTCAAAAACAATGCAAAAAAGTAGTGCACGTCTGTTTATTTCAACTACAAACACCACCTTTACCTAATTAAGATCGAAAAGGTAACTGCTCAAGTTACCTTTAAAGATCTATTTATTCAATGTATGTGTATATGTGTGTGTGTGTATATGTGTGTGTGTGTGTGTGTGTGTGTGTATGCGCATGCGTACTAGTGCATGAGCAGGAGCCCACAAAAACCCACAAAAGAGGGTACCATCGGGTGCTCTGGAGCTGGTGTCAGACATGACTGGGGGCTGTATAGGTGCTGGGACCCGAGCCTGAATCTTCAGGCCAGTAAGGACTTTTAACCAGTAAGCCGCCTCTCCAGCTCCAAACAAATAGTTTAGGTAAGACAATCCAGTCCAAGGTCATAATGTAGGAAGCAGCTCCACAGCTTTTGTGTTTTGTTTTTTTTGAGAAGCACCAACTGCTCTCCAGACAGGAAAAGAAAGCAGATAGTCATAGAAATCAGCCCAATTTTGAGCCAAGGCGATAACTCTGAGGACCTATAAAGCTTTATTATAAATGACAGAAGCATACATTTTCAAAGACAAAAGGCAGCTTTCTTGTAATTTCTAGACATTTGACAAGGAGAGCTCTAGACTCAACAGAAGCCATGTAAAGAGATAAAAGAACAATGTGACCAGAGGGCATGCCTGTGACACCTCAGGCTTCTATCAAGTTTGGACCACACAGGAATTTTAACTATATAAAATACCAAAGGGACAAAAACAAAATACCTTCCAATTTTCTCCTATGAAGAACTGACTTTTAATTTCATGTTTAAAGACTAATATAATATGCCTTTCTCATAGGTTTTACCATTCTTCGATCAATTCTCTTTACCAGTATCTGATGCTGACAGATGTTAACAGGGAATACAGCTGTTTTCTGGCAGCCACACACAGTAGCAGTGAGAGTAGATCAGTCTTTTGTCTATTTCCTTGGCATTTATTTCTTAAATGAGGTTAACTTCTTTGCTTACAAATTTGAAATAAAGTTAAAGAATTTAAAGGATATTTAAAAGTGTTTTTTTTTTTTAAAGAGCCTCTAACCATGTTATTGGGTGTTTGCTATGAGTTAAATGTTTTAAAATCGTTCTCCTCCTCCTCTCTGAACGTTTTTGAAATCAGTGGTAGAAAGGCTTCCAGGACACCAAGTGGATAGCAAGTGGGTCTGTTAAACAGCCCATTCTAAGATCTGGGCCAAAGACCCAGACAGGCAGACTTTTAACAGAACATGGAGATTGGTGGCCGCTGCATGACAGTCGGCTTCAGAAGTCTGACCCCAGAGTGTTTCATGTACACAGCTAGGGAGACATAAAAGGGGCAGCTGCTTCTAAAGGAGTGACATCTGCATGGGAAGAAGAGGCCAAGGAAAAACATGCCCTGCTATACTGAAACCCAGCAGGTGGCTTTATGGCAAAGCCTGCTTCAAACTCTGCATGTCTTTTGAAAACCAAGAATGAGATGATTGTTCATTCACCCTGAGGAGATAAAACTCCAGAGCTACAGAAATGGAAGTGTGTGTGTGTGAGTGTGTGTGTGTGTGTGTGTGTGTGTGTGGCGGGGGACAGTTAGAATCAGAAAAGCCAGCTAAGCAAAGAGGACCTCATGTCCATTTCCACTAATAATTTTAAGCATTCTTAGCTGAATTCTACTTCATGACCTTTTGGGCTATTTTAGCTACTTTTATCAACTTTATTTTTAGTCATGAAAACATTTTTCTAATTGCCTGAGTGACAAAAAATATTAAAAGTGCCTTACTGCCTTACTGTTTCCTTTGCTTAACACACAAACACCACATAAAATATGCCAGCATGTGAGACATTCAGCCTTATATAAATTCTGATTTCATTAAGAGTGAATTCTAAGGAGGCACTGACAAACCAAACAAAGCTGACTTTATTTCAAAAATAAGAAATTAGAATATACAGAAATGGGATGTTCATAAAAAGGAAAATATAAATAATATTTAGAAAAAATTATTTAAAATCAGTGTTTAATCACTGATTTATCCAAATTAAAACGTATAATCTAACTGATTTGCTCAATGTAGCATAGTTTTTAATATCTAGTATAGTTTTTACAACATATGTAATATATAGTATAAAAACTGTACCATATAGTATATATACTATATACTAAAACCAATACAGTTTAATTTTTACAGCGGACATTTCTAAAGAAATGGAACTCATAAAGGAACCCTAGAAAACATACCATCATAAAAGTGTAACTGTATCTTCATACATCTTGTGATAGAGTAACAGTCTTCCCCAAGGTGAGGACTCCCTACCCTACCCAAGATACACTAAAAATCAGTGGCACCTGCTTCACTGCCAGAAGTGTTTTATTCACAACTTGAAGACAGTGTTGCCATAGGAGGTACTAAGAAGAAAATCTGTCCCATGGGAGTTACAAGAATTCTAAGGTGACTCCAAAGACTGGTGCCTTTCCATAACCATGTCTTGAGTGGGAGTTGTTGAATGTGATGTGATAGTTCCGTAATCCTGTTAAAAATCTTGGCCAAGCAGGCACGGATTTCACCCGCTTACAGGAAAGTCTGACATTCAGAGCAAGGGGAGGACTCGGTGTGTTTTGCTTGAAAAGGGGCCACACGAGGAAGGAGATGGGCATGTAGTAACGTTTAGAAGACAAGAGTGATTGTTAGCCGAAGCCAGCAAGAAATTGTATCACACAGGTGGAAGAAGGCTGATTCTCCCTATAACATGAATGCTCTTGGAAGACTTCTCCCCACGGCCCCCCAGAGAACATCCTCAGCCCGGCTAACACATTTATTCCAGCTATATGATACACTGAACAAAAGCCAGTATTACCAACTGGTAAGTGAATGTGCTCTTGCCCCCATTCAAGGTTTTGCTTTTTATTTCTTCAGTAACTCACAGTTGATAAGTTCCAGAAATAAGAAATGCAGTTTTAAATTGTGTGTCACATGAAGCAGCATGAGGAAATGTTATGCTCTTCCACTCCTTTGCCCAGCTTGTGCATGCTGTGTGTGGACACTGTCTGCTGTCACTCGGTAGTCCCCGGCCATCCCACTGTCACAGGAGCATTATGCTCCCAGTGTTCAAGAAGCACTTATCTTGGTAATGGCTCTAAAGTGTAATGACAGTGATATTTGTAGTTGGGTCTGACAAAGAGAAGCCACAAAGTGCTTTAAGAAAACAGGTAAAAGATCTCCACTTACCAAGCCAAAAAAAAAAAAAAAAAAATCATTTACTGAGGCTGCTAGGCCCTACAGTCAGGGTGGATGTACTGCTCGAGAAATTGTAAAGAAGGAAAAGAAAGGCATCCAGTTTTGCTCCTGGAACTAAAACGGTAAGCATTTAGTCAGATAAAGGCATTTAGCTGGCATATTTGTTTATTAAAAAAGCAAAACAAACAACAAAAAAGCACACAGTGTACAGAGGTTGATACTGTCTGTGATTTCAGGCAAGACCTTAGGTCATATCTTGGGGACTTCTGTAATTTGGAACAAAACAATAGAAAAAGAATCCTATAGGTAAGTACACATTTGGCAAAAGTCCCCCTGAAATGATTCACCAATATTCACTGCCAATGCTGTTCTTTTTGACATTTCTATGAATAGTAGTGTCTGCATTTTTATACTCACAGTCTGGAAGTACATGATAAAAATCATAAACACAACTGAAACTATTCTTAGTCCTTCAGTTTCAGGGACTGAAACCAGCTCTGATGTTTAAAAGTTACAGTGCCTTTGGGGGCAATGGCATTTATCCACCTTTCATGTTTGCTTGCTTGATTCATGCGTCCTGAAATACAAAATTGCACCAAGTTCAGTTTACTCGCCAAGAACAGTATTTAACCCTACTGATCTTACTGATGCAGCTCAAAAAGCCAGAAATGCCTAAGAAAGAGTATCTTGGTGAAAACAGTTTGAGTGGGGGAAAGCTGCAAATAGTTTTGTAGTTTTGTTGCTCTTTTCTTTTTCCTTTTTTTTGCTAGAGATGAAACTATAATATCTGTATTGTTTTGAATGTTTTAAAAAGAGAATTCTGCTGCTGCATAATTAAGCTACATGGATCTGAAATATACAACAGTCAGTGCAGAAGTGTAGAAGTCTGGAAAGTCAAGTCCCCAGTCAAGATAGTGAGCACATCAACCATTCTCACACATCCTTCATTTGTCTCCTGTCCCCCAGAGACCTAAGTGTTAAATGCTCTATTACCCGCTGCACTATCGGACGGGTAGAAACTTTCTGCATTGGGTCCAGTGGGAGGCCTTTTGGTCACGGGGAGTGTACCCTTGAGGTTCCAGGCCTTCTGCAGCCTCTTCTCACTTTGCAGCCAGGAGGTGAGCACTGTGCTACCTTAGCAGAAACCCAAAGGTAAACTGAACAGCCTGTGGACTTCATCTGAGCAGGGGTGTAGGTCCTCTCCATGCATGGTCTTGGTTACAGTATCAGTCTCTGCAGGGCCCACTGGGCCCAGGTATTTTGGCTCTGTTGGTCTCCTTGTGGAGCTCCTGTCCCCTCCAGGTCTTTCTATCTCTCCCTTCTTCCTTAAGTGTTGGTATAATGTTCTTTTGAAATGTATACACCTTACCCTTGTTCATTCAAATGCTGATTTCTCTCCCCCACTATCTGGTTTCAATCTGGACATTGCATTGTGATACTTTTTCTAAGCATCACCTGTCTTCAACTTTGTGTAAATGACAAAACAACCAGCCACAATGTTGAGAGGAAAGAGTAGGTGGGAGGGAGGAGCCAGTGGACAGGAAAGAGTGGGAGGCAAAGGGCAGCAGAGAGCTGGGAGAACAGAGGCAGGAGGAGAGATCTTGGAACTACGTGGAGAGAGGGACTGGACCTAATATATCACTAAACGCAAGTATAATGTGGGAACTCTAAATGCTATAAGGGATTGGAGGTTTAGGATGGAGTAACTATTGCCCAGCATTGCGAGCTAGGTTAACTGAATAAATCCCAGTCTCTGTGTAGTGATTTGGTTATACAGCTGTTTAGGATTAACAGCAGCTTTACTAAAAGATATATCAATAGTAAATATTAATCGTCACTTACAACACTTAAGGTTCCCTGCACACTGTCCAAAGTTTGGCTATGAGTCTCAGCATTTCCTTTGATATCCTAATGGGTAGAGTCTTTCAGAGGTCTTCTGTGGAAGCCTCCTGTCCTGTTCCCTGTCCTGCTTCCAATGTCTATCCTGTTTGCCCTTCTGAATGAGGTTTTAGCCTCTTTCCTAGGGTCCTCTTCGTTTTTTACCTTCTTTAGGACTTCAGATTTTAGTATGTCTATCCTATATTATATGGCTAATATCAACTTATAAGTGAGTATATACCATGTGTGTCTTTCTGCTTCTAGGTTACCTCACTCAGGATGATCTTTTCTAGTTCCCACCATTTGCCTGCAAATTTCATGATTTCCTTGCTCAGTAGTGTTCCACTGTGTAAATGTACCTCAATTTCTGTATCCATTCTTCAATTGACAGACATCTGGGTTGTTTCCAGATTCTGGCTATTACAGATAAAGCTGCTATGAACATAGTTGAGCAAATGTCCTTGTAAATGATTGAGCAACCTTCAGATATCTGGGATTTCCTTTTATGTCTGTTTGCCTAAAAAAAGGAGACAATTTTCCTGTGGCTAAGAAATGGGAAAATGAACACCCTATTTTTAGGTAGTATGCCTTCCAATAAGTGGAAAGAACGGTTTTCTACAATGTGCTTAACTCCACCATTTACTCTCTCTCTAGATGCCTAGTCCAGATTTCTCCAAATACATAATTTCCAAGTACTTTCTAGTTAACTCACACTGCATTTTAACTGGCTCAGGCTAAAAAAAGAGCAGCCCTTGTTTGTTTACATTTGTACCAGGGCAACACCTCCTCTTCTTCCTTCTACAGCAGGCTAAGCTGCAGTGCGCTAGCCCAGAGGACTCTGCTTCAGTAATAGAATGCCAAGAGCACACGTTGGCAGATACACAGAGTATAATAGAGATGTTCAGAGATGCAAAATGATAAATCAGCTTCCTCATTTACTGGCTATCTGGGAATAAATGTCACACCTATGAGGCAAGGTGCAAATCATATTTCCGACCTTTGAACATACACATTTCATACACAAAACTTAACAACACATACATTCTACTCCAAAGTACAAATATTTTAATTCTGTCAGAAGTATTTTAATCTTCTCTCAATAAAAGTGCATACAACAGGACATTTGCTCAACTACGTTCACAGCAGCTTTATTCCTAATACCCAGAATCTGGAAACAACCTAGATGTCCCTCAACTGAGGAATGGATAAAGAAAATGTGGTACATTTACACAATGGAACACTACTCAGTAATTAAAAACAAGGAAATAAAAATAAAATAATTTAACAAGAAGTCATTGCAACATAAAATATCTTTTGAGCTAGCCCAAATGGTACTCCATTCATTAAATTTCCGTCCGGTTTCTTGGAGTAACAAAGTTAATAGTCTAGACACAGAGTGAGAACTAATCTTAGGGTGACTCTTCCTCTGCAATGTCTGATTCTGTCTACTATGTTTTCACCTCAGATGTTGTAGCTTCCTTATCTGAAAACGTTAATTTGGGTCTTTTTTCTACTTCACAGGTCTCAACCTTTTAAGGATGAGGAATACAGCCACGGTTTTGTTTTCCTTTTCTGCTAATTCTATTACCTGTGTTGATTCTGCAGTGGCTCATTTATTTCCGTACAGGTCATGTTTTCCCCTCTTGTCTCTGCTATCCCCCTCGTGCTGGGATTATAGTGGAGACACCATGCATCATGCTTTCTTCCTTCTATGAATGTCTGAGAATCTCTGAGCAGATGCAGACATTTATGGCTGTTCACTCTGTCAAGTGCTGAGTGCTTATTTCTGTAACTTTGCTTAAGGATGTAGTTAGAGTGCTTAGAACAGTTTATATCTTAATCTCTGCCTTTCTGCTGTTAGGCAGGTCTAAAGCAGCTCAGTCTAAGACCTATTTGCTGCCCACTACTAAGTTCTTCATTCACCTAAAGCTTCCTGTTACAATTTTCCTTTCCAGTCTGGTGGGTAAAATAGGAATTATTATTAGACCAGTGTGGTAGCCACCTGCACTCTCCCTCCTGCCTCCTACACTCCACGGTGTTTGCCCTGGTCCAATGCCAGGGAAAGCTCCTCTTCTTTGAGTCTCATCTGAGCCTCGCCCTGCTTGCTACCAGGGACCTTGTACTCAACACACTTAGAGTACCACTGCTCTTCCATCACCTCCTCCAGTGTCCGGTGTCCCTGGCCCTCCCTCAGCCTGTCTCCTTCCTTTGGGTCTCACCTGATCCCTGCTTGCTACCAGGGATCTTGGAGCCAGCATACGTGGCTTGGGCCCAGGAAGGCTGCCTGTACTTACTCTCCTCCTCTACTTTCCCATTCTGGTAGCCCTCATCTAGTGGTTGCTTGCTATGGATAGCCTCTTCCTCTCTGCCCTTCCTTTGTGGCCCATTTGCTACTAGGAACCCCACAGCCACCCATGTAAGCTCCCTGTGGTCCCTCCTGTTCTCCCCAACTCCAGCTGCCTATCACACCCTGCAGATACTGCTGGGCTCCCCCAGCTCCATACTTCCTAGTTCCTAGTTCATCTCCATGTGTCAGCGCCGAAGACCTAGAAACACATTTTACCTGGAACCCCCAGTGGCCATACTTACTAGAATCCTAGAAGAAGTTTCCTCCCAGGCAACACACAACCACCGCACACATTTAAGAACTGGTGAAAGCAACAGAAGCCAAGGAACAAAACACTCCCCCCCCAAAAAAATGAGACCCAGGTATCAGCAACTAGAATTACAATACTCCAGCATAAACAGACATGACAGTGTGTATCTCAATAGAGCACTGCAGGCCTTGAGAACTGCAATATAGGCAAAGAGCAAGAAGAAAGAAACACACACACACATATATACACACACACACAGACACACACACACGAAAACACAGGAATAAATAATCCCAGACCAGCATATCAAAAGAGGGGAAGTACATGCACATGTGCTCACAGACCATAACAAAATAGTGGGAATCAACAAAACATTGCTCAGTGGTTACCTCTCAACATCAATTCCCCAATAAAAAGACAGTAACAGAGTAACAGAATGGATGCGAAGACAGGATCTACCTTTCTGCTAAATCCAACAAACACACCTCAACATCAAGGATAGACATCATCTCAGGGTAAAAGGATGAAAAAAGACATTTCCAAGCAAGTGGACCTAAGAAGTAAGCTGGTGTAGCCGTTTTAATGCCTGAAAAAAACAGATTTCAAACAAAAACTAATCAGAAGAGATAGGGAAGGACAATACATACTTAAAGGAAAAATCCACTAAGAGGACACTGCAGTTTAACATCTATGCAAGTAGGTGCAAACACAAGTACATCCATGTTCATAAAACACACTACTACAGCTTGTCACATACTGACTTTCACACACTGATAGTGGGAGACAGCAAGGCCTCATTGCTGAAGACAACATTTATGCAACTCAATGAACATGGAGAGGTCAAGCTGCTGCCCACATAGAGCCTTCACCTCTGTTCTAGAGTGACACAGGAGGGTACTCTGCATGCTACCAAAGGAGAAATGTAAACAGCAACCCAGCCACAAACCCTTTAGTCTACAGTGCTGTCCTGCCTGCAGGATATGCTTGGGCAATGGCAGCACAAAGCTCGTGGGAGTAACCAATGTCAGACTGGACTTATGGCCCACTCCATGAGATGGAACCCACACCAGACACTGAGTAACCAAGAACCTGAAACTAGACAGCTCGGCGATGTGGGAAAAACCAAATTCTATGGTTAAAAAAAAAAGTAGCAATAAAATGACTCCTAATGTCATTCTGCTATATTCATAGATCAGCGCCTTGCTCAGCCATCAGAGAAGCTTCCTCCTGCAGCAGATGGGAACAAATATAGAAACCCACAGCCAGACATGCAGAGAATGAAAGACTTTGGGACACTCAGCGCTGTATTGCATGTCTCCATCAAATCCCTCCCCTCAGGGCTCAGGGAACCCATGGATGAAGAGGCAGAAAGAGTGTAAGAGCCAGAGTGGAGGGAGGACTCCAAGGAAGCAAGTCATGTAAATCAACATGAGTAAAGCTCATATGAACCCAAGTGGAAAACTCAGAGAAAAGCCTTACAAGAAGAATGGATCAAGCAGAACAAAGAATATCAGGACTTGAAGACAAAGTAGAGGAATTAGACCATAGAAGCAGGCATATGAAAAAAAAACATACAAAGGGACCATGGAACAACATGAAAAGACCAAATCTTTGAATTATAGACAGAGATGAAAGAGAAGACGCCTAAGTCAGTGTCACGGACATTCAATAAGATCACAGAAGGAAGTCTTCCCAAATCAAGAAAAAGCCAGCCCCATACAGATACAAGCAGAAAAGAAACTCCTCACAGCATAGCATAGTAAAAACTCTTAGTACACACAGCAAAGGGTGAAAGCTGCAAAAAGAACACAAGTCACACACACAAAGAAAAACCCACCAGAAGCTGATTTCTCAATGAAAACTTCAAAAGCCAGAAGAACCTAGAACATACTCCAAGTTCTAAAAGTCCATAATTATCAATCTACACGACTATATCCAGGAGAACTCTCTGCCATAGTCAAGGAGAAAGAAAAACTTCGAGTCCTCCAGACCAGCCCTACTTCAAGAATACCTTGTACTAAAGAGAAAAGTAAGAGCCAAGGGACTACAGAAAGAAAACAATGAACCTATAATTACTGGAAGAAAAAGTAGGGCTAAGAACACAAGCAGAAAAGAAAACATTAAAACGACTGCAATCAACACATACTCTTCAATAATAACTTTAGACAGTAATGGCCTCAGTTCTCCCAATCAAAAGACACAGGTTGACTGTAAGAAACAAAATCCATCTTTCTGTTGTCTACAAGAAACTCAGCTTTAAAGATAAATACTTAGAATGAAAAGATGGGCAAGCTATTATAAACAAATGGGACCAGGAAGCAAATAAGTGCCACTATCCTAAGTCTGACAAAAGACTTCAAACCAAAGCTAATCAAAAGAGATAAAGAAGAACACTTCATTTAATTAAGGGAACAGTTAGCCAAGAAGCCATTGCAATCTTAAATATATATGCACCAAACTGTGGTGCACCCAATTTCATGAGAAGAGCACCAGAATTAAAGGCACAGACTAACTTAAACTTAGTAGGTACCCCATTTTAACCAATAAATGGGTCATACAGACAAAAAATAAAAATAAACAGAATAATGTCAGAACTGAATAACATTAGGCACCAAATAGACTTAACAGATCTACAGAAAATTCCACTCAAATGCCAAAGTATATACATTCTACACAGCAGCCCATGAAAGCTTAATATGTCCTGGAACAGAACCCAAATCTTACTAAAATCAGAATAACTGAAATAATTCTATGTATTTTATCTGGCCACAGTGGAACAAAGTTTAAAATCAACAGTAAACAATTTTCTAATAATTACACAAACTCAGGGAGATTAAAGAACACATTACTGAATGATGAATGAGTCAAAGTAATTAAGAAAGAAAAATATTCCTGTAGCTGAATAAAAATAAAACACAGCACAATAAGACATCTAAGAAAACATTAAACACTTGCTCTTATGACTAACACCTCTTTTTCTTCCTTTAGCCATTATCTCATGGGTTAGCCTGTAGCATATGTATACGTGCAGTTTATTTCAGTGTCCTTCCTGATGACATTGTGTTAGGATTTTAATTTTAGTAGCCATTAAAATAAATATTTAAAGGTAGTGCAGCTAGATGTAATGAAAAATGTGCAAGAATTTTTTAATTTGTGGAACTGAGAATTTGCCACACCAAAAGAGCAGGTTTACAGCATGCATAGCAAACAAGATTCCTGTCTAATCATGCAGAACATTTAAGGCTTAAGTAATAATAAATTTTAATTTTCAAGTTCAAGAACTGGACTTCCTCCCCGCCCCCCCCCCCAAGGAAAAAAATTTAAGTGCATTTTATCTAAGGACAGAACTTCTGAATGATCCTGAAGGACTGAAGGAGGTCT
>CM053763.1:55683565-55705484 GCA_028658305.1 Pachyuromys duprasi | reverse complement strand
GCAGAGGCAGTGACCACGCATGCAGAGGCAGTGACCACGCATGCAGAGGCAGTGACCACGCATGCCCAGCAGCGCAGTCCCCTTACCTGTCACTGTCACACCATCACTTTTGTGATCTTTGGCCATTTCCTGAATATGAGCTTCGGCATCAACAACTACCTCTTTCCCCGATAACTTTAAATAAGCTTGGAGAGAAGATGGGGCCTTGACAGTAATCAAACCTGTGGCAAATTTAGAATAAAATTTACATTTACTTGAAAATACTGTTCTACTGCTTTATTGTTTTCCCTCCTTTTCATATTGATTTCAACAGCACTGGATTTTCTTTTCCCTGGGCAAAGTATCCTCTCAAGGCATTCACTGTGACTTCTGTCAAGAGTCATTATGAATTACCAGATCTTATTTAACATCCCTGCTTAGCTCAGCCATACCAAAAAAAAAAAATAGGAGTAGTAATTGACCGCACAGGTGGCACAGGTGGCGGGGGGAGCTCTCTACAGGCTTTGTATTCCCTACAAAGAATACTCTATTTCCTACGTGACAAAACTGAAAGATCCATACAGGAACATTAAGAATTCTACAGGAACAGTCAGACTATAGCACCATTTCTGTTTGTCCTAAAAAGAGAGAAAGTTTGTCTTCATGGCCACCTGTGCTAAACGATTACTGATTGGCTTGGAAAGCTCAAAACCAGTGCTTAAACCAGGAGCTAACAGGAGAACATTTCTTGAAGTCACTGTAGACAATCTGACCACCCATTTCCCAAATTCTCCATCATTCTTTCCTCACGCTGCATATCAAACTGTGACACTCCAGTTGGCTCACCTTCCTGTGAGGTCAGCGCCACTTCCCCCAGCTGGCTGACGTAAACATCTATGGCGCCAAGATGACTTGAAGCTTTTAGACATCCAGAGGACGAATCTGAGAGAAAGCAAACTGTAAGCAGGACTGTTCTCATGGAGTAAACGGAACTAAAACCTTGAAATAAAAGGCCCTATGTTGATATTTGGGTAAGAACCTTACAAACTTTGAAAGGCTTTGTATTTCATCATAACAATGTCATTATTATTTAGCAGGTACAGTGGGGCACACCTGTAGTTCCAGCATTCAGGGAGGCTGAGGCAGGTGGATCTCTGTGAGTTCGAGGTCAGCCTAGTCCAGGATAGCCAAGGCTACACAGAGAAATCCTGTCTCAAAAAACCAACCAACCAACAACAACAACAACAAAAACCCAATGTCGTTATTTTCATCAAAGTGTATAAACAAGTATTACAAATTTAGGAACTATGCCTAGACAACTAATAATCCTCTATAATCTACAGAACTCTGACTATGCATCTTTTTAAATGTCTAATTTAATTTTCTTATGTGTATGGCTGTTTGCCAGCATGTATGACTACACATTGCTTGCATGCCCGGTACCCATAGAAGCCAAAAGAAGACATGTGGTCCCCTGAGCTGGAGTTACAGATAGTTGTGAACTACCAATAGGTGCTGGAAATCAAACCCAGGTCCTCTAGAAGAGCAGCCAGTGTTCTCAACCACAAAGCCATCTCTCCAGCCTCACAGTTAGCCTTTTAAAACCTGACTGTAGGAAGGATGGTATGTAACAATTAACTGGTAGCCAGTGCTAAGACCAGAGAGCATCACCGAAGTATTTATTACATCTATTCTCATAGTGACAAATTCAGTAAACTTCCAGTATTTACCAAAGCTGTTTTCCTTGTGTTCAGTCTATATAAATAGCAGCAAAGTTAGTGAGAAATCTTATTTTCTTATTTTCTCTTTCAGCAAACCTGCTACAGTAAGAGGAACAAGTTATCTGTATACAGTTTTACTGTATACAGTATACTGTATACGGTTTGTCCTAGAGGGGCAGCAAAGTTATGGACAAGGCAACCCAGTAGGAAGAAATGGGTACCATAAGAAGGCAAGAGTCAAAGACAGTTCCCACTCCCACTGTTAGGACTCCCACAAGAATACCAAGCTACTCAGCCATAATATATATGCAGAAGACTGAGGTCAGACCCCTACAGGCTCCCTCATCTCTGTGACCCCTCTGTAATTCCTAGAAAATCAATTCTGTGGGTGGTTTTACTGTGGTGTACTTGGCCCCTCTCTGGTTCTAATAATCCTTCCTCCCCCTCCTCCACAGGACTCCCTGAGCTTAGCCTGATGTTTGGCTAGGGGACTGCACCTACTCCATTAGGTGCTGGATGAAGTCTCTCTGGTCTTCCTGATGACGATTATGCTAGTGACTGGTCCCAGAATACTCTGCAGGCAAGGCAAACTGTAGGTTGAAGGTGTAGCGGCTGGGTTGGTGTTCCAGTCCCTCCACTTGAGGTCTCGCCTGGCTACAGAAGATGGCTGGTTCAGGCTCCATGCACTCTAACAGATTCCATGCAGCTTCTCTTGAATAGCTTTTACCTTTCCCCCAATCCCAGTCTTTTCTCCCAGTGTTTTCTCCCAACCACCCACCTGATTCTTCCTGTTCCCAATCCCATCTACCCTCAGTCTACCGGAAAATCTGTTTCTTCTTCCCAGGGAGATCCTTGTGTCCCCGCTTAAGCCCACCTCATTATTTAGCCTCCCTAGGTCTGTGGATTGTAGCCCAAAAGACCTGGATGATAAAAACTTCAAGTCTTAAAAGAAGATATTAGAAGACAGATCTTCCATGTTTATAGACTGGGAGGATTCGCATAGGAAAAAGGGTCATCCTACCAAAAGCAATCTACAGATTCATTGCAATCCCCATCAAAATTCCAACACAATTCTTCACAGATCATGGAAGAACAATATTCAACTTCATATGAAAAAACAAAAAACCCTGGCTAGCTAAAACAATCCTGTACAATAGAAGAACTTCCAGAAGTATCATCATCCCTGATCAAGCTCTACTCTAGAACTGTAGTAACAACAACAACAACAACAACAACAGCACGATATTAACATAAAAACAGAGAGGTTAATCAATGGAATCTAACCAAAGTCCCAGACATAAGTCAACACACCTATGAACACCTGATCTTTGATAAACAAGCCAGAAATATACAATGGGGGAAAAAAGCATCTGTGCGGGTCTAACTGGATGTCTGGATGTAGAAGAATGCAAGTAGATCCAAATCTATGTCCCTGCACAAAACTTAAGTCCAAGTGGATCAAAGACCCCAACATAAAACCACATACAGTGCACCTGATAGAAGAGAAAATGGGGAAGATCCTTGAATGAATTGATACAAGAGACAACTTCATAAACAGAACACCAATGGCACAGGCACTAAGATCAACAATTAATAAATGGGACCTCATAAAAATGAAAACCTTCTGTAAGGCAAAGGACATCGTCAATAGGACAAAACAGCAGTCCATAGAATGGGAAAAGATTTTTACCAAGCCCACATGGGACAGAGGGCTAATATCTAAACTAAAACAAAACAAACAAATAAACAAACAAAAACTCAAACTAGACATCAACAAACCAAATAATTCAATTTAAAAAATGGGGTGCTGTACCACTCATAAACATCTATCCAAAAGATGCTCAAGTACACAACAAGGACATTTGCTCAACCATGTTCATAGCAGCTTTATTTGTAACAGCCAGAACCTGGAAACAACCCAGATGTCCCTCAGTTGAGGAATGGATACAGAAATTATGGTACTTTTACACAATGGAATACTACTCAGCAATTAAAAATGAGGAAATCATGAAATTTGCAGGCAAATGGTGCGACTTAGAAACGATCATCCTGAGTGAGGTATCCCAAAAGCCCAAAGACACACATGATATATACTCACTTATATAGGCCTATAAGATAGGATAAACATACTGAAATCTATACACCTAAAGAAGATAAACAAGAAAGAGGACCCGGGGTAAGATGATCAATCCTCACTTAGATAGACAAATGGGATAGACATTGAATGTAGGAGAAAACAAACAACGGACAAAAGCCTACCACAGAGAGCCTCTGAAAGACTCTTCCTAGCAGTGTATCAAAGCAGATATTAAGACTCATAACCAAACCTTTGGCAGAGTGCAGGGAATCATATGAAAGAAGGGGGAGTTAGTAAGACCTGGAGAGGACAGGAGCTCCACAAGGACCAAATAGATCAGGGCACAGGGGACTTTTATGAGACTGTTTCTCCAACCAAGGACCATATAACCTAGAACCCCTGCTCGGATATAACTCATGGCAGCTCAGTATCTAAGTGGGTACCCTAGTAAGGGGAACAGGGACTATTTGACATGAACTCAATGGCTGGCTCTTCAATACCCCCCTCCCCCGGAGGAGGAGCAGCCTTGCTAAAACACAGAAGAGGACATTGTAGCCAGTCCTGAAGAGACCTGATAAGCTAAGGTCAGATGGAAAGGGTGGAGGTCCTCCCCTATCAGTGGACTTGGAAAGGGGCAGGGAGGAGATGAGGGAGGGATGGGAGAATTGGGAGGGAATGAGGGAAGGGGCTATGGCTGGGATACAAAAACCTGTGATTAATATAAAAATAAAATAATTTAAAAAAAGAAAGGAAAAATTGGGGTGCAGATCTAAACAGAGAATTCTCAAGAGAGGACTCTCAAATAGCTGAAATACTTATTTCAAATAGCTGAAATACTTAAAAAGAAATAGTCAACATCCTTATATTCAGCCATCAGGGAAACACAAATCAAAATGACTCCGAGATTCCATCTCACACCTGTCAGAATGGGCTAAGATCAAAACGCTAGTGACAGCACATGCTGTTGAGAATGTGGAGCAAGGGGAACCCTCCTCCATTGCTGGTGGGAGTGTAAATTTTACAGCCACCTTGGAAATCAGTATGACAGTTTCTCAGAAAATTGGGAATTGATCTACTTCAAGACCCAGTTATGTCACTCCTAGGCGTACACCCAAAGGATGCTCCTACCACAGAGACACTTGCTCAACTGTGTCCACAGCAGCTTTATTAACAATAGCCAGAGTCTGGAAACAGCCTACATGTCCCTCAGCCAAAGAATGGGTTAAGAAAATGTGGTACATTTACACAATGGAGATTACTCAGCTTGTAAAAATAATGACACTTGATGAAACTAGGAAAAAAAAAAAACCGTCCTGAATGAGGTAACCCAGATCCAGAAAGACACACAGGGTATATACTCACTTATGAGTGGATATTAGCTGTAATGTAAGAGATAGTTATACTACAACCCATTCTACTTTTAAGGCTTGTTCTTTCCATCCCTCTGTATGGGAGCTCTGTATGCATAATTTTGTAAGCCTTTTAGTCGTTATTTGGTAACCTCAGTTAAAATGTTCCCTCTTCTTTCCTAATTTCCTATGGAAAAACAGTTACTTCAGTTAGACAATCTCTATCACATTACCCTCTTTTTTCTTCATTGCACTTACGATGATCTGAAATCACCTTTTGTTTTTTTTCTAAGATGTCTATTCTTTTTTCTTCCTGGCACTCAGAGGTGACAGCTCCTAGATAAAATGAGTAGTCTTGTTGACCAGTATATTCCTTAGTAGTACTAGGAGAATTCCTGACACATAACAGACACTCACAAATACAGAGTAAAAGGTATTGGCGTACTAATAGCTAATTTCAAGTGACAACAGTTTTGGAAATAATTTAGATAAACATATATAGCATATATATACATATATACGGAGAGAAAGAGAGACAGTATATCTTTCTTTGAAAGAGTTAATGTAGATATTTAAAGAATTTGAAAGATTTATAAGATTTTTTTTCTGTCTTAACACTAGGTCAGGACATTTTATCTAAATGTACATATTCATCCTGGTCTGCTTACATATGGTCTACGACATATCAAGTGAGGTTTGTGAGATAAACTAGAGACCTTAATAAAGCGTCACAACCATAGCTGTTGTAAGCTCTTCCAAACCAGCATCTCGACACATACCCATTGTAATATTACCCAGCTCGACACATAACCCACTGTAATGTTACCCAGCTTGACACATACCAACTGTAATGTTACCCAGCTTGCTTTGAAGTATGATATTTCCTGCAAAAGAGAGAAAACAAGAATTTCAAATTGCCAGGATAATGTATAAGGAAGTGTATTATAGAGAATCCTAATGCAAAGCTGTTTATCCACAACGTCATTTAATACTACTACTACTGTTATGGTCATTTTTCAGTATCAGAAATCCGGTCAGAGATCTGGTTGCAGTTCTGAAACAAATGACTTTAGGCATATAACCTTCACCTCCCTCCCCAGACCTGAAGGTTTTATAACATAATTACAAAGCAATCATTCTTACACATAGAAGAAAGATAATGGCACCTGAAAAGCCTGTCAAGAAAATTATTCACAATGTACTCCCCACATATTTTCAACCTAAACATCAGCTCATTAATCAGACCAGACAAAGTCAAATTTTAACCAAGAAACACAAATATTTCATGGAAACGTCTTTTTTTTTTAGGCCAGTCACCACATTAGTTGAATTAAAGTTTCTGAGCCAAGAGTTAAAGTAGTTTAGGATAAGAATAATGAGTACACAGATGTAAGACTAACAAAGAAAAAAAGCTTCAAAGTTTCCCGCTATGCAGTGAAATGCAGCTTCCAGAACAATGATAGGGTATTGCAACTGTTCTTCTCAGCTCACTTAGCTTAAAAGCAGAGCTGTTCTTTAAGTGCATGTTTGTGGGTAACAGTTCTCTTAGATTCAGAAATTCAAAGATTCTTCACCAAAAGGGTATGCAATAACTTCATCTATTCGAATATAATCCAAAACTATACAAAGAATAACTTGAATTCAAGATTAACCTAGAGTAATTTTATTTTTATATATTTTGTAAATAATAGTACGTCAATTTTTTGGGAAAGTGAAAAGGCAAGACACTTGATTCATTGGTCCAATAGTCAGTCACGAGTGACGGCAAAAATCCTTGTAAAGATCTAACATTCCATCACCTTTCACACTAGTACAAGAACAAGGGGTACATTTGTGTAGGGGTAAGAACATGGTTTTAATGGAGAAACCCATAAAATTATTTTTATGTCTTGGGAAGTTACAAGACGTTGAATATCTTGTTAAATGTGTTGAGTAAATATTACTTCATTGGTATGCGCCAATTTTCAAACTCAGTAAGAACAGCCTCACTATTGTATGCAAACAGCGGCCAAAAGCATACAGCTTCTAAAATGGCTTCCTTCTTCCTAGCAGCCAAACACTTTGTACGATCTTTCATCACACGTAGGCCAGACCTTAGTGCCTTGCTATTAAGAGAGTAGGAGAAAGGTGATGGGCTGTCATTTCCATGATTACTTATAAAAAGATTATGATTCTGTGGAAGCCAGACATCCCGTTGTCAATTGCACTTTAAACTACGCCATTTGACAAGGAAGTCAGAAGGCCTCTGGCTAACAGGAAGAGCTGGACTCTGACAACAGCTGTGAGTAGGCATGGAGCCATAGTCACCTTTACAGAACACTGACAAGAGCTCACAGCCCAGGATGAAATCACGATTACAATCCTATGAGAGACCTTGAGTCGAAGACCCAGCTAGGCCTCTCTCGAACTAAGACACAGTTTTACAGCCACTTAGCCAGTGAGTCCAGCCACCTGTACGCAAGAAAACTGAGCCCATACACTTAAATAGTCTTAAATTAATGTAACAAAATATTACTTTCAAATGAAAACAAGATCCCCTCAAACTAGTCACTAGTGGTTGTGATATGAAGTCTTGAGAAAATGATTCTTATCGCTATAAAATGAAAGTTTAAAATACATATAGAATGAAGATTACTTTTCATTATAGTGATATGTATGTAATAACATTCTTCTTGAATATTAGAGTTCTACTCTATAGTAAAAATCATAATGGAACAAAAGCTGTGAATCTAAGGAATGATTGTAGAGAATATTTCAAAAATACTTTCAATAATGAATAAACAACAAAAATGTGCATATATATATTCCAATAAACAAAGAAAAAGAGGCCATCAATTGGGGGGGCACATGAGATGGGCTTAAGGGGTGGGGAAGTTAGGGGAAAGTGATATAATTATGTATTAGTTAAAATATATTAAAAGACACAATATGTAATTTCAATTCACACCAAAAAACTTAAAAAATCTCTATCTTAAACAGAAATATTCCTAAGTCTTCAAAAGGTAAAAACACTATTTTCTTCAGCAAAAGAATCTGATGGTTAAACAACACATACACATACATGATCCTGACAGAGCCTTTCAAATGTCCCCAAAGGTAAAGCCCTTTGATTAGTTTTGAGGAGGTGGAACATGGGAAAGATTGGAAGGAAGGCCCGTCCTATCTGAAAACCATAAGGCTGAATACTATGAATTTGGAAACAAAACATGATCCTTTTCTTGAGGGATTTATAACTAAGCAACAATTTATAGATAATGGAATGCCAGAGATAAGAGGAGACTATTTTAGTCAAGTACTAAAAGATTACAAAAAAAAAAAAAAGCTGGAAAAAACATTTTACATAGAATATAAAAGGCATGGCCATTATGATAAAAAGTTCTGATAAGTCTCAGAGGTATAAAATAGTTTAGTACCATGAAATAGAAAAAGTTGAGAATTCAGATAATTCTGGAAGAGAACACTGAGTCCCAAGAGGGAAGTTAGAAGGTCTCAGAAGAACGGTATGCTCAATGTGTGCTTCCAGTGAACTACCATTGCTACATGACGGTAATGGGCTAGGAGAGGGCAGGGCTACAGGCAGAACTAGTGCTCCAATAAGAAGTGATAGATCAGGCAACCAAGCTCATAACAGAATAAGCTAAGGGCAGATGGCAGGGGACGGGGGAACTCCCCCTTTCAGTGACTAGGGAAGGGGGTGGGGGGAAGGGAGGGCAAGACTGGGAGGAGTTAAGGGAGGGGGATATAAATGAATAAACTGTAAAAAAATATTAAAAAAAGAAAAAAGTGATAGAGTCTGGAGAAAACTAGAAATCAGAAGGAAAGATGGGGTAGACTAAAGAAACAGGTGATTTACAAAACAAATCTAGTGACTGAGTAGGGTGAAAATTAAAAATAAGTCACAGATTTATAGCATGGGTAGTGAGCGAGGTACATGGTAATATCAAAACTTACAAGTATAAATAAAGGGAAGATATTATGGATGAAGTCAGGAGGCAGGGTGAAGGGGAAGATGTTAGCAATGCCCAATTTGAGATGCCTGTGAAAATCCAGTGGCTATGCATATTATGTGGTGAGATGTACACAGTGGAGGTCAGGACTAAAGGTACAAACCGAATCGTCAAGACACAGGAGTAGTTCAGACCTGAAAGTATACAGTATGCCCAGCGGGACAGAGGCATCCATAATCCCAGAGAATACCAACGTTAAAGAGAGAGAAAAGGCAAGTCCAGATGTTTCTGAAAGAGCCACTAGAGACACGACAGACTGCCAGTGTTCACTGATATCTGTGTGCTTCTCTCCCCCTCCACAGAGGATGCCATCTGAGCCACCTCTGCAACTGCACATCTGTAGACATTCTGTCTAGGGGTATATGGGAAGAAGTAATGTACACATACTTAGTCCAACTTACCAAAAAGGCAGTTTTTAATCAGAGCTGTGTAGAAAGGCTTTTTGGGACAACTATATGTTGGATTTTTCCAGCCCTAACTTAAAGGAAAAATCAGTTTAAATGCTTTACTATAATTTTTTTATTTTTACAATGTATTCACTTTGATTCCAGCTGTAGCCCCACCCTCGTCCCCTCCCTTCCCCATCTCCCATGCCTCTCCCCTAGTTCACTGATAAGGGAGGACCTCTTCCCCTTCCATCTGACCCTAGCCTATCAGGTCTCATCAAGACTGTTTTTCATAGTTTTCCTCTGTAGCCTGGTCAGGCTGCAACCTCCTCAGGGGTAGGTGATCAAAGAGCCAGCCACTGAGTTCACGTCAGAGATAACCATTGCTCCCCTTATTAGGGAACCTATTTGGAGACTGGGCTGCCATGGGTTACCTCTGTGCAGGCAGTCCAGGTTATCTCCATGAATGGTCCTTGGTTGGAGTATCAGTCTCAGAAAAGACCCCTAGGCCCAGATTTTTTGGTTCTGTTGTTCTCCTTGTAGAGCTCCAGACTCTTCCAAGTCTTTCTATCTCCCCCTTCTTTTATAACATTCCCTGCACTCTGCTCAAAGTTTGGCTATGAATCTCAGCATCTGCTTTAATACCCTGATGGGTAGTCTTTCAGAGGCTCTCTGTGGTAGGCTCCCGTCTTGTTCCTTATTTTCATCTTCAGATGTCTATCCTATTTGTCTTTCTGAATGAAGATTAAGCATCTTACCGAGGATCCTCCTTCTTGCTTAGCTTCTTTAGCTGTACAGATTTTAGTATGTTGATCCTATATTATATGTCTAATATCCACTTATAAGTGAGTATCTATAATGTATGTCTTTCTGCTTCTGGGATACCTCACTCAGGATGATCTTTTCTAGTTCCCACCATTTGCCTGCAAATTTCATGATTTCCTTGTTTTTAATTGCTGAGTAGTATTCCATTGTGTAAATGTACCATAATTTCTCTATCCATTCCTCTGTTGAGGGACATCTGGGTTGTTTCCAGGTTCTGGCTATTACAAATAAAGTTGCTACAAACATGGTTGAGCAAATGTCCTTGTTGTGTACTTGAGCATCTTTTGGATATATGCCTAGGAGTGGCATAGCTGGATCTTGAGGAAGCGCTTTTCCTAATTGTCTGAGAAATCACCAGATTGATTTCCGAAGTGGTTGTAAAATTTTACATTCCCACCTGCAATGGAGGAGTGTTCTTCTTTCTCCACATCCTCTCCAGTATGTATTGTCACTTGAGTTTTTGATCTTAGCCATTTTGATGGGTATAAGGTGAAATTTCAGATTTGCATTTCCCTGATGACTAAGGACATTGAACATTTAAGTGTTTCTCTGCCATTCGATATTCCTCTATTGAGAATTGTTTAGCTCTGTACCCCATTTTTTAATTGGATTGCTTGATTTGTTGCTGTTTAACTTGAGTTCTTTACATATTCTGGATAATAGGCCTCTGTCAGATATTGGGTTGGTGAAGATCCTTTCCCAATCCATAGGCTGTCATTTTGTTCTGATGACAGTGTCCTTCGCTTTACAGAAACTTTTCAGTTTCATGAGGTCCCATTTATTGATTGCTGATCTTAGAGCCTGAGCTGTTCATGTTCTGTTCAGGAAGTTGTCTCCTGTGCCATTGAGCTCAAGGCTCTTCCCTACTTTTTCTTCTAACAGGTTTAGTGTGTCTGGTTTTATATCGAGGTCTTTAGTTTTGTGCAGGGTGATAAGTATGGATCTATTTGCATTTTTCTACATGTAGACATCCAGTTAGACCAGCACCATTTGTTGAAGGTGCTATCTTTTTTTCCATTGTATATTTTGGCATCTTTGTCAAAGATCTGGTGTCCATAAGTGTGTGGGTTTATTTCTGGGTCTTCTAATCAATTCCATTGATCCACCAGCCTGTTTCTATGCCATTACCATGCAGCTTTTATTACTTTTGCTCTATAGTACAGCTTGAGATCAGGGATGGAGATCCCTCTAGAAGATCTTTTATTATAGAGGAATGTTTTAGCAATTCTGGGTTTCTTGTTATTCCATATAAAGTTGGTAATTTTTCTTCCAAGGTCTATACGTTGGATTTTTTCAGCTCTAACTTAAAGGAAAAATCAGTTTCAATCTTTAAAGTCAAACTAAATAAATCCCAAAGAGATATAGTCTTATAGGCTTAGATATAGTCTCAGAGTTTACCATCTATTTTTAAAAGATGCCTAGAAATAGCAATCTATTTTCTCAGAGAAACAAGTTTCAGAGGAGGAAGGCAGCCAGATTGGGCACCACTGTAAAAGAATGGTGACAGAGATGGGAGTGATGGAGGAGCAGAGCAGTAAGTGTGCTGTGGAAAGAGACGGCGGAGGCCAACCCCACCCTCAACAAGCTGCTATGGGATCACCCTAGCTCTGGGCAATATGAGGAACGGTCCACTTTCTAGATTGGAATTCCCCAAAGGACCACTGTGTCCCATGCTGCTGCTGAGGGCTACATGTCGGTCAGTGGCCCTGATGTGGCTGGGGTCCAGATTGATGTCCAAAGACCATGTTATCACCTGATGACATGCAGATGTTTATGGTCTGTGCCATGGCCTGATCCAAGGTCCTGTTGTAGCCAGGGTCTGAGTTGATATCCGTGACCTGGGTTACCACTGAAGCCCAGTGGAGTCCCCTGGCCTGTTCTGCTACCTGAAGCTATGCAGATGTTAGTGGCTTGCGCTGGCCCCTGAGGCCATGGTCATATTTAGGTCTGTATTGCCACAGGGGACCATATCGGGGGTCTATGGTCTTATTGCAGCCAGGTCTGTGTTGATGTCCACGACCTATGCTACCACCGAAGGCCATACAGATGTCCATGGTCTATGGTGCAGCCTGACGCCATATTGATGTCCGTGGGTAATGACCTTATCTGGGTCCACCACCCTATGCAACTGGGAGCACTGTTTGTGCCTGTGCTGATGCCAGAAACCATGTAGAAGCCCATAATCCATGCTCCCTTGGTCCGTAAAGAGCAAATAAGCTATTTTTGCAGTGATGTCAAAGACTGCAGATGAAGAGTTGAGAAAGTAGGACATGGAAGACTTCCCTGATACCCCTACTTCACCCTACCACTGTCCTCAAAGCAGTTAACAGCCTAGACAGGAAACCATCTGATAGAACTCTTTAGAACTGAGACAGGATGCTAGGTGTCACCTTATACAGCAGATGACTTCCAGCAGGGATGCAGAAGGGGAAGGACTCAACTCTATTTAGGAGGAAAGCCACTGAGGGTTTGACCATGCCAATGGGAGTATATAGACAACACAAATTGGACTTTTTTTTTTTTTTTTTGCTGGGGGTGGGTAGGTCACAAGGTTAGGGAGGGCAGGAAAGAAGCTAGGTTGGAGGGAGGCTGAGGAAGTGAGATGAAGTCCTTTCATTCAACTGTGTTCTTTAAAGATGCATGCCATTTCTTGCCCAACTCCGCACTCCTGACACACAGTAGCCAGTCAATAAATGCGTTGAATGAATGAATTTACCTAGCAGAGGCTATGATTCATCATGCAGAAGCCTCTAAACACCTGAAGGGCTTATTTTCTTAGATGCTGAAAGAACTGCTGGCAGACAGCCCTCTTTGGAAACTGCTTCAACTGAAGACAGCCATCTTGGCCCAAGATCACTCTCCTTCCTGTGGCAGCTGGGACATAATGACCTGGAATATAAAGGTCCAGTTTCCCTCATACAACTTGTGACAACTCTGAGGAACCACGCCAGCTTGAGAGCTGCGCTGGGGACTGCTGAAAGTCTGTCAAGGTCCAGCCCATCCATGGAGACTGGGCTTCATTCTCTGACATGGCAACGGGCCCAAGTTGTCTCTTCAGTAAACACACTGCATTCTCATTCCCGTCTCAGCAGTCTCCTTTCAGCGGAACCCCACTAGAGACTACAGCACAGATGAGACCTATATTTTAACCATGTAAGGAAGTGTACTTGACTTCATATTAAAATCAATAAATATTCAAAAGCCTTACAGAAACAAAAGACCTAACTCTTGTGCCTAGCAATATTTACTTCAGAGATTTTAACCATCTAGATCTAGAAACGTGCTCAATTAGTGGCAAGCTTCCGCAACTTCCATTCTGCCTATCTTAAGATTAAAGAAATAAAATATTAATTAACCATTAATGCACTGAGTATAAACACAGTATAAACGAGACCTACTTAATATATTATGTATGATGCCTTAATTATGATTGCCATAGAACTGTAATGCTTATTATTTAAAATATGAAATTACAAATTATTACTATTTCACTACTACATTACTACTACTTAGAACTAATATAGCTCCACCCTATTTTAGGTTCAAGTAATGTCATCAACATAGGGGCTGTTGAGGCTCAGTCATTAGGTTGAAGTGCATAAGTTATTCTTATTACCTGGTACTTTTTTTTTTAAACAGAAGACTACTCGCTGATTTGTTAACTGCTAGCATGACTAGCACTAACCACATTCTAACACAACTTAATAATTTATGGTCACTACTAAAATGTGGGAGTGCTGCCAAAATGTGTAGACACCTAAAGAAGTGAAATGTGTGGACCATATATAGGAAAACATTCAAGTCCACACTTCCTGGATGATGGCCCAACAGACACTTTGCAGATGTGCACATACTTTCAGGGATTAAGTGGGTCTTAATATTACACATATGCATTTCAGAAAATACACCTGGATTTGAATCTGTGGAAATGAAAAAGGCAGAATAACACTGAGCACCAGCAGGCCTCTGGCCATATTATCTCATCATTATATGCTCTCTCTTTTTCTTTCCACAATACAAACATTAACTAAGTAATGCTGCTCTCTGTGGGTATATGTTTTGGAACTCACAAGAGAACACTTAAAGATAATTGATATAGCACATCGTGAAGAGGACCTGTGCCAGTAGAAATACACATTAATGTATTGTACCCAAAATTAGTATCAGAGTTTCTATAACTTGATCTACCCAAATGTTTAATTCATTTAACTGCTACCTCTCCTATCATGGAGAACAACCATTACGAATTCCTTCTTGATTTCATCTCTTGGATAATGTCTCTCACTTTTTTGTAACTTTAATTTTAATTTTTATTCATTTCACATCCCAGTCAGAGCCCCTCCTCCTGTCCTCCCGGTTCCACCCTCCCTCCCATTTCCCCCCATCCCTCCTCCCCTACTCCTCAGAGAAGGGGAGCTCCCCTTTACCCACCCACCCCAGCGTATCAAGTTGCATCAGGACTGAGCGCATCCTATTCCCCTGTGGCCTGGTGAGGCAGCCCTGCCAGGGGAAAGTGAGTAAAAGCAGGCAACAGAGTCCATGTCAGAGTCGTTCCCTGTTCCCCTTACTAGGGATCCCATGTGAGAACCAAGCTGCCATCAGCTACATCTGTGGAGGGGCCTGGGTCCAGTCCTTGCACAGTCA
The DNA here is from genome assembly GCA_028658305.1 of Pachyuromys duprasi. Taxonomy (NCBI): domain Eukaryota; kingdom Metazoa; phylum Chordata; class Mammalia; order Rodentia; family Muridae; genus Pachyuromys; species Pachyuromys duprasi. The sequence goes on along the minus strand of CM053763.1, from coordinate 55,690,496 downwards.
GTCCTTGGTTGGCTTTTCAGTCTCCACAGCCCCGGTTAGTCCTCTCCCTTCTGGGTCCTTTTATCCTCCCCCACTCTTCCACAAGACTCCCTGCGCTCCACGCAATGTTTGCTTGTGGGTCTCTGCACCTGTTTCCATCAGGCGCTGGGTGGAGCTTCTCGGAGGACAGTTATGCTAGGCTCCTGTCTGCAAGCACAGCAGAGTGTTGCTAATAGTGTCAGGGGCGGCTCTCTCCCATGGGGTGAGTCTCAGGTTGGGTGAGTCATTGGCTGGACATTCCCTCAATCTCTGTTTTATTTTTGCCCTTCCTGTAGGCAGAGTAAATTTGGGGTCGAAGTTTTTGTGGGTGGATTGGTGTTCCCCTCCTTGGACAGGGATTTCTCTGTGACAGCTGGGGCTCTACGACAGGGTAGGCTCCAGGGAGGATATGAGGGTGACTCTAGCTGAGACTCCTAGTAACAGGGGTCATGAACATAGGTATATATGTATATATAATAAATTTTTAAAAACTAAATCAGAAGTACTACTACCCTCATATATAATAGTATCGTTTTCAAATTCTTGTCAAAATAAGATTAAATTAGCTTGTGAGTCATTTTATTTTTCTTAGATTTTTTTTAAAAGGCTAATCTGTAATTAATTATCCAGAAGAGCAGTTCCCTGATCCTTCTTGAACTATACAGTCACCTCTTAAATTGTATGCTATGTGGGGAGTCTGAGATGCATCCAGCCTTTGTCAGCTTACCATGAACATTTCCTAGTGCAATATCCCCAGCAGCAGAAGACAGAAAGGAAGAGTCTGTATAAAGATACTTGGCTTGAAGCAAACCATCCTCCGTTGATATATTAACACAACTTCCCTGAAGTTTATCTATGGTCACGGTCTAATAAAAGAGAGACCATAATCAGTTCATTATAAAGCAAACTGAAAACAACCAAAATGGTTCATCTAGAATGGTGAGTTACGACCCTCACAAGAATTGCACATTACATACCCTGCACATTAGATATTTACATTACGATTTGTAACATAGCAAAATTACAGTTATGAAGTAGCAATGAAATAGTTTTATGGTTGGGGTCACTACAATATGAGGGACTATATTAAAGGGTCACAGCATCAGAAAGCTGAGGACCACTGATCTAGAGTGAGTAGTACACAATGACCTTGACAACTGACTCCCTAGCTCTAGCTACAAGACTGTGAGCAACATGCATTCTCTGTAGAAAGGAAAATAGAGCTAAAACCCAATTTCTCCATCTATTTACACCTGCTTCAGTTTCTCTTAACAATGTTTTTTATTTTCTATATAGAATTTATCTTATTAGTTTATTCCTGACAAGTTTTTTATGCTTTTTTGTTTTATTTTGTTTTGTTTTTCAAGACAGGATCTCTCTGTGTAACTCTGGCTGTCCTCAAACTCAGAGCTCTGACTGCCTCTGCCTCCCAAAATGCTGGGATTACAGGCACGCAACGCCAGGTCCAGCCCTGCTAGCTATTTTTAAAGTGCTATTACACAATATCTCTTAAAAGTTCATGTTATCTTGATTTTTATATTTGATCTTTGTCCAGCAACCACAATAAATTCAGTAATTCCAATAATTTATTTGTATTAGAAAACATTCCACATGCATAACTGTCTCTAAATGATCACTCAAATTCCTCTTATGATGATACTTTTTTCTTATATTAATTATACTCTCTGTGCTTCTTTTCATTCTTTTTATTGCATTTGGCTCCAACTTCCAATTCAACAGTGAATAGCAGCAGCAACTAGATGGAGGAGCATCCTACCTTTGTCTGACTGTTTTTCTCAAATGGAAGTGGACAGCAGCTCAGCAGGGAGCCTGATACTCACTGCAGATGATGTTCGATATCTTTATCTGACAAAGTAACCAAATTAATTAATACCAGTACTGGAATCTCCATATAAATTCATGAGTGTATTTTGAGTTTCACATACTTTGATTCTGCTGCGCCACACAATTTATCTCACATGTTAATGTGTTAACTATAAACTTCTAAAACTTTTCCACTTTCCATTTAATAAGGTGGTAGCTATCCAGTAAATATATGAAAGGAATTTTATATTTATCCTTAAATTTCCCTAACAAAATTCAGTTTGTGTTTATGTTTCAAATATTGTCCACTTCATAAAACGAAGATAGCTATCCACGTCCTTTCTACTGTTATAAACAAATATGTGTTAACATGAAAGGGCTGGCAATTGACACCCCATTAACGAGGATGGCTTGCCACAATTCTGCCCAGGGACAATTTCAAGTAGTACTCTGGGGGCATTTACACAAACAGTGACACCATTCTGAACACGTCGACATCAGCATTGTCCCTTCTCACACATTTCCCCAAAACTGTTAAGAATGTTAACAAATGTTACCAAACAAGATTGAGTTTCAAAAACAAAATACTAAAGACACTAGCACAAAATGAGAAAGAAGAGGCTCACGGGGTCTTCTGAAGCATAAATTAAAACTACTTTCCTGTATGGAGTCACAGTATGTAACTTTCTAATTCTCTCTCTCTCTCTCTCTCTCTCTCTCTCTCTCTCTCTATATATATATATATATATATATATTTTTTTTTTTTTACAAAATACATAATATTGCTTTTAACTACTTGGTTATCTTTAGTTAATTATAGACTGAGAAGAACTTCTACCTTAAGCTTAGTTTCAGCAAATCTGTCAAAATCAGAAAGCATTTTCATTATAAATGGATTTGTCAGAATATAAATGTTTTATCTTCCACAGGCTTACAGTAAAGGCATAAAACTCCTGACATATATATATATACACACACAAAGTCTCCTCATGAAAACTTGTTTTATATTCATGGTTTCATACTCTCCAACGATTTCCATAAAACAGGCAACAAAATGGCACATTTTGGCCATTCAATAGAGAATGGAGCTATTTTATGACACACCAAAATATGAATATTAAAAAAATTGAAACATAGCAAATTAGCTAAGGAGCACTTCTCATATTCTGCCCACCAACACAGTAAATAAAGCTGGATTTCGAGGCACTCTTTGTGAGCATGTAGAAAGAGCCAAGAATCTGTGCTGTTCATTAACAACTAAATAAATACCTAGGAAGCCAGAAACATGCTGTACTACCAAAGCAATGCAGTCCCAGCACACACCAACAGAATAGAATTGTCAATCATTCCATACAATTTCCAAGAAATTCTAAATTCTCAAGGGCCACATATCCTGAACCCTATCAGATACTAACTTAAACAATAAATTCTGGGTTAGCACAGTTGACAGCAGAATATTGATAAATCTATTTATGGCCACAATATTAGTGGATAGATGTCACCTGTAGACATCTGGATTATCTATATACTCTGATTTTTAACAGAAGTTATTTAAAGAGAGAACAAATGCTGGTTCAAAAGCCAAATACCTTCCTGAGAGGTGTTGCTAAAATTAACTTTTACATAAGGAGGGTTTTCCTGCACTTTATATATCTAATATCCAGTTCTTACAAGGAACAAAAATCAAGTCTTCGGGAAGTACTTGCCTCTCTAGCACACACAGAAAGAACAGAAAAGTGACAGCTCTGTCATCAGTTCAACCCGCAGTCGCACGGAACATGTCTATATTCCGAGAAGCTGTAGAGGCTGACTCTGACATTAGTGTCATTTAAAACAGTCCATTTAACTGTCATTATCTTGTTTGTTGAGCAAGCAAGGCAACACTCCCATCCATTTCTGCAGCAATGAGAAGCAGTTCAGGGAAGTGAGGCACTGGCTAGCTCTCCTGTGGTTCTTCTACCTTTCTGCTCCCTATCAGCAAGCCCTGTGTCAGTCAGCCACAGCAAGACCTCATATTGACACTGCCATCCCCCCAACAATGCTCTGAGATAAGCCTATTACTATTACCCCATTTTCCAGAAAACGGAGACACACAAAGATTCAGTAACTTGTCTAAAGTTACAAAACTTGTTTAAAAAACTGGTTGAGTCAGAGGTTTAATTCTCAATGTGTGCTCTTAACCAGCAAGTATTTTATGTTTTTAAACAAACTTTCAAATGCATTTTAAAAGTTAACGCTATGTGAGGAAAATAGAAAAGTATCTATGCTAAGTCTTTTGTACACTACCACACTCAGGCAAGAAACACGACAGTTTAACAGGAAGTAGGGGTTAAGTAATATTCAATTACCCATAGCAGCTAGGAAAAAAACCAATAAAACGATGTGGTCAAATTACTCAAAATAGCATGATTTAAGCCTCTGAGATTCATGTAATACTGGGCTAGGACTATGGTTCCATCAGTACAGTGTTTGCCCGTCAAGCGCAAGTTTAGAATTCCTGTGCTGGGAAGGTGGAGACAGACTGATTCCTTGTTGCTCACTGGCTGGCCAGCCTCGCCAAAATCCACAGAACACTGTCTCAACTAACAAGGTCACTAGGAATGGTGGTACACACCTTTAATACCGGCAAAGACAGGTGGATCTCTGAGTTCAAAGCCTGGTCTACGGAGTGAGTTCCAGGACAGCCAGGGCTACACAGAAGTCCAGCCTCAAAAAGCAACCAACCACCCGAGAAAACAAACAAAAAAATCAAGTTGGAAAGCAACTGAGAAAGAACCTTTCCTAGTTTAATTTAAAAGGTTTATTATGTATTTAAATATTAGATTTAAACAGCTTCCCACAGACTAGAAGAAAAAAGTGATGGGAAGTTAAGCACAGCAGAAACATCTACCTCGCTTAACTCTACCAGCAAAGTGCCAGTGGATGGCTCAGCGGGGAAAGGCAGCTGCTGCCGAGCTTGGCAGCCCAATTTGATCACTAGGCTTATAACCTTTACCATCCGACTTAGATTTTTTTTTATAAGAGTTAAAACACTTTTCATCACAGCAGCAACTAAAACTTCATAGTCCCAATTTAAAAAGTACAAACCATCTTTCTGTAACAACAAATCTCCATGGCAGCAACCTGAAGGGGTGAGTGTGCAGATTTGGAGGACAGTACCTTTATCTCACAGTGCCACCTTGTGGAAATGCTGACGAAGGGAACCTTCAAAATGGTTTTAATTTTTATATTTATTCTCTGAGCATATAATATATTTTGAGTATACCAACTGCTCATTCCACCTCTAATTCACCCCAGAAGCCCCCTGCTGCCTGTGTCCTCTCCCCACATCATGCCCTCTTTTCAGAACTCACGAGTCAAATCAGTGCTGTCCACAAATGCAGGGACATTTCAGAATTTACCTTTCAGTTAGCCATAAAGCAGGTCTGGGAGAACACAGTATTCAAGTAAACCCAAGTAAACCCAGCAGCTAAGAAAAATCCAATCCCTTTACTGTTAGCATTACTTAATAAGGTATTTTAGTTCATAGCCATCAAAATAAAAAGCCTCTCTTCGCGAGTCAGAATTAAATATTAAGTGTTTACTGATTCTAACAAACTAAGTAACTATCAAAAGCATTTTATCACATTAAAATTCAGTTCCAAATATTAGCTTATTAAACAGCTAAATGCACTAAAAAGAAAATATTACACCACGAATTCTGTAAAAGCTACCATTGGTGGGGAATCAAAAGCAAAGCTGAAGTTACTGAAAGAGTTTCAATCTTACACTTTTGTTGGATGCATGAATATCTATATTTCCATAAACTGTTCCGAGACAGATCACATTGCCTCCTTTTGTTTGAACATGTAATTTGTTACCCTGAAAAACAAACAAAAAACCACAGAGGGAGAGTAAGCTTGCATGATATCAAGGAAACATTTTCTTCTGTGCATGTCCATAAAATAATCCAGGAATCAGTTTTAAGGAAACTACTGAAAACAGCAAAACAAACTGTTCTCCAAAGGCTTTGCCTGCCAGTATAATTAACTTCATCATGATCGCAGACATGAATCTAAAAACCAGGTTATTAATGAATTTCTAGAAAGACCTATTTCCAAATAACTCTGCTTTCAGATCTAAAGCTCTTTAGCTTTTCAGTGAATTTCTGGAGTGGCTCTGAAATTATGGAGTTGTAGGCAAACCTTCATACACATGTTCATGTTTTATTTTCTTATGAGAGAAAAAAATCATGAGATTTTTTTTTCAAAGGAGCCTAAGGATTAAAGACAACGAGCTACTGTTGTAATCTGAAGCTATCCTAATTCCCACACATGAAAACTTTTTAAATGTGAAAATAATCAGAAATTATGGGGAAATTACAGTGTTACATTTTTTAAGAAGGCAAATGTGTGACATTGTTACTTTATTTCTTAAGGATGCTGGATAAATGCAGCACTAACATTTGTCTTCTTAAACGAATACAGAGAGCTAGGAAGACTTTGAGCTTGGAAACCATAAACTCAAGGTCAAACCTCAGCGCAACTACTTTAGCTTTGCGACCTTGAGTGAGTTTCTTGGTCTTCTGGTGTCTCTTAGTTTCCATCTTAGTTTCCATTCTTGATGGAAACTAAGAATGAATATGCTCCAAGGCTTAGCTGAGATTCTCAGTACAAACTTACAGTTCATCAACAGTAATTACTGTTATTAAAATACTATTTTATACATGTATAACCCTATGTATGATATTAAATAAGTAAGATAGACATTAACAGATTATTACTAATTCAAGATAATATTGTACCATGTTTTAAAAAATCTAAGCCAGATATCTTACTGTCTGCATTTATGAATATAAGTTAGGTCAGGCCAACACTGCAAGAATAATTAATTCTCTTAGTACAAGACGAGTGTCTTAACTTTGTTTCTCTGCTGCTATGATAAAACTCTGACCAAATATTGGAGAGGAAAGGCTTTACTTGGATTACAGATTACAACCCATCAAGGAAAGCTGAGGCAAGAACCTGCAAGCAGGACTTTGAGCAGGACACGGAGGAGGGCTACTTACGGGTTTGTTCAGCTTGCTTTCTTATATAGCCTAGGACTACAT
>CM053763.1:55617382-55674362 GCA_028658305.1 Pachyuromys duprasi | reverse complement strand
CGATCATCCTGAGTGAGGTATCCCAAAAGCAGAAAGAAATATATGGTATATACTTACTTATATAGACCTATAGGATAGGAAGGTCAAGCTGAAATCTACACACCTAGGGAGGATATACAGGAAGGAGGACCCAGGTTGGTATGATCAATGCTCGTTTGGATGAACAAATGGGTTGGGCATTGAGTGGAGGAGAAAACAAGCAACAGGACAGGAGCATGCCAAGGAGGACCTCTGGGGGGGGGGGTCAATGTAGCGATGTATCAGAGCAGATATTAAGACTCGTGATCAAGCCTTTGGCAGAGGGCGAGAAGTAATGATAGAAATGGGGGAGGCTGGTGAGACTTGGGGAGAACAAGAGCTCCACAAAGAACAAACTGAGCAGGGCACAGGGGTCTGGTATGAGACGGTTTCTACAATCAAGGAATATGAGTGGATGTGGCCTGGAATCCCCGCTCAGATGGAGCCCATGATAGCTCGTTGTCGGACTGAAGACCCTAGTGAGGGAAACAGGGACTGTTTCAGTCATGAACTTGATGGCTGACTCTTTGACTCTTCCCCATACAGGCCGGGGAGTGACAGACTGGCTAGATCTCAGGGGAGGACATTGCAGCCAGCCCTGAGGAGACAAAATGATCTGGGGTTGGATGGAAAGGGAGGAGGTCCTCCCCTGTTGGTGGACTTGGAGGGGGCCGGGAGAGTGGGAGGGAATGAGGGAAGGGGCTACACCTGGGATGCAAAGTACCTAACCTGTAATTGATATAAAAATAAATAAATTACATTAAAAAATGGAGTTGATTTGTGTGGTATATCGTTGTTGCTAGAATTAGAGGAAGTAATAAAGAGAAGCCGTATCTAAATTATCTCTTTACACAGGACGTTTAAATGCGTTATTAAGTGCGAAGTTAATGCTACTGGGCAAAAGTGCCTTTATGCTAACGAGGGCAACAAGGCATTCATGTTGGAGACAAAAATCTGTTTCTGTGACCATTCTGTCATGAACTCCGAGAAAGAGGAAAATGTCCAAGAGGCTTTGAAGAGAAGGCAAGGCACCTGTCTTGGATCTGTGCTTGGAACAGCTTGCACGTGGAGAGAGGGAAGAGAGAGGGAGATGGAGAGAGGAGTCCTAGCAATTCCATCATCCTTCCACCCCACAGAGCGGGGCTTTTTTTGGAACATAGCCTGGGTCCTTCATAGCCTGGGCAAGTAGGAGGGTCATTGTTGGATTACATGTGCACAGAGTTTAAGATTTAACTGTGTAATGTGTGTGAAACTTTAACAGTCACAGCTATGCTAGGAACATCCTCTCAGAAACATCAGTCCTCCTTCACTCTCTCCCTTCCTCACTTCCTTCCTTTGTCTCTGTCTCTGTCTTTCTGATTCTGTGTGTGTGTGTGTGTGTGTGTGCTTCCAGAAGCATGCACACCAAAATGGGCTTCCACCCATACCTTTTTTGACAGGGTATTTTTCTTTTTTTTTTTTTTTTTATGTTGTTTTTGGGAACAGACGTCGTGGCTTGCTTTTCTAGGACTTTAAATGACAAAGCTTTTTACCCTGTCTTCTTTAAATCTTCTTTATAGCTTTAGAAAAATGTTTCAAGTCTAATTCAGTTATCCTATAGTAATGATGAATTTTGGCTAATTGCACAGAGAATAAAAGATCTCTGCATGGAAAAGCAATTGCTTTACCTGTTGCATTTAGGATTGACAAGCTAGTAGTGTCTGATACTGCTGTTGTCCATTAAGTGGATCCTGGTTAAGACAGGTTGCCCAGTGTTCCAAGCCAGTCAACTTGCAGACCAAGTCTTCCTAGGATGAATTTTCAGTGAAACACTTAATGTATTCTTCAAAAGAAATATGCATAATTTCACAGAGCTGTTATGTCAGGATTGACAGACACTTTTCTACAATTATTTACCAGTGTTTTCTTACCAGCCATTTGACACTTCTGTGATTTAATTTTTTTGTTTTGTTTTTTTTTAATTTTTAATGTAATTTTTATTTATTACAATTTATTTACTTTGTATCCCAGCTGGAGGCCCCACCCTCATCCCCTCCCAATCCTACCCTCCCTCCCTCTTCTCCTCCTATGCCCCTCCCCCAGTCCACTGATAGGAGAGGTCCTCCTCCCCTTCCATCTGACCCTAGCCTATCAGGTCTTATCAGGACTGTCTTTCATAGTCTTCCTCTGTGGCCTGGTAAGGCTGTCCCCCACCTCAGAGGGAGGTGATCAAAGAGCCAGCCACTGAGTTCATGTTAGAGACAGTCCCTGTTCCTATTACTATGGAACCCACTTGGACACTGAACTACCATGGGCTACATCTGTGCAGGGGTTCTAGGTTATATCCATGAATGGTTGGAGTATCAGTCTCAGAAAAGATGCCTTGCCCAGATTTTTTGGTTCTGTTGTTCTTCTTTTGGAGCTCCTGTCCCCTCCAGGTCTTTCTATCTCCTCCTTCTTTCATAAGATTCCCTGAACTCTGCCCAAAGTTTGGCTATGAGTTTCAGCATCCACTTTAATACCCTGTTAGCTAAACTTAACAAACCGAGGGGCTCCCTGCTTCTTCAAGAGGACTGTGCCCGGCAAACACAGTGTAAGAGCAGCAGCAGCAGCCCACTAAATTCAGAACAAGAAACCCAGTGGCAGGGCAGCTGTCTCCAGGACTTCTCCTGGTGAGAGGAGAGCTCCCTGACTACCAACGACCACAGTTACCACAGAGGTCCACATGCCTGAGGTGAGCTGTGGCAATTCCTGACAAGCACTGGCCATTCGGTGACCATACCCAAAAAGCTGAGGAAGCCTCCCTCGGGAACAACCATCTTCCTGCCAAGGGGATTCTCCCCATCCCAGGATTCCATGAGGTACCAGAAACTAACAACTAACACCTGAGACAGCCAGATGGGTAGAGGCCAGCATAAAAGCTCAACCAACAAAAGCCCAAACAGTATGGCATCTCCAGAACCCAGTTTTCCAGGGGCAAGCAGCTCTGGAACCCTAACATATTTGAAATCCAAGACGATGACTTTATACTTATCTATACTTATGAAGAGGATAATGGAGGAAACAAATAAAATGTGTAAAGAATTAGAGGAAGACAAAGTCAAATAGATTATGGCCATCTGTAAAGAAATACAGGAAGATGCAGCCAAGCAACTTGTGGCCTTCAGAGAGGAAATAGGTCACTGAAAGAAATAAAAGAAATAGAGGAATGTTCAAACAAACAGGTGCAGTAACTGAAGGAAAAAAACAGGAAAATACAGTCAGACAGGTGAAGGAAATCAACAAAATGGTTCAAGATCTGAAGATAGAATTGGAAAAATTAAAGAAAACACAAACAAAGGAATCATGGAGAAGGAATCATGAAGAACTTAGGGAAGAAAACAGGAACTACAGAGGTAAGTATAACCAACAGACTATAAGAGATGGAAGAAAGAATCTCAGGTGTGGAAGACACAATGGAAGAAATCGATGTATCTGTCAAAAAAAATGTTAAATCTAAAAAATTCCTGACACAAACCGTCCAAGAAATCCAAGCTAACATGAAAAGACAAAACCTAAGAATAATAGGACTGGAGAGATGGCTCAGAGGTTAAGAGCATTGGCTGTTCTTCCAAAGGTCCAGAGTTCAATTCCCAGTAACCACATGGTGGCTCATAATCATCTATAATGAGATCCGGTGCCCTCTTCTGGCATTTGGGTGTACATGCAGGCACTGTACTGTGTAAATAAATAAAAATTAAAAAAAAAAAAAAAAGCGAAAAGAATAATAGGAATAGAAGAAAAAGAAGATTCTCGTCACTAAGGCCCAGAAAATATTTTTAACAAAATCATAGAAGAAAATTTCCCCAACTTTTTTTTTTAATATAGAAACTGAAACAAAACTAAATAAATGGAAGTTTCTCAGAGTTCCTTCTTCCTCCAAGATGTTTGGCTCTGAGTTACTATGGAAACAGACACCTGGTAGCTCATAGCACTGGGCTTCTGGGGGAAAGAAACACACGGTCATGTTTCTCTGCCAATCAGAAGAACTCAGTTACATTAAACAGAAAGATCAGAGAGTGTGGGCCCAGGAGGGAAATATTGCAGTGTGACTTCCATGTCATAGCATGCTATTTCTAAAGTGACAAACTTTTGTTCTGTAGCTCCTTACCATATCTTTCTTGGAGAATTGCCATCTCATGTAGCCTTGCTCCTGCCTCTGCAATGTGGCTTACTTAATTTTTACACATACTCCTTGAAAGTTGAGAAAAATTTCTTTAAGAGATCAGAATCAAAATGAAATGCTAATCGCCTATGTCAAGTTTAAGAAGAGGAAGTGGTGGTATGTCTTACAAAATGGGGCAGACCCTGGTATTCATTGCTTCATTTTTTTCTTCTTCTTCTTTGTGAAGCTTCCTGTTTTGGGGTTGATCTTAACCACCCCTGACATGAAGTGAGAAAAACAGAGTGAGATGTTCTTCTGAGATAGGACTGAGGCGTTTCCACTTTGCTTCTTAACAGGGAACGCACCATGGCGGAGGCTCTAACCCTCCAGCTCTCCAGAGGGGACAGCTGTCCTGGAGAGCTTGCTGGACTGGGAGTATGCAGCACTTGCCCTCCTACTGCTGCAGGTTAAGCCTTTGTGGGGCCTTTTTCTGGGACAGTGATTGAAAACGCGTGCTTGTGATTCTTTGGCTAATTAGCCTACCTCATTTTGCTCACCATGGTGTCTGGTTTCCACCCATGACACTGTGGTGCCTACAAGTTATCAAATTCACATACTCTCCAAGCCATCCCTCCAGAGCACCGAGTAGCTGTGAGTGCAGCAGCTCTCTAGTGTCTGTAGATAAGAGTCTGGATTCAGACACCTAGTGGCTTGTACAGTCTTACCTACCTTTGTAAGAAGAGTGCTTGTCTCAGATGCTTTTCTGTTGTCATGATAAAACATGGTGATCAGGGTAACTTATGGAAGAAAACATTTAACTTTCTAATTTTAAATTTTTATTATTTATTTATTTATTACATTTTATTCACTTTGTAGTCCTGATGTAGCCCTCTCCCTCGTCTCCTCCCAGTCCCAACCATCCTCCCTCTTCTGCCCCTCTGCCTTTTTCCTAGTCCCCAGATAGGGGAGGACCTCCTCTCCTTCTATCTGACCCTAGCCTATCAGGTCTCATCAGGGCTGGCTGCATCATCTTCCTCTGTGGCCTGGCAAGGCTGCACCCTGCAGGGGGAGGTGATCAAAGAGCCAGCCACTGAGTTCATGTCAGAGACAGACACTTGGAAACTGAGCTGCCTATGGGCTTCATCTGAGCAGGGGGCCTAGGTCCTCTCCGTGCAGGGTCCGTGGTTGAAGTATTGGTCTCTACAAGGTCCTCTGGGCCCAGGTTTTTTTGGCTCTGTTGGTCTCCTTGTGCAGTTCCCGTCTCCTCCAGGTCTTTCTATCTCCTTCTTCTTCCATAAAGGTTTCTGCACTCTGCCCAGAGTTTGCCTATGAGTCTCAGTATCTCCTTCAATACCCTCGTGGGTAGAGTCTTTATCCTGTGGAAGGCTCCTGTCCTGTTCCCTGTCTTCTACTTCTGATGTCTAGCCTATTTGCCCTTCTGAGGTTTCAGCCTCTTCCCTAGGGTCCTTCTTGCTGTTTAGCTTCTTTAGGATTATAGATTTTAGTATGTTTATCCTATATTTTATAGTTATTATCCACTTATAAGTGAGTATATACCATATATGTCTTTCACCTTTTGGGTTACTCACTCAGAATGATCTTTTCTAGTTCCCACCATTTGCCAGCAAATTTCATGATTTCCTTGCTTTAATTGTTGAGTAGTAGTCCATTGTGTAAATGTACCACACTTTCTGTATCCATTCCTCCATTGAGGGACATCTGGGTTGTTTCCAGATTCTAGTTATTAAAAATAAAGCTGCTATGAACATAGTTGAGCAAATGTCCTTATTGAATGGTGGGGCATCTTTTGGCCATATGCCTAGGAGAAGTATAGCTGGATCTTGAGGAAGCACTTTTTCTAATTTTCTGAGAAAGCACCAGATTGATTTCCAAAGTGGTTGTACAAGGTTACATTCCCACCAGCAATGGAGGAGGGTTCCCCTTTCTCCACAACCTCTCCAGCATGCATCATCCTTTGCGTTTTTGATCTTAGCCATTCTGATGGGTGTGAGGTGAAATCTCAGGGTCATTTTGATTTGCATTTCCTGAATGACTAAAAATGTTGAGCATTTCTTTGAGTGTTTCTCTGCCTTTCGATATTCTACTCTTGAGAATTCTGTTTAGCTCTGCGTACCCCATTTTTTAATTGGATTACTTGGTTTGTTGGTGTTTAATTTCTTCAGTTCTTTATATATTCTGGATATTAGCCCTTAACTTTCATATGCTCATGAGACTACCATCACCATCAAAGCCATGGAAGTATCTGTTACTTCCAAACTCACTTTCTTCCTTTTTTACTATCATGTTGTTGTTGGATTCTAAGAATACTTAACCAACCTAGTGTGGTGTTACATGCCTTTAATCCCAGCACCTGGTAGGCAGAGATAGGCAGATCTCTGAGTTCCACGTCAGCCAAGGATGCACAGAGAGACACTGTCTCAAACAAACAAAGTCCAAGGCTACACAGAGAGACCCTGTCTCGAAAAACCGAAACACCAAACTCAAATAAAACAATAACAAAACCAAATAAATGAACAAATAAGAACAGATAATTTGATGTCTGGTGTTCTTGATGAAAGTATATGTCACCAACTATGAAGAAATTTTTAGTAGCTAGAGGAAGGAAATGAATGCATGTATAATTTATGACAGGAGAGAATTAGAAAGGTCAGGGCAGAAGCTACAAGCTATGGCTCCCTGAAATATATGATGTAGCCACTGGTATTCTCATCTGAGAGAAGAAAAAATTCAATGGATAATGATGTGTCTGTGGCCACTTGACCAATAAATTTAAGAAGCAGAACATACCCAATATTTCTGGTTCACAAAGCAACATGTGTTCCATTTGAAGGGACAAGGCACAGTGTCATCAGGGAACAGCAGCTACCATAAAATAGACGACATGAGACGGTACAGATTACAGCAAAGACCAGACCTTAAAGGGAAGACAGTGGAAGTATCTTTTCCAAAAGGAGTATTGAGTGGACTGCTTGACTGACTAAGAGCAGATTCATGTAATTTTGAGATCAAAAGAACAGATGAGGAGACCTTCATTCCTTCATTCAGGCGAGGTACTTCTCCACGCTCTGTACAGAAGGGCAGAGGCCATCCAAACGAGACCAATGGCACCTGGTAGAAGTCCTCCCAGAAACAAATCAGCGGCTGATATGTACACCTGGATTCATAGCTCTGTGATCCAGGTGGTCATGGATGTTGTATAGCAGAAGATAACTGGCTTAAAGCCACGTGTCACCATCTTGAAATGTCTAGTAATTAAAAATTTTAGCTCGTCTTTTTGTTGGGACAGTCAAGCATGCACTTGAGTGAGAGAAGCAGGCCACGCAGCAGTGGGCACAGGAGAACGGGGCCTGCGGCTGTGGCAGACAGTGTAGCTGTTGAGCCATTGACCTGGTGGCTTGGCCTCCGCTGCCTGCTTGAGCGTGGTTTGGGGCACTTCGGAGTCCTAAGGCAGTTAGGCCAGGACTTGGGTCCAAATTGGCATCGTTAAGGGCAGAACTTCTGACACGCATGCAGACAACTTTTTAGTTTTAAAACATTTTAGTAAATTATTACAAAATTGAAGCAAACACAAAGGTTACGATAAACAGTATTAGAGTTGGAATAATTCCTCAGGGTTTCAATAGCTCCAGTTATGAAAATTACTACACTCTTACTTGGTCTTGAACATATAAGTTAAATATAAATATTATTGCATTTGACAGAAAAGAATATTTTTCACATGAAGTTTCTGCCCAAGTAAAAATTAACAAGGAAGAATATTTTACATTGTGTTTTTCCTTGTAAATGAGTGTCTGGGCAGTTTTATGTCAACTTGACAAAAGCTAAAGTTATCTGAGAGGAAAGGAACTTCAATTAAGAAAATGCCTCCATAAGACTGGGCTATAGGCAAGCTTCTAAGGCATTTTTATTAGCCATTGATGGGGAAAGGGAAAGCCCAAACCCTTGAGCGTGGTGCCATCCCTGGGCTGGTGGTTCTGGGTTCTATAAGAAATCGGGCTGATCAGTGAACAGCGCTGTGGAAGTGTAAACAAAACTTTTTCTCCCTGGGTGGCTTTGGTCATGGTGTTTCAGCCTAGCTACAGCACCTCTCAGATGATTAACATGTAGGAACTGGCTACATAAGCAAGCATTTTCGTGTCAACACTAAGCTTAAAAGCCTTGTTTAGAGGCTGGCAGTCTCCATGAGCTGCACAAATGTCCCAGGAAACATTAAAATGAATATTAAATGAGTTTGTACTTTGAAATTAAACCTATGCATGAAACTGACTTGTTTAGAGATGAGTCTTTTTAGAAAAAAGAAAAACTGTTTAATGAGACTGTTGTATTAACTTTTCCAGGGAAGACCTCAACCAACACCTGCTTCCCCCAGCTAGAGCACCAACAACAGACAAAAGATAATGATTGCATCAAGTCTAGCTTGGTGAACCAGTGAGTTTATTGAGCTGATTACAGGAGCATGGCTGACTCCAAAAAGTCCCCTTACCAAAAGGTCCCATTGTAGCATGGGTGAAAACAGTCCCACAGCCACACAGACAGAGCATTCCTCACCCCTCCAGGGCCTGGGGAGACCACCTCAGCTGGGGCACAATTAGAAGCAGCTGGAAAGGAGGCATGTGGGGGTGGGGGCAGCTGGACCGACAAATAGATCCTAATGAACCCCTTCAGCCCTCCCCATTAAGGGAATGGTAGCAGGTTTTTCTTGTAGGTCTCTTGTGGGTAATCACAGCTGCTCTAATTAAAAGTATAATATTAGAGCTAGAGAGATGGCTCAGTGCATAAGAGCACCAATTATTCTTCCATAGGACCCTGGTTCAATTCCTAGCACCAACATGGTGGCTAACAACTGCCTGTAACTCTAGCTCTAGGGAATCTGACATCCTCCTCTGGCCTCTGAAGGCACTGGACACACATGATGTACAGACACCAACATGCATGCAAAATACCATGCACATAGAATTTTTTAAAAATGTTTTAAAGAATGCATTATGCTTAAAGAACAGTGTTCTTCAAAAGAGGCTCATTGGCTCTAGATGTTATATTTTGAAATGATTTTTTTTTTAGAAATTTACCCTGATATTGTCAACCCTTTTCTCAAAATTAAACATTGCCAAAAATTATTTGCAATTTTATATTTCCGAAGAGCAGCTGACATCATTTTCAATTATGTCAATTAAACGTGAAATTGCAAAAGCATAAAATTTGATAACCTAATAAATGATTTTGCAGAAAAAAAATGAGTCAGAAAAATCTTATGACCAGGCAAGATGTCACTGCACTATTATTTATTTTATCCTATAAAATTATTATAAAACATTTTTATAATTTATGTTGTTTCTATTTATTTTGTTTTCATGTGTCACAATTAAATTTATTATATTTCATGAGCAATAACATAGTTTAAGGGATAAATTTTATATTTTGATATTTTTATAGTAAATTTTTCTTGCTTTGTAAACAAGCCTCCTACACACACACACAAACACATACACACAAATCTCTTTCTCTTTTCTGTACTGGATTAGGTAGCTATGCAGGAAAGCATCCTGGTGTGATCTGGGGGAGGAGGTTTTTCCAAGGTGGTGACAGAAATCAGAGGGACTGCAGTGTTGCTACTTTGGAACTTAGACAAATTAATGTTCTAATATGTTGAATAAATGATTGTTACTTCATTGGTTTAGTATTAGCCTTTTTGGTCTGAAAATCCAAGCAAATTCTTTGCAGTCATAAAATGAGAAACGTAGCTGAAATTCTTTCCTCTGTTGGCAAACAATCTTTGTACACATTCTATTCTGTGTGTGGCTTGCGGGTGTTGAAGATACCTAGGCGAATAAAGTTTCCTTTTTAAGGAGCATAATTCAAGGAGACAGTGTGAAAAACAATCAATTATAATACAATATTTTAAGTGTGGCTTTGGAAGTGTGGACAAGGTACATGCTCTAGAAGTACCAGAAATCAAAGCAGAGCTGAACCTAGGAGCAAGCTAGAGGGGTCCTGCCCACATTCTTCTGCGGTCATATGTTCATATGTGACCTTGTTCTTATTGTAAACCTTTCGTTCCTTGCAACTAAATGTGGGAAGGTGTCAGCTGCTGGCGACTGGACATGCCCCGACCGTGCTGAGAAGGCCGCTGCCTGCTCCTTCTCTTGGCTTCTCAAGCGCCTGTTTCTGTCTCCCCTCGCTTTCCCACGCATAGATCTCACCCTGGAGACGGTTTGTATTTTCCAAAGTCACTGCTAATAACTTTAGGACATATGTGTATACGTGGTTTGCATGCATGTGGCCTCACATGCCAGGGGCATTGCACACGTGGAAGCTTAGGTTGGTGTCCAGAGTATTCTTTGATTGATCTTTCACCTTATTCTTTGGGGCAAGGTCTCTTAATCAAACCCAGAGCTCCCGGATTGGCTAGTCTCTCAGAGCAGGCATGCTTGGGGATTTCCTGTCTCTGCCTTACAGGGCTGGAATTCCGAAATGCAGCCACACCCACCCGGCACTGGCACACTTTCCCTCGTGCTTGCAGTGAGCGCTTTAGCCACTCACTAATTCCCCAGCTCCTAATTGTACGTTACATTTTAATTGAAAAGGCTATATTTGTTGATTCAATAAATTTATTCATTCAGTAAATAATACTCTGGTGCCTGCTGTACTCAGAAACTTAGTTCTGTCCCCTGGGAACATTTTCATTAGACTCTTCATTCAATTTTTTTTCAGTAAACTTTTTCATGAGACTTATCATAGAGAGCATTTGGGGCCATAGCCATATAGCATGGTCAAGGCCTGGATTTTGTTCCAGAACGAGACAGACAGACTTATTTTAGTTGAATTTTGCTTATGTTGTACTACTTCTATTGCTTTGTAAGTAAAGACATGTTTGAATAGCTGAATATGGAATGATTTTATTTTAGAATTGTAAAAAATGGAAGATGACTACACAGACACAGAAGAAGAAAACACAGAAGATGATGATGAAAACAAAGTAGAAACACAGGAGGAAGACATCACTTCTGTCATAGTGCCCACAATTAACTTTCGGGAGGAGCGGCTTGTGGATTTAGCCGAAACGCCAGCTTTCGTCTGTCTGAATGAGGTATGTTTGTTGTTTGTTATTACTAGAATGAAAACCTAATCTTCACCCACTTAAAAATTCAAAGTCCACATCATTGTCGAAACTCTGTGTTACATGTCTCCTATATATCAGCCTTAATCATCTGTACAGGCTGGAAGTATTACAAACAAAATGGACCCTGCTCTTCCTTCTTGACTGATGCAGTGTGTAGGCTCTTTTATCTATCATCTATCTATCTATATGTCTGTCTGCCTATCTATCTATCTTGAACTTTTTATTGGTTCTTTGTGAATATTACATCATGCACCCTGGTCCTACTCAACATCCCATCTCTTTGTATTTGCCCTCCACTCTTGCAACTCCCCTCAAAGAAAACAAAGCAAAAACCAAACAAACAAAAGCCATCTCATCATGGAAGCTGTAGTGTGTCATGCTGTTCCCACAGTATACCCTTTTGGCCTTATGTCTTTACTTGTGCAATTGTTCATTGCAATAAGTCATTGGTCTGGTTCAGGGCCTCTAGCTTCTGCTACACCATCAGTACGGGATCCTTTTCAGGACTCCTCTCCAATATCCTGTTGTTGCCCTGTGTCCTGGAGAGCCTACAGCTTTAGTTCTGCAGGATCAGCCCCATCGTGTGCTCTAGCAGTTCCTAGATGGTTAGGTGTTGGGATGGGTTACCTCAGAGCCCTGGGTCTGGACCTGGGTGGAAGCTGCGTTGGTCAGCCTGCCAGCTCTCCTGCACCTCCCCTCAGCGTAAGACCACACACTTGAATATGATAGAGAAAATAGGAAATAGGTTTGAACTCATTGGCACACACAAAAAAAGGACTTTCTGAGCAGGACATCAATAAAATAGGCATTAATTTTGACAGTTAATGAATGGGTCCTCAGGAAGCTAAGCAAACTTCTCTGATGAACTATGGAGTATAAATATAGACCAGTAGGAATTGACTTAATACTATGCCCATTTAGCAGATTTAGTAGGTTATCTTCTAAGGACCTATCATCTGCCTGGTCATAGGTTCTTGGCCTGATGATATTCAAAACTAGGCAATGGAATCAATGCCAAAAGTAATCAATGACAAGTACTCTCTGTCTTTCTCTCTCTGTGTAGCATCTAAATTTTTCTATAACTTTTTAAATTAAATTTTATTTTTTATATTAATTACAGTTATTCACTTTGTATCCCAGTTGTAGGCCCCTCTCTCATTCCCTCCCAATCCCATCCTCCCTCATCTCTTCCCAAGCCTCTCCCCAAGTCCACTGATAGGAGAGGTCCTCCTCCCCTTCCATCTGACCCTAGCTTATCAGGTCTCATCAGGACTGGCTCCATTGTCTTCTTCTGTGGCCTAGCAAGGCTGCTCCCCCCTGAGGGGGAGGTGATCAAAGCAGACCACTGAGTTCATGTCAGAGACAGTCCCTGTTCCCCTTACTAGGGAACCCACTTGGACACTGAGCTGCCATGGGCTACATCTGTGCAGGGGTTCTAGGTTATCTCCATACATGGTCCTTGGTCAGAGTATCAGTCTCAGAAAAGACCCCCGTGTCAGATTTCTTGGTTCTGTTGCTCTCCTTGTGGAGCTCCTGTTCTCTCCAGGCCTTAATATCTCCCTCTTCTTTCATAAGGTTCCCTCAGCTCCGCCCAGAGTTTGGTTATGAGTCTCAGCCTCTGCTTTGATACACTGCTGGGTAGAGTCTTTCAGAGGCCCTCTGTGGTAGACTCCTGTCCTGTTTCCTGTTTTCTCCTTCTTCCAGTGTCCATCCTGTTTGTCTTTCTGAGTGAGAATTGATCATCTTACTCAGGGTCCTCCTTGCTTAGCTTCTTTAGGTGTGCAGATTTTAGTATGTTTATCCTATATTATATGTCTAATATCCACTTATGAGTATATATCATGTGTGTGTTTCTGTTTCTGGGATACCTCACTCAGGATGATCTCTTCTAGATCCCACCATTTGCCTGCAAATTTCATGATTTCCTTGTTTTTAATTGCTGAGTAGTATTCCATTGTGTAAATGTACCACAATTTCTCTCTCCATTCCTCTGTTGAGGGGCATCTGGGTTGTTTCCAGGTTCTGGCTATTATGAATAAAGCTGCTACAAACATGGTTGAGCAAATGTCCTTCTTGTGTACTTGAGCATATTTTGGATATATGCCTAGGAGTGGTATAGCTGGATCTTGAGGAAGTGCTTTTCCTAATTGTCTAAGAAAGCACCAAATTGATATCCAAATGGTTGTACAAGTTTACATCCCCATCAACAGTGGAGGAGGGTTCCCCTTTCTCCACATCCTCTTCATCATGTGTTGTCACTTTAGTTCTTGATCGTAGCCATTCTGATGGGTGTAAGGTGAAATTGCAGAGTCATTTTGATTTGCATCTCCCTAATGACTAAGGATGTTGAGCATTTCTTTGTTTCTCTGCTATTCTGTATTCCTCTACAGAAAATTCTCTGTTTAGCTCCGTACCCCATTTTTAAATTGGATTACCTGATTTGTTGCCTTTTATCTTCTTTAGTTCTTTATATATTCTGGATATTAGCCCTTTTCAGATATTGGGTTGGTGAAGACCCTTTCCCAGTCTGTAGGCTGTTTTGTTCTGATGACAGTGTCCTTTGCTTTACAGAAGCTTTTCAGTTTCATGAGGTCCCATTTATTGATTGTTTATCTTAGAGCCTGTGCTGTTGGTGTTCTGTTCAGAAAGTTGTCGAAATTTTTCTATAATTTTTAATGTTTATTTTGTCATAATTTCAGATAATGGGAAAATTTCAAAACTAGTGAAAAGAATCCCATGCATACCTCAAGTTCCCCAGATGTTAAAATCATGTCATACTCAATTTACTTTTTTCTTTCTAACCCCTCAACCTCCTCCCGATACACCAGTATTTCCTGAAAATATGTCTGCTCTTCTATATAATTAAAGTGCAATTATATCAGGAAACGAATATTTCTTTGTACCATTATTGAATCTCTAGGCATTACTCTGAGCTGCCATTTGTCCCCATAGTATCCTTCAGAGCAAAAGAAGCTCCTATGTGACACATTCTGTGGTCATCTCTGGCCTCTTTCGATTTGGAATAAGGTCTGTCATTTCTGTGATTTTTAAAACATGGCACCATTGAAGAGAACAAGCCAGCTGTTCTGCGGAACCTTTTTCTTTGTGTGGGTTTTCTGAATTTTCTCATTTTTAAATTCAAGTTACACGGGCTAGGCAGGAATGTCAGAATGTTACAGTCTTCATGTCAGAAGCATATGGCGCTGACTTAAACAGTGGCACGTTGGTGACCTTGGCCTCTTGGTTAAGGTAGTACTTTTGGGTTTCTCCCTATTATTGTTATTTTCCTTTTTCATATTAACGGATATCTAATACGGAGATACATAGATGTGTATAGACATCTCGTATCTCGTTCCTCCTAAGATTTTGACCTATTTTTGTCATCTGTTGAGGATTCATACCTAAATCTTAGGCTCAGTGCTCAAGCATGGTTTCTGGTTCCATCATTCCTCCTAAGGCTGTGAGTATTTTTTGGTACCGCATCCAGGGATTGAATCCAGGGTGTGCCCCATGCTACGCAAGCATTCTCCCACATTCCCCAACTCAAGCACACACTTTCGTTTGAGATAGGTGTCCTCATCTGGCCTCACCCTCCTGGACTAAAGAACGACTTCTGCAGCAGTCTGAGTCCCTGGACGATGGACACAGGCCCCTGTGCCTAGTTCTACAACACTTACATTAGATGGCTCCAACATACCATGAAGAACACACTCCACTTCCTGATTTACTTATTTATCCGTGGTTTACAGTGTGGCTTGGTGGGGTTTTATTTCAGCCAGTGGGGTGTAACAGATTTCTGCCATTGTTGATTTGGATTTCCACATCTGTCGAGTGTGCATGCTTTAAGTAGATTCATTTGTCCTTTGGGCCCATCGCCATGATGTGTGTGTTTTTATACTTTCTTTATGAAAATGTATTCCATGTTTATTTTGCACACCCAATTCTCCTGGCTTGATATGAGCCCTTTCTTGGGTGATCTTTAGTTATTTACTGGGGATAGACATTTGGAAATTAAAAGCTCAGTGCTGAATGAGATCATTGCTACTGGTATGTCATTATGCCTAGACCCTTCTGTGGATGGATTTTTTTTTTTTAAAAGATGCATGAAAATTTGTAACTGCACAAACTTGTGTCTATTTCTATTCTGTCTTGACCTATTTAAACTAAGTGCTTGTCATAAATTCAGAGTCTTCACTAGCAAAAGAAACTTTAGCTAGATACACTCATTATGTCAGATCTGACAACCCACGGCACATGTGCACCACACCCATACGTGTGCATACACACTGAAACTAAACAACAAAACCCTTAATGTTCAAAATCGGAATCCTATAATGAAATCTCCACTTCACATGTTATTTCCCTCCAACTAGTCAAGCCACAACCCTGTGGGGAAGTCTGAAGGATACTGTACACGAGCCTTCATAAAGTTCTTTCTTGCTCCTACACATTGTTCGAGGTCCTAAGTACACTGAGACTTTTTATTGGACACCCTCCATTGGTACCGCTAACCCTCTGGGATATTTAAGTGAAGCATTTCTTCCATTTCTTGATGTCTTTCATGATTGTTTCATTTCTTGTAGCTGCACACCTGCCTGACACTCCTGCCCACCTCGACTCCAGGTCACTGTGTCTTACTATAGCATCTCACTTGGCTTATAGTCACAGAGAGAGCTCACGATCAGGCTAGAGACTACAGCATCACAACCTGAATTTACACATGTGCAGAAGAGTTCTGTGTTAGCGTGACACCAGCTGGGATTACCTGAAAGGAGAGGACGTCAGCTGAGAAAAGTCCTCTGTGAGGTCCAGTTGTAAGGCATCTTCTTCATTAGTGGCTGATGGGGGAGGGCCCAGCCCATTGTGAGCTGAGCCACCCCTGGGCTGGTGGTCCTGGGTTCTATAAGAAAGCGGGATGAGCAACCCACAAAGATGATGCCAGGAAGCAGTGCTCCTCCACAGCCCTTGCATCAGCTAGCTCCTGCCTCCAGGTTCTGGCGCTGTTTGAGTTTTTGTCCTGGCTTCCCTCGGTGATGGATGATGATGTGGAAGTGTCAGCCAAATAAACCCTTTCCTCCCCAACTTGCTTTTGGTCATAGTGTTCATCATAGCACTAGAAACCCTGACTAAGACAATAGAAACCCTAAGACAATAGCTATATGATACCAGCACTAAAATACTCAGGGGATTTTCAATCCAAAGATGAAACACAAAAGAGTTGTTTCATAAAAAATAAAATCAAATTGGGACAACTTTTACATATTTTATTTTCAACATAACAATTTTAACAACTTAAAAAAAAAATCTCTGGATACAGGCTGGAGAGATGGCTCAGAGGTTAAGAACACTCCCTGTTCTTCCAAAGGTCCTAAGTTCAATTCCCAGCAACCACATGGTGGCTTATAACCATCTATAGTGAGATATGGTATGTAGGCAGAATGCTGTATAAATAATAAATAAATAAATCTTTTCTAAAAAAAATTCTCTGGATAATATGGTTTTACAAATTGTTATTTGTCACTAGAGCTTTGCTTTCTTTTTCAGTTGCTGAGATAAATACTCTGACAAACAATTTAATGGCGAAAGGGTTTATTCTGGCTTACATTTAAAGGTGCTGTCTATTCTAGTGGCATCCAGCAGGGAGGAGCGTGAGGTGGCTGGTCACATGACATCCATGATCAGGAAGCAGACAGCAATAAATGCTAGTGCTCAGCAATTTTTCCTCTTAACAAAGTCCAGGCTCTCAGCACCGGAAATGGTGCCACTCAAGGTGCATGTGTGTTACCGTCTCACTTAACCCAACAGCATGCCCAGAAGCCTGTCTCACAGGTAATTCTAGACTTCAGCAAGTTAAGAACTGAGATTAACCACCACAACTGTGTCAAGTCTGATCTGGTGGACATGTAGGAACTCTCAACCGCCATGTCGACCATCTTCCTGTATAGAGTCAGCATTAGCAACGTCACTGCCTAGGAATTATCCCTCAAACTTACAGAGTCTTCCAGAACAAATTACTTTTTTGTATAACAATTAAGGGTCTGGGTACAGCTAAGCAGTAGAGTACTCGACCTGCATTGGTGAGACTCTCTCTTTCTCTCTATGTAATCTTATTATATATTTTTATTTTTATAGTTTTATTTTCCAATTCTTTTATATTTTTTCTAACATTTGTGAGGATTTTAAAGTTTTTGTATCCAGTTTTCCTTCAGTTGTTTAAGTAAAAGCTTGTTAAACATTGTTTACATGGACTCATGTGGCATGTTTTCATTCATACTTCCTCTGTTCGTCATTGATTCTGTTCACTAATAATACTTTGTCTAAACACAGCGTGATTCTTTGGTTCCACTGATGCATAGCATCTCACTTCCCCCCACAGGATTCTACTTAGGAATTTGTTTCCCTTGGGTATGTGCCTAAGAGTGGGGCTGCTGTGGTGTGACGGAGGTTTATAAACAGCCTTAGCAGAGTTCTCCGCCATGACATGCCCCAGGTTAAGTGCTGAAATACATGCACGGTCAATTCCTGTCTGTTGGCAGTGACACTGATTATAAGTGTGACTGCTGCCATCAGGTGTCAGTTTGGCTCAGGTGTTATACTCTGCCAAAATCCAGAAGCTGTAAATCACTTCGTCCTAATACCATGAGCACAAATAAGAGCATTGTTTGAGTTTGCCACTTTGCCTAGTTTCTTGACTCTTTTTCTATTATCAGACACCAGTCAGCTCCTTCCTCCTCATTTCCTTCAAATAATTCCTATGCTAACAATTAAGTTTTTTACAGCTGAGCCAAGTGCTAGAGAACAGGAAGTAGTAGCCTGTTTGGGAGGCACAAGGGAGAATGCTTTTATTGAAGCCAAATACTAAGGACATGTGTGAGTCAGGATAGCATACAGAATCTGTAAGGGAGACTGTGGGTTAGTGATCTTCATTGTGGATAAGTAGATAAAAGGTTTCCGTTTGTCAATAAAATGACCCTCACTAGAGCACGTTTTGCGTCAAGCTATCCATCACTTAACTTCTTAAAAAACGTATAATATATAAAGTACAACTACTTTTTAAAAAGTATCTCTTTCTTTAAACTCTTTACTTACCACAGTGGGGAAAAATGGTTTCCACAGTTGCTTCAGGACTAGGGTCTTTCTGACAAGAAATCTGCTGCTACAGTGTTGTCACTGTATGTGTAAGCTGTCTTTCTTCCAGCTGCTTCTAAACCTTTCTTTACTGTTGCCCTTCTTTTTAAAACAAAATAAAATATAATAAGGCAAAACAAAAACCATCATCTCAACGTTGGACAAGCCAAGTCACCAGAAAAGTAAAAGAGCCCCAAGAGAAGGCACAAGAATCAGCCACCCACTCACTTCCACATTCAGGAGTCCCGTAAAGATCTTAAACTGAAAGCTGTAGTATATGTGCAGAGGACCTGGTGCAGACCCATGCAGAGTTCATATGAGCTTTACATGGTCGATTTAGAAGGCATTCTCTGGGTCCTCCATCCCCTCTGTCTACCCACGTCGTCCTCTTCTGTGGGGTTCCCCGAGCTCTGAGGGGAGGGATTTGATGGAGACATCTTATTTAGAGCTGTGTGTTCCAAGGCTTCTCTCTCTCTATGTAATTTCTGGCTCTGGTCTTTTATTTGTTTCCATCTGCTACAGGAGAAAGTCTCTCTGATAATGGCTGAATAAGGCACCAATCTATGAGTATAGCAAAAGTCATTTTATTGTTACTTAGTTTAGACCAGTAGTATTTGGTTTTAACCTCAGGTCTCTGGGAATTCAAGACTCTAGTTCTTGGTCACCCAAGCAGTGTCAGGTATGGGTTCTATCTCATGGAGTGGGCATTAAGTCATATTGGACATCAGTTGGTCACTCGCACAAGGTTTGTGCCACCGTCGCCCTAGCAAATTTTGAGGTAGAGCAGATAGATCAAAGGTTTTGTGAGTGGGTTGGTGTTTGGGTTTCTCTTTTGATGGCCTGCAGAGGACCTTTCCATGTCAAAGATGCTAGAAATGGGGGAGAAGTTTCTATAAAGATACCAGCTCAACCTCTCCATATTCAGTGAGTTGTGTGGCGGTTGCCTTCAGCAACGGAGCCTTGCCGTCAGTTTGTGGAGAGCAACCTACTGTCTTGGCAACAGGCTAGGTTGCTTGGGCACTTCCGTGGGACCTTTCAGCCAACAACTCAATTGGATGAAACCCAGTCCTGGAAATTGAGGCTTGGTTTTGTGACAAGAGATGGACATATCCCTCTCCCTCATTATATGGAGACTTCACTAGAATCACCTTCACATGTATAGGACATTTCTAACTCACTAGGTTGGCACTCAAATGACTTTCAGTTCTAGCTGTGTCTTACCTCATTCTCTCCCTCAATCCCATCCTCTCTTCACCTTCCCTTCTCACCTGACCCTGCCGTTCTCATCCCCCCTGACCCTCAGCTGCATTTCACCATAAAATCTCCTCCCAGGGAGATCCATGTGGCCACCCACCCAGTCCCTTCCTATATGCATAGCCTCTCCAGGTCTGTAGATCATAGCTTGGTTATCACTTTTTAACAGCTAACATCCAGATATAAATGAATGCATACCATATTTGTCTTCCTGGATGTGGTTTACCTCACTCAGGATGATCTTTTTCTAATTTCATCGATTTGCCTGCAAATTTCATGATGTCATTTTTTCTAAAGAGCCTAGTAAATACTGCATTGTGTTAATGTACCACATTTTCTTTTTCCATCTCCTGTTGAGGGACATCTAGATTGCTTCCAGTTTCTGTCTGTTATGAATAGAGCAGCAGTGAACATGGCTGAGCAAATGTCCCTGTGGTAGGATGAAGTGTCCTTTGAATATGTGCCCAAGAGTGGCATAGCTGGATCTTGAAGTAGACAGATTCCCAGTTTTCTGAGGAAACACCATATTGATTTCCGTAGTGGCTGAACAAGTTTGTACTCCTACCAGCAGTGGAGGAGTGTTCCCCTTACTCCACATCTTCCACAGCATGAGTTATCTTTTGTTTTCTTGATCTTTGCCATTATGTTTGGTGTAAGATGAAATGTCAAAGTAGTTTTGATTTGCATTCCAATGATGGCTAAGGATGTTGGACATTTCTTTAAGTGTATCTCAGACATTTGGAACTCACTTTCTCTATTGCGAATTCTCTGTTTAGATCTGAACCTGATTTTAAAATTAGGTTATTTAATTTCTTGATATTAAGTTTCTTGAGTTCTTTATATATTTTACAGTTGGTCAAAATCTTTCCCCATTCTTTAGGTGGCCAGTTTATCTGAATGATAGTGTCGTTTGCCTTATAGAAGCTTTGCAGTATAATAAGTTTTAGTTGAATGATACATTGGATAAGAATTGAGATAACAAAATAATTATCTTAATCTACTTCAGAGATATTTATACAATTCCCACTGTATGTCAGTACTATGCTAGGGAATGTTTATTACTGTTATTGTTATTATAACTATAACAATAATAATAATATTATTATTGGTTTTTCAAGACACGTTTTCTCTGTGTAGCCTTGGCTATCCTGGACTAGATTTGTAGACCAGGCTGGCCTTGAGCTCACCTAAGTGCAGGGATTAAAGGCATGTGCCACCACACTCAGCTTATTACTATTAATAAAGCTACAGAAATTAAATACATTTCTTTAGTTCCTCCCTTTTAAGGATTTTAAAATTTATTTATATGTATACATGAATGTGTGTGTATAGTATGCCACATCTATGTGTGTTTATCATAGGCTGGAAGAGTTAGTAAGAGTTAGTAAGCATAGGACGACAGGAGATATATCATCCAGATTTATCTTTGAACTTTGCCCTCACTGATCACACATGTACTTGGCACATCTTCAAGGGTCCAAGGTCAAAGTAAACCTCTCAGAACACCTCCTTCTCCCAAGGTGTTCTGTCATTTGGTTCTCTAGTACATGTCTCCTGACTTTGTCTTTATTCCCTCTGAGAAGAGACGTAAAGAGTCTGCACCAAGGAAGGCGTAGTAGGTAAAAGGAGTGAGCACACTTAGGAGAGACATTAGAAAGGTAAAATTCTAGACTTACTGTCTGGATAGATGGGGGTGAGAGAAGGAATCTGACTTGACATTTGGAATTCTGAGTTAGGAAACTGGCTAAATTCTGCACCAGAAGTGTCAGAGTTAAAAAAGGAACAGCAGATCTAAGAGGAATGCCTAGTGTGTGCACAGAAGCTTGTAAAAGAAGTCCCCGGCTGGAGGGACAGGTGTAGTTAGGTCCTGAGCGCTTTCAGATTGCTTTGTAAAAGGACCACAGCTTGTTGCTTCGGTGTGTCTAACAGCTCCGTCCAGCCCTGTAGGTAGGCACAAAAGGTATTGCCCTTGTTGTGTAGTTGATTCTATGCTTTACAAACTATTTCTTTTACACATTCATATATTCAGAAGATGGTTTTTATAAATTCTGTCCTTGTAAGGATGGATCCAGATAAATACCTTTAGGAGTTTTCATTTCTTTCTGATTATATACTGGGGCTCTCTGGGACCACCAGTGCTTTGCTTGTTCTCTGGGTTCCGTGTTCTGAAGCTTTTCTGGCGAGATTCATGAGACAGTCCCTAATAAAATGTAAGCTCGTTTTCAGAGGACCAAAATATCGTTTACTTGTCTTATGCCTTAATTAATAAATTAACTAGCTGAAAACAGGTGAAGATGTGATTCCTGGCCACAATGAGTTTATCATCAAAGGAATTTTAAATGTCTGATTATGTTCCTATGGATTCTGGCAGGGGAAGGGATTCTGATATGCCATTACTTCCATCCTACGGACTTGCCCTGGGCTATATGCATGCACAGAACGAGAAGGGAAGTCTGTGTTCCGTGTTTTACCTTTAGCACTTGTTGGACCTGACATGATTCATGATTCTTGAGTTTAAACACTACGATTTTAGGATTTACAGATTGACTTTTTAAAATAAACACTCTATATAAACAAAAAAGATAAATATGTAATGCTTTGTCATGTATTTATAATTCCTTTTTCCTTTTTAGTTTTCACACCTCCTTAATAGCTGTACTTGGAGGATGTGGATTTTTTTAAGTGTACATTCTTTTTTGAATCTTTATGTAAATCTTGGTACTGCTGGCAAGTTTCCCTTTCCGTCAAACATCCAGGCAGCCTTACAAAAGTAAGATGTGATGTGGCTGTTAAACTTTAAAGACTCACAGTGTACCAAACACTACTTGATGGGTCTCACTGCTCCGGCAGAGGCGGGTTTTTTGGGTTTTTGTTGTTGTTGCTACTGCTGTTGCTTTTAGTATAGCAATAGGGTATGTAGATTTTAGTGGAATTTTTTTTAAGATTTCTATATTGAATATTTATACAGCATTCTGCCTGCATCTGTGCCTGCACACAGGAAGAGGGCACCTGATCTTGCTATAGATGGTTGTGAGCGCCCATGTGGTTGCTGGGAATTGAACTCAGGACCTCTAGAAGAGCAGCCAGTGTTCTTAACCTCTGAGCCATCTCTCCAGCCCAAAAGAAGGCATCAGATGGCTTGGAACTGGAGCTACAGACAGTTGTCAGACACCTGATGTGGGTGCTGGGAATTGAACCCAGGTCCTCGGGAAGAGCAGCCAGTGCTCTTAACCGCTGAGCCATCTCCCCAGCTCTGGATTTTAACTGAGGTTTTTAATTATTTTCATTACGGAAGAAGAATTTGGGATGAACCAGGAATGCATTTCAAGATTTAGATATTATTAGCATTACATAGCCTATTGTTCCGTAGAATGTAGACTTCTACTGCTGAAGCCAGTCAGTGAGGCATGTGCACACTGCAGAACAGGACCAGAGAAAAGAAGGTCCCTCGTGAGGTGGCCTCACTCTTGGCACCTTCACAATGATGACTTGATGACATGGTTCTGGCCAGCAATCTGGGGGCTGTTGTCAGGAAAACAGTATAGGGAAAAAAATGATTAAAGAGGAGCGAGTGAGAGTCAAAGAGCAGCAAAAAATCAGGGCAGGCCAGCCTTAGCATCCCCTCTCCTTCCTACTTGAAGTACTATAGTTCTTCCTGATGCTGAGCATCTTCCCGAGCATCTTCAAGACACCAGGCCCAAGGCTGAGTCAGGAAAATGTGGTAGTCACCATGAGGCCCTCACCTCATGGGTTATTTTCCTCTCTTCTGCTTTATCTGCATCTTGAGGTTTCCTGACATAATGTGGGCCTCCAGTGGTGTGGTGTATGTGTGTGTACACTGGCGTGCATGTTTTTAAGTTAAGTAGTTTTTGTTACCTCTGTTTTTCATTGATGTTTTATTTGTTATAAGAACTTGATTAAACATCAAAAGCAAACTCCCTGCTGGGTGTGGTGGTATAGTTCTCTAATCCAGCCCTGAGGGAGGTAGAGACAGGAGGATGGTGTTCAAGGCCACCCAGGCCAATTTATGAAGATCCTATCTGACAGCATTCTAAAATGGCTGGAGGCGTGGCTCCATGTTAGGATGCAGAACTGTGTGGAGCCCTGGGTTCCATCCTCAGGGTTGGGGGAAAGAACTGTGAACTTGGATTCTGGGGGTTTGGCTGTTTTGGTTTTAGTAGTTATTATGAACAGATGTTGCTTTTTAAAATAAAGAATGAGAAAGAATCGGTGCTATTATTTTCCCCTTTAATTAAAGAAAGAAAATTCCTGAGGGGTGGGGCAGAGAAGGGGAAAGGCTGGCTTTGGGAAGCTGTGTCCCTCTGAGAATGTACATCTGTGCACAGTTAGAACTGTTCATATCGGGAGCCAAGATGGATGCTTAAGTACTAAAATCAAGAAAACCCCTTTCAATAAAGATATGAACGTACTGGTCAATGAGAAAGCATTGACACCCTCAGGCAGAGCCTTAGGCAATAAACAGAAAAGAATAGGATTGGGAATTTGGCCATTTGGTAACCAGATTTACAGATGACACTAGTTAAATGAGCCAACAGCAGAAAGGAAAGTGAGGACAAAGCTCTGTCACTCTCAGATCAGGTTTTCAGTGGCTGAGCAGCGAGATGCACCCAGGCTGGGGAGTTAGAGAGCAGATATCACAAGCCTCACAACAAAGCATGCTTCAGTTGTGAAGTTAACCTTTTAAAATCAAAAGTAATCCTCAATTTGTAAAGAATACACATAGCATAAAACTCAAAAAAAGCCCAGAAACATATACAATGAAAGTCAGTCAGCCCTTACCCCATCCCACTATCTGAAGAGCACCCTTCAGAGGAGTCACTATGACCCATCTTTCATGTAGCAACAACAGAAAGTCTGTGCACAAAAAGGAAGTGGTGTTGTACTACACATACTTGCATTTACACATCCAAGTTAATTTTTATATTAGTTTATGGTTCATACAGCATTTCACTAGAACTTCTAAGCAACCCTCTGTCCTGAGAGTTTCAGTCATTTTCAATCTTCTTGTTTCAGTTAGAAACAATGAGAGGTTGAATAACCTTATAAGCACCATTTCACACTGGGATTATCAGCTTAAAAGGACAAGTTCTTAATAGTGGGTTTCTTTATGATAAAATGTGCTAGCTTTTAAATTTATAGTGGTGCTGAGGATCTTAGTGCTTCACAAGCCATCCCCTGGACCATTTCCACCAGCAAAACTGAAACTGTGTATTCATTAAATAGTGCCCACTTCCTCTTCCTGGAGTCCCTGGTAATGACCTCTCTGCTCTCTGTCTCTCTCTGTTTGGCTGCTCCTGTAAGCGGAATCACAGATCTTTTCTCTTTTTGCCTCTGGCTTATTTCGCTTAGCATAATGTCATCAAGGTTCACCCATGCTGGAGCATATGTCAAAATTCACATTATGACCAACAATGCCTCATGTGATTACCAGTGAACACTTTAGCTAGGCCTACTTCTTAACTTCTCTGAATGTGATTTACAAATATCTCTTCAAGATCCCATTTTTAAAACATTGTGTTATATATCCGGAAATGGGATTGCTGGGTCATAGGCTGTGTATTTAAAAATGTATCTTCATTGTCAAGATGCCTTCCCTGGATGGGCGTCCCTTTATTCCAACAGCACTGCATGCCATGTAATGGTTTTTAATTATTTCTTTATTTTTGAGATTATAATACAATTACATCATTTCTCCCTTCACTTCTTTCCCTCGAAGCCCTCCAATACATCCCTCCTTGCTATCTTTCCAATTCACGGCCTCGCCTATCATTAGCTGTTGTTATATATCCTTTAGTGTTTTAACTTTTGTTACATGGTATATGTGTGTTATTATCATAACCCTTATATTTACCTTGAAGTGAGTGGAATGGAACTTCTGTTTATATATCAGACTATTCTAAAAAATAGAATTTCAGGCTAGAAATATAGCTCAGTTGGCAGAGTGGTTGCCTAACAGGCCCAAAGCCCTGGGTTCAGGGTTCCCAGGACTGGGTAAACTAGCACAATAACGCAGAGCTGTCTTATCCCAGCACTTGGGAGGTGGGGTCAGGAGGATGAAGGGTTCAAGGTCGTCCTCTGCTATATGGAAAACTCGAGGCTGACCCGGGCTACATGAGACCTCTCCCTCCCTCCATCACTCTCTCTCTTTCTCTCTCACACACATAACATAGTAATAGATTCTTTGAAGTATGGAAATGCTAACAAATCCTGAGATGGTCAACACAGAAATACTCTATTACTCACAGTTCCTAAGAGGATGGATGCCATGTCATAAAGTTGGGTAGAGTATGAGAGTCTATGAGGAGGCAGACGGAAAAGAAGGACTAGGAGAGAATGTTTACTGTGGCATCTGAACTTAAGGAGCAGGCGGGACAGGGTGAGCAGACTTTTAGGAATAGGCAGTTAATAGCCCCGTGGGTTCTGGGGTGTTATGTCCTAGGTAGTCTATCACCTGCTCTGAGGTGCTTGGAGCACAAGTGTGGAGACTCTGGATTAGTTGGCTTGCGTTTGAAAACTGTGGCTGGGGAGGAGACTCGGGGGTGGGGGGATCAAAGGAAAGGTGAAATGAGGAAGGCAAGAAGCTGAAGGCTAAGTGACTCAGGCATATCATGTTATCAGGTCGTACGGAACAAGGTGTAACTAGCTCATGAATGCAGGGCGGGTTTAATGCATCAGCTTGGTAGACGCTAGACATGTGGTCAATGTAGAGGAACATCTATGCTTCCTTCTCTGTGTGTCTGTTCTTAACATTCTACTTTCCACTGGTTGGCTAGGATTTTTCTTACAGATTCATAGGAATTCTTTATATTTACACATTATAAAGGCTTTTGTGTAGTGTGCATTCTTTTAGTTTATTGACTAGGTGTTTTTTTTTTTTTAAGTTTGCTCTTGGTGATTTATTCCTTCTGTGGCAATGCATCTTTAAATGTGCTTGAATGCTTGAATCAATCAGTCATTTCTTTCCAGCTCTGGGATTTTGTTATGCTTTGAAAGACTTTTATTACCCTGGGGCTATACATTTGCTTCCTGTGTTTTCTCATGGCGCTGTGAAGATCTGAGGCACACTTTAACCTTTGCTCCATCTGGTAGAGTGAGTGTGAAGGAAAATGGGAAGGTGATACCAGCAACGTTAGCTTAGAACCCATAGACAAGTCCATTGTCTTCTGTACAAAAGCACTTTTCATATTCCCACCCGCTTGAACCAAACGGAGGTAAACAGGGATGCCTGGGTAGAGTCAGAAGTAAGGATGGGAGGGCACAAGAATTAGCTGGTATTAACCCTCAGAGCTAGAAGATAGTCTGGCTACCTGTAATGGGTACAGCTAAGCATGGACAAGCTTTGGAGAGCTTAAGGCTTCATAACTTGAGGAGAAAGATCACAGTGGGTGATGAAAGGGATGACTGGGCAAATATAGTTCTTAGTTCTAGCTGTGTGTCTAGCTGTTGGGGAGTCTTAGAGGTTCTCTGAGCCATGATTGAGATTTCTGGTACATTTGTTTAGCTCACATTCCTTCTTCACAGCTTCCTCACTGCTTACTGTGGCGGCCTCTTAACATTTCAGGATTGTTCTGGTCTTATCTCTCCTCCGCTAGAATCCATATAAATGAATACACTCCCTGTATTCATATCACTATCAGCCCCCCCCCACACACACACACACTCCAGAGGGACCACTTGATTGGGATACATATGCATGAACTGAATCAAACTCAACATTCTCTCTCACCGGCCTTGACACTCCTGACTGGCCAGCACAATCTGGAGGAAATGCAGATTCACTTGCAGAAAGCCTTGAGAAGCCACGTGACTCTGCTAAGCTGTCTCCTCAGGAAAAGGAAGGCGTGCGTTCAGTGGTTCATCCTGTGCAAAACTCCCTGAAATTGCTCCTCCGCACAAATGACTCTCCATATCCCTCTCAGACCCACTCAAAGAGCTCCAGACGCCTGCCTTCCCGCCCTCAGGCTGGGCTTTCATTTGTATCTCCACCCAGCCTCTCGATATATCTGGCCGGTCCACTGTTTTATGAAGCAGTGTTCAGAGTTCCTTGAAGATGCTTCCCACCCAGCATCCCGCGGCCCTCTTGAGGTCCAGGCACAGAAGTTAAAGGCTGACAGGCAGCAGGAGGAGGTTGTAAGTGATTGAAGTTTCTCTTGCTCGCCCACAAGATTGCCACTCCTTGTCCTCAGCAGTCAAATCCTGCAACAGTCTGATCTACTATTCCTTTTGTCCTGCTCCCTACCAGAACACACTTGCTTCAGCCAAATTCATTCCTACAAGCTCTGGTGTTTCCTCTTTGCTCGTTCCTTTGCTCATCTCATCTTGCACAAACGAGGGAATATACAGTGCTTCAGATTCTAGCCATTTTCAAGGCCAGCTGGGGTCCCATATTTTTCCCAAAGTACCTCACTTCCAAACAGAGGTTGGCTGCACCTCCTCCTGTCTCCTGGCCCCCTGTGCTTGCCCCTGTTACTTCTTTTCTCTCATGTTTTTAAAGCTAATCTGAAGTGGCTTTAGGAAACAAAGCAGGAAGTGATGTTCCTTGCAAACTCTACCAGTTCTCTGTTTTGGGTGTAACTGAGATAGGTTTTCAGAAGAGTGAATACACATAACCATCGCTTTTAAATGCAAACGTAAAAAAGAGAGACTTCTTCCATCTCTAAATGCAGTTTCCATATGAAGTCAATGAAATTCTCAGTGATTTAAATATTTTCAATTAAAACCATCATGCAACTATCCTATCTTATTTCATCAGCTGAACCCCTCATGGGGTGCAATAGAGAAGGAGTACTTGTCAACTATTTTTCTTTCAGTGAAATTAAATACCCCAAGATTCAAAAAGCAGAGCTATTCCAGTTGGAACAGGCTACAGTTCTTCTCAGCTTCTCTAACTCTGCTTTTTTGACAACCTGCCATGTCTGCAGTACTGTGGAACCACTGCAAACAGGTTGAGAATCTGCCCACGTTCAGCATGTTGAGCATCAGCCCTGTATTCAGAATGTAGGTGTCTGTCCTGTTCAACCTCCACACTTGCCCCATACTGTCTGGGTACCTCTGGGTGGGTTTCTAATAGTTGGATTAATAGGGTTTTAAAAGTTGTCCGAATGTCTGGAGCCATGGCTAAGCAGTTAAGAGCACCGGCTGATCTTCCAGAGAAACTGGGTTTAGTTCCCTTCACCCATGTGTAGGCTCTCAGCTCTCTGTAACACCATTCCCAGGAGATCCAACAGCCTCTTCTGGACTCCAAGAGCAGTGCGCGCGCGCGCGCACACACACACACACACACACACACATACACACAGGTTCAGGCAAACACTCATACACATAAAATACAAATAAATGAAACCTCACTAATACCGTTTATTTTTCAAGTGATATGCTTTGTACAAATTGTTTTCTTTAACAGACAAAAATAAGAACTTTGGCGTTTGCATGAGAATTCTTTCTGCTCTCAGATAACTTGCAAAGTGCTTTGTGTTTGAGCAGAATGCGTCTCCCTGTGAATCCTGCCACGTAACCATGGAGCAAGCAGTGTTTGGGCAGCGGGAGGCTTTGTTTGTCTTTTCTGTCAGCTCTGTTATAAATCTGACTTAGCCTCTTTAAACACTGGGTTAAGTAGGGGCATTAACGCCTTTGAAAATACATCGATTTGAAAGTATCTCCTGTCCAAAAAAGTTATATGTTTTGATAAGATATAAATAATTTCAGCTCAAACAAAAATCTCATTTGGAGTTATTTTCCATTTTCTAAGATTTAAAAGAAAGTCAGAGGAGGAATGATACTGAGAGTTACTGTGTGACCTTTTTCATGGAAAATTAACCACTTGTTAGGATTAGCCACTAAGAAGGCCGGGAAAGCTGAAATGGATGATGGCCCACAAATGACTGACAGTTGGTAGATAAGTTCCCTCCCAGGGAAGACTGTGCATTTGGGGGGCGGGGGGGAGGAGTTCTGCCTCCTTGTGCAGCAGTCACAACAACAAACAGAAAACACTGGAAGTTCCTCAGGGGAGAGTATCCAGGGCAGGGTTTGTGAAAATTGCCAGTGAGATTCATTTGCTGTCGTCCTCATTGCGGTGTGAATGCTGTGAAAGTGGCCAGGAACTTGAGTTTAGAGCACCTCTAACTTGGTAACGTTTATAAAATACCGTGAAAGAAACAGTTCAGTATCATTGACATCTCTAAGAAAGAGAACAAAACCAGTATCTGTTTAACTATTCATAATCGTAGCAAAGTTGTACCCTAAAAATATTAAATGATTTGCCAACCTAGATATTCTGCCTCCACGTTTCAACCTCCACATTTCAGCTGGTGCTCTTAACTGCTTAGCCATTGCTCCAGACAAACACACACACACAGAC
This sequence comes from Pachyuromys duprasi, assembly GCA_028658305.1. Classification (NCBI taxonomy): domain Eukaryota; kingdom Metazoa; phylum Chordata; class Mammalia; order Rodentia; family Muridae; genus Pachyuromys; species Pachyuromys duprasi. The sequence continues at coordinate 55,644,320 of CM053763.1, read as the reverse complement.
AGACAGACAGACACACACACACACACACACACACACACACACACACACACACTATTCAGCATGGCAACACTCCCTTCTGACAAGAAGCTGTGAAGCAGAAAGGGGAGAATCTGAGGCTCTGATGGCTCATTGCCTCCATCTTTCATGATACATGATTTCCTAAGTCAAAATTAGTATTTTGCAGAATTCCATTGTGAAACACCACACTTGTTTAAAGACGGCAATTAATTCAACAAAAGGGCATTGCTCACACCACATGAGGTCTAAGACATACAAGACTCAATAAGAAAGCACTTTTTGCTGGCATGAAAGCAAATCCAAAACTAAAATGATCTAGGACACATATGCAGTCAATCCCGTGGGAGCAAAAGTCTGCCCTCTGATGGAGACCCACTCCTGAGACTTCTCAGGTGTAATTATAAGAAGGTGGGATCCTGTTACTCCTTTTACCTCCAACCTCTGAGAGGTGCATTGGTCCAGGCTCCGCAGAAGAGTCTGTGTGCCTGTCCACTTATTTGCCAGGGCATCTTTTTGGTCCTGGGGCTCATTACATCTGTGACTGAGGAATTCCCAACTGCATCTCTAAACCCTGGGTGTCCTCCCTGAACTCCAGGCTGAATGCCAGTCTCCACTTGGGGGCATTTGACATTCACATGCGCTAAGCTTCTGATTCCAGCCCTCACTCTGCTCCACTTCCTACACACTTACCAAGCAGATTCCCCTCTGCAGACGAAATCCTCAGTCCATTTAATGGCAGCTCCATCTTTCAGAGTTACTCACTGAGAGATGAAACATTGTGGCTTGTTGTGACACCTCTATTTTTTTTTTTAACTATCCACAACTGACTTTGAGATCAAATGTTGTAGGCTCCACCTCAAAACAGATGGACTTCACTGTAAACACTGAAGTCTGTGCTCTCCTCTTTTCTCAGCAGGGTTGCCGTAACCCTGTATCCACAGCAAGTCAATATCCTCTCCCAACTGGAGGAGATGATGCCCCTCCTCCGTTCAAAGCTGCCAGTCTCCTGGCTCCTCACAATGAGAAGCATCCTTGCCATTGTGTACAAGGCCTAGGTGGCCTAGCCCTGTGGCTCTGCTCTCTGCTCACCTGCAGACCTGTAAACTTTCATCTTGGCCCCAGCAGACTAGGCTGCGTTGATCAGTGCTACGTCTCTGTTCACCAAGACCTTCTGGAACACAGTACAAGTGCCTGTTAAATGAATTAAGGCGAACTCTACACACACTTCTTTTCTCCATAAGTTTTTGAGTTTTAAGACATTTCTGGACTCTCATCTTTATTAATGTAAGCCACCTCAAACTCTGTCTGTATATATATTTCTTCCTTAGCATTCTGCTGATAAAAATTGGCAAGGACGTGCAAGACCTCCTTCCTCACCAGTATGATTTTATGCTTGCTATCAGGGTAGGTCCTTGTTAAAGATTTGTAGGTTCTGATATGGGATGGAGGAGGCTGGAGGATTTAAATAATTCCTTCAGCAAAGACAGTAGCAGGGTCATCCCAGCAGACAAAAAGAGCTTCATCAAACATCAAGGCAGGGAACACCTCAAGCTGTAAGAGAGACGCAGTCATGTTTGGGGAGTCAAGTATTCCGGGTTCTCCAAATGGTCCTATTTTCTCATGTCTGACTCTTCATAGAGTCTTCTTTGTCAGTAACAAAGACCTTGGTAAGGGTCTGAGTGGGTAAGGTCTCAGCTGAGCTTGGTAAGGTCTGAGCTAAGCAAAGCTCTGAATGAAATGGAGGAGAGAGAGGAGACCAGAACTGAGGTGTTTTGCAAAGGGGTCATTAGTGTAAAGAATAGTTTTAAACATCCGTGAATGTTCACATGACTGAAATCCATTTGAAATTGTAATTTAGTATAAGTAGCATGAAAAACATTGCTTTTTCTGTAAGAAATCATTTTTTGAGACAATCATTGCTCAACTTGGTAATTCACATCCCTGTATGAGACATGAGTACAGAGGCATATTCCTGGGAGCCCTTCTGAAAGCTTGTTACTGTTATGTCCCCATCTCTCAAATACTTAGATTCAACAGGACTAACTCCTTCCTCAATTGTAACTCTGGCTTCTGAGAAATTGGCCACACAATTTTAAATGGCTCTAAGTAACAGCATTTCTGTTTCACATCTCCTTTATGCCTGTCTAAACAAATTGATTTCAGTATAGAACCCAGACAATGACTGGATAATATATGATAAGATGAAGGATGCTACAGGGTCAAAGAGGAAAGGGAAAAGCCCTGTCTAATGCTGAAGGGAGCCCGCCCAGAAGATAGGATTGTTCAGGATGACGGTGACAATAAACAAGCATATGTAGGTCCTAGATGCTTTCTGTGTGTGGTACCTCAGTTCATCCTCCTGACAAAGCTTTCAGGTGCATTGAGTTCCTGTTTCAAAGAACCAGACGACAGTAAGTCTCTTTCCATTATCATACATACTGCAGATGGTGTAGCTGCAATTCCAAGCTGGGAAGTCTAGTTCCTGAATCCTTGCTCTTAATCACTAGTGGTAAGACAGAAGGTCTCAGAGGCTGAGGTTGGTATTCTAGCTACACTGACAGAGGAGTATAAAACAGTGTGTTCACGAACAGGCATCCAGTACAACAATAGAAAGTAATGGCAGAAAATGGCACACAAAGTGTGGGCCTTGTTTACTGTAGGGTTTCATCCTAGAGGAAAGGAGAGAATGTTGAAGGTTTAAAGCAGTACAGAAAATAATCAGAATTGTGTTTCTAAATAACCCCTCTGGCCCTGATAGGGAAAATGAATGTGGAATAGAGAGAACATGAAGGTCCAGGCTACCATTAGGAAGTCTTTTCAGTAGCCTCAGGAAGAAAGGAGTGCTAAACCCAACCAGTAACATTAATGACAGGAAAGAAGAAACAGAGTTAAAAGCCACAAAGGGAAACTGAAAATTCTGTATTGAGGATGTGCCAACAGCATTCTAAAAGGAAATAGATAATGGTGTTCCTCTATTTGCCTCACTTCCTTTGAAAGAAATAACACTTGGTGTTTTTAAAGACTCAGGGATATTATCCAGATTAGGCAAATACAGTTCAGCTTTTCAGCTACAATAGATATATAAATACCATTTTACAAACACCATTTGTTGAAGGATAGATATGAAGATTAAATCTTTTACTTTACAAGACATAAAACGTCATCTTAATTATACATTTTTAAGCAAGAGTTTATTGTAATTACATATATCTGTTCTAGCTTTAAAACATTTTGAGGGGCGAGGGGAAGCCATTGAAAATCAAGGACCAGACAATACTGTGATTCAAATGCTTCTTATCCTTTGCATATACAAGCTCAGTTTATCAGATACATGGGCACATTACTACTTTTCAGCAAAGTCACTTTCTCATTTAGTGATAGTTGAATCAACTACATTCCTAAGAAATCATTTTCACTCAATGTTTTTAAAGGATAATGTTCAGCAGTAAAGTAATATGTAAGATCAGTGTTAGCCACCCAAATGAAATCAAGACTCTAAAAATATATATTTGAAAATAGTGTACATTTGTGGGCATTGGCATATATTAGTAAATAGTTAAGGCAAAGAAATATGTCAATAAACAGGTTAAATTTTATCAAAGTCTAAAATATATTTTAAAATGAGTGACAGAAAACGATTCCAAAAATAAATTTCTGTGTTAAAGAGTTCATTAGAAAAACATCATACGAGTATAATAGAAAAAATATTTTGATTCATTAAATGTGCAAAGATAGAGTATTCACATGGATTCATTGTTATTCATCAGTTTCCCCTGAAAAAGACACACTAAACATGAATGACAGGTTTTTTTTATTTTGCTATAAGTCCATTTTTATGACTGAAATGTTCTTAGACTTATAGGTCACATATAGTAAACTAGATTTAAAACACATATATTGTATAATATAAAAACCTTCTTAATCTTTTTTAAAAATCATAAAAGAAATAAAATTAATTATGCCACCTACATTCAATATTCTGTAAGTAGGTAAACAACCTTTGAAATCTACATTTTATACTTTGGTCATTTAATTCAGCGTGTGTTTACCTTACTCTGGTAATTTAATTATGTTAATAATAGCTTAATGGTCATTGTATTTACCTGAAAACAAAAACATCATGTTTCATATTTTTAAAATACAATCTTACTCCTTTTAAATATTTTGTTTTACAATGGGTACATATTTGAACATATAAGTACACAAGTCTGGTTAAAATTGTATATGTTTTTCCTTTGAACTTCTGAGAATGAAATAAGCAGTGATAATTTAGGATTAAAATGTATAATATTTGAACTGTTATTTCAAAATCCATCTTAATAAATAAATTTATTCTAGAAAAGTCAACCTCTTAGGAAGTTGGCTCCTCAACAATAGAATTGCTCTAGCTCTAGGACTGGCTTTCAGAACATAAATAAATGCTTTTTCTCTACCATGCCTTTCCCCAAGGAGCCCTTACAGTAGTCTAGCACCTTACGTTAAAAGGTATTGTGCATATTAGAGCGGGGGGGGGGGGAGGGGGAAGGAGATGATAAAGCAGATTTCACATCAGGGGTCTAACAGGCAATAAACAGTGAATGAATTCATTACCACTAAACCAGAGTCTTTGGGGTTACATTACTTTCCAGTTTGGAGGGGGAAGAGACCCACCAAACTACCACATTGGAAGGTATTTTAAGGCCATATTTTACACTACATGAGTAAGTTTAGCTACACATATTGTCCCCCTCATTTTTTTTTTTGAGAGTTAAAATGCTTTAAGTTCTTCCTGGCCCAAAGAAAATACCACAGTTGGTGGCTCTTGGTACACAAATAACTGTTGCTTGAAAAGACTGATGAATTTTCAAATGTGCATGTTTAGCCCTAGTGAAAATAAAAGTTGCTTATATTAGAATTCAGCTTGCTGAATAATTTAGTTTTTTAATTGTAAAATTTAATAAAAATAGTAGGAAACTTTTCAACTAACAAAAATAAAGTATTTTCTAATATAATGTCTAATTGTCAATATTTCCAGTGCTTCAAGCATTCCTTGTAGCAACAAGGGAGTCTTTTTTTTTTCCAAGATATTTTCAGCTTTATTTTAAAAAGCTGTAAAGCTTAAAAGGAAATGTTTAGCCATGGGAAAGGAATATAAACTCAGGCATATGGTAAAGGGCTTCAGGAATTCATTGTTCTCTTACGTAGTGGGTGTACAGAGAGGTGAGCACTAACAATTTATGGCTTGAAATTCTTGGGTCTAATCATCATCTTGGCCTGCTTGAAAGAGGACTTGTACCCACCAGGCTGTGACTGACTTATACCAGGCCAGGTGCCCCAGAAGATCCCATTACGGACACCTCTGTATTTCTGGTGATAATATTTGCCATTTAAGTTTGCAGAGAGACATGCATCGAACCACCAGCCTGAGCTGTAATAGAGCCCACAGTTCCCAGAGGGATACCGGTCATTGTCTCTGTCTGGAGTGGTGAAAAACTTGAGGTCGTGGTTGTAATGTCTACTGAAACGCAGGGCATCCCCTGCTGTGCCGTTATATTCACCGATATGTAATCGGTATTTGAGAAACTCATTAGCGACGTAGAAATGATCATACAAGGCATACAGTGAGAGACCGTTAAAGTCTTCAAGATCTATTCTCAAAGTCATTTCTTTACTCTTGGACAAAAGGTGAATTTTATCATTACCCAGCCAAAATTCTCGCTCAAGGTTTCCAAAACCTTCTTTGTAGTCCTTCCACTCTCTGGTGAAATCGGTGCTCCCATCAAGGCGAGCCTGCAGCACGGTCCAGCCTCCTCCCGAGGTCTCCATGTCACAGTACACGTCAAAGCTACTATTTCTGGGGTCAGGTGTAACTCTGTAGGTCCCACTGTTTCTTTTTCCTATTGCATAGTACTCAGAACAATCTTTGTATATTAGATGTTGAACTGAAGGAGGGAAGAAAGAAAAGCATGGGGTTTGTTAGTCAAAGCTATACATCTGAACAATTTCTAGACTTCACTTGGCAATTTAGTTGATGGTGATAACAGAACCTGCTCTGATATACTCACCTGAACCTGGTTAACAGATGCTAACTAAGGCCTCAGAGCCAACCCGTGTTGGCAAGAATGGTGACAGCAGGCAGCAGTAAGAATAAGCATAGGCAAGGTTTAACGAGACCAACCACCTCCAGAAACTCCGCCTCCAGAAACACTGTAACATTTCTACCTTGAACCCACACATCATCTTTGTGATGCGGGTATTACCACCAGCTTGCTTATAAAGTTATTTTTTTTCCCAAAGAAGATCAAGGACTTTTCCCACTTCAAATAAATGTTAAGTGACAGAGCTAGAACATAAAGTCAAGTCTGCCTGCTCTCATAACCATTGCATTTCTCTGTCTTAAAGCTGAGATGAGTCCAAGTCGCCTATGAACGAATTCTAGACACGGTCTGCAAGTGTTATAGGATATGTTTCAAACGAAGCGTCAACCTTCAGTGCACAGCATTGCTTAGAAACTCACTCTCATTTCACCTGAGAACTATAAAAACAGGTTCAAGTTGTTGTTTTTAATCTTCCCCCAATAAAAAAAGCGATGTTACCCTGAATTTATTATTCAGGAAGATATGGTCAGCCAATATTTCATAGTTTGGTTTTTGAAGAAGCAACAGGGTAACTATGCCCAGTGTAATCAGTTAATGGTTTTGTAGAGGTCAGAGACCAGCTATTTTTTCCCAGTTGATTTTAATAAAAATTTGAGTCAGGTAAAGAAAGTTTAATAATGTAAGATACTTGTGAGGCACAAAAATCTATTTGTGTGTCTTTAGAACTCAGAATATTCATTTTCTAAAACTTTTAGGAGAAGAGTAAATAATAGGATTTTTTTGTATCATTACTGTGCAGTGTCATATTTAATATACACCTTGTGATCTCACTTAAAACATTAATCTACCCGGGTCATTAGTGACAGTAGTCCTTGACACAATGACCATCTCCAGGAGATTCCGAATGAAAGTGATCTCTACTGTGTCTCAGTAACCTCACAGTCAGGATGAACACAGATCCACAGATCATCACAGAGAGGCGGCCTCCTAGCATATGGCAACCCCATCCACAGAGGTCTTGGGAACCCAGAAATCGTGGAAAACAGGGACACAGTAGGCTGTGGGGTTTGTGATCTTAAATCACATTAAGGTTAATTAATTGGGATGCTGAGAACGGATGTGCCACTAAGTCTCAAACCCAAAATCTTCCATTCTCACTAGGTATTTGAGAATGGAGTACAGCAGATTGTTTGTGAGAGCCTTCTAAAGGCCATAAGCTGCTCTGAGAAGAGGTCATCAGCCACCCAAGACCTGACTTCCACGGACCTAAGTAAACATAGCCAGGAGCCTTGCCATATCTATCCTGTGTTCAAACAAACACTGAGACAGGCTAAACGCGATAGCCAGGGAGGAATCAGCTTCTGCTGGTATGGAATGTCAGCTGGCAGGGATGGTCTAGAGACAGCAAGTGGTCTCTAAGGAGTACACTAGGATTTTTGTGATGAGACCATTTACCATCTCTGTTGTCCCGTTTTAGAAAATAGGTGTTTTTTTTTTTCCTGCTATAACCTAACAGATGAAAGACTTATTAACTTCCTCTCTCGGGTTAATGTTTATGGCTACTATCTAGCTATACAGCTTTCACGAACAAATGGTAAGAACCTCATTACACCTACCCGGCTGTGACTGGACATGTTCTTGGCTGGAACACTTGGAACATTTGCCGTCCAAACTGTTGACTACAAAGGTTAGATTTGCCACTTTGTCGTCAACGTAGTTCTCGATGTTGTTCTTACTCATAACATGAAGCATGTCCAGGTGCCTGTGCATTTCCTGGACCTCTTCCTTCGCGTTCTTCAGCTCCAAGGATAGCTTGTTCACCTGACTCTCCAGTTCCTCCACTCGGTTGCCCTTCGTGGTTTCTCCATGCCAGCCAGCCTCTCCATGGTCGTCAGCCAGCAACTTGCAGTCCTGGCAGGATTTCTTCAGACTGTCCACGGCTTCCTTGAGGGTCCGCACTTCTTTGAGCACCTCCTCCATGCTGCCGAACTGCCGCGGGAGCTCGAGGGTCAGCATGGGCAGGGTGAGCTGGAAGGGGCACTGGCTCCCCTCGCACTTGCCGCTGCCCTCCAGCCTCACAGGGCAGGCGGCCTGGGCGCTCTCATCCTCCAGCCGCTCGGTCAGGTTGTGCGCTTCCACCGCTCGGCAGGCAGCGAGGATGGCGGAGCTCAGCCAGAACCAGCCGGGAAGCCTCATCCTGGCAGTGCGTGCAGCCCAGCCCCGACACCGCGCTTTAATAGAGCCACGGCTGCCTGACTCAGGCTTTCTGTGTTCCCAGAAAAGGGCGGGCGCATTTGCATCACAGTCTCAGAAGCGGTGGCGGCGCAGGAGGAGGAGAGGGTCCTCACAAGTGCCGCTGGCCAAACGCTGTCATCCGTTGTCAGTCAAAACCACGCACAATAGAATGCCTGCCGTGGGTGGCACGCATTGTGTTCAACATTCACCGTCTTGTTTTAATGAAGCACAAGGAAAGTCTTGTTTAAAAAACAATTGTAATACAAATGTTCGAAGTATACCACTTCATTCCACTAGCTGGGAAATAATTTAAAAGTCTAAATGGCTGTGAGCTTCTTCCCGCCAAATGTGACTAAAATGGAACCGATTCTGTTTCCTTACTAGTTCGGGGCATCAAAGACCTGTTTCTTTGAAGGCTAGACTTTCCGCGAATTCTTAAGTACTTACAGTCGCTTCTAATCAGCTCATTAAATGATCTCTCTCTCTTTCTGTGTCTGTCTGTCTCTCTGTGTGTCTGTCTGTTTCTCTGTGTAAGAGAAGAAAACTAGAAGAGGTAAATAATGTTGCATTTTCTCCTCTGACAGCGTAGGATCTATAATTATCAGCGCCCGAAACATTTGGAAGCTCATCACTATTGCATCCGCAGCCAGTGGCTGTCCTTCTCCCGTACTGAGCTCAGGAGTTGGGGGCAGGGAATCTGCCTCCTTGAAATTTATTGTACATGCTGACCTCTCATAAGCTTTCTTTCCAAAAAGGACTTCATTGCTTAAAAATTATTTCAACATTACTGACACAGATAATTCCTAATTATTTATTTGTACCGGTTAAGGCACTCTGTAATCCATCTATTTGGACTGGGTCTCAAATAGCTCAGGCTGGCCTTGAACTCTTTATCTTCCTGCCTCTTCCTCTTAATTGCTGGGATTACCACCGCATCCAGCTCATACTTACTTCTCTAAACAGATTTCCTAAGATTTTTCTCTTCTGCCTCTTAATTCTATCTAAACTTCCCTATTCAAGTTCTCAAAACATGTCAGGCTCACTCTCTGTGTCTGAGGTTGTGTTTACTTACTCCTGAGTACTCAGAAGCCTGGAGTGTTAGCGCACACACCACCTCCAACTGGACGTAATGGGCATTAGCTTTGCTGAGCCCTCATTCCTGTTACAGCCCAGCAGTTTAGATATTTCTCCCTCATACAGAAATAGCCTACACAAACTTTCAAGTGTTGGGGAAATGTGGTGTATAAAAGGTTTGTCAGCTACACCTTCTGCCTCTCTTCCAGCTTCTTCCGGCCTACCATTTTGTCTCTCTTCAGTCCATGCAATATATTCAAACCAACTTTAGACCAAAAGTGTAACTCGACTTTAAAATATCTCATTTCATTTCACCCTCCTCATCCACTTTCAGATCATATGATATTCCCTAGTTGCAAGGGAGGATTAAACAAATGGGTAATTTTAAAGAGAGGAAGAATAACATAGATTAAAATTTGCCCTGTAAAGTGGACCTATATAGGAGCAGATTCTGGCACATTGCTGACAAGCTAAAGCCCTCATGTGAGTTTACCAGTCAAGAACTTACTCTAAGTACTGTGTAGTCGATACCATGCTAGAGCATACATGCGACATGTTTACCAACACCCCATCCATCCATCCATTTACTCATCGTATTCTAACGATTCTTTCTGAATACACAGCACTACTCCTGAGGACGTGAGCTACACTAATAAGCAAATCGAAACAATGACAGCAACAACAAAATGCCTTTACTTTCTTAAAGATACTGAAGGCCTTATATTTTCCTCATGCCATCTTCCAGGGTGGATTTAGGACTTTCCACTGAAGTCCTAAACAATTTTAGAACTTTCTCAATGTGACAGAAGCGCAGCTTTCCGACTCTTCGCACGAGCTCATTGTTCACCTGTTTGAATGAGGGATTTGCTTTCTGGGGGTTGCAGCTGACTCCTCAGTTCTCAGCACACCATCTGATTATGGGCTAATGTCATAGCTCTGCCTAAAAAGCTTGCGTGCCTTTGAAAACAGGCTGCTGTCTGCCCAGGGCCCACTTAACAAACTCAAAGTGAAAGTAGAAAGCTGCTTTGTTTATTAGTTTCCTTGGCACTGATGTGTGATCTTCAGAGATTCTCAACTTAAAAAAAAAAAACAACAAAAACCATTGCCCCCAACTGGGTGTGGTGACATTCATCTCGGAAGATCACCAATTCAAGGACAGAGCTACACAGGAAGACTCTATCTCAATAACCGTTAGTCGCAGATGACAAGGCAGACTAAGGAGCTACAGGAAAGAGGCTCAGTCCACCCCTGGAGCTAGTAACCCCCTGGGTAGAGCGCTGTGCCAACAGCTGTGGCAGATGCTTTCATGGGCGCTATCTCCACTGTAACCATCTGTCCACACAGTTAAGCATCGAAGGGACTCCCGCAGTCAGCGATCAGTGGGTGGTTTTTATGGTTCTGAGAAGGCAGAGCAGGAAGTCGATCCTGAGTCTGACTCCAAAGTCTGTGTCCTTAATGCTGCGCCACACGGGGACAGGTCACTGGGTCCCTAAGGAGGACAGCCGAGGCTGGCGTCAGTGCTTAGAGCCACTGGGAACCAGGGGAAGGTTTTAAACAAAGACAGAAATCCCCCTCCCTCTAGGATCACTAAGGCTTCTGACTTGAAAGAGTATAGAACAGAAAAACAGCCAAAGATTTGCTCTTAAATAGCCTACAGTACATATACAGCAATCTGCTTTTTCAAATAATCTGGAACTCAGGTTAGATGTCAATGGAAGTGGACTATTGCACAGGAACCTTGGGATGTCCACTAGCCAGCGCAATGCCTTGTTATTAAACCCTACACCAAGGCACTTGGAGGACCCAGGAGGTTCGGGCACCATTTCATCTCATTTGTTGACCTCTAGCTAAATTTCCAGAGACTTAGAGAAGTTGATATAACCAACTAGACGTATTTTTGTCTTATATTGGAGATTAATATTAGTTTCATTTTTTGTATTCTTGAAACAAGACAAACAATAAAATATAAATTAACAAAAACAAGGTGTGGCTTTTCGCCTCTTCTCTTTATTTCCTGATAGTTGTGGTAGATACACCCCATAGGCATGACAAGTGCTGAGCCAGCAAATGTTGTGATGAATCGAGTACCCTGAGGCTTAGGTTTCTAGAAATCTGGTCCCATTAATTTTTTCTTCAACCAATCAAAATATAGCCATGTGTGTGTGTGCGCGCGCTTCTCTTTAAAGATATCTTATTAAGCATATCTTGTTGATGTGGGACTCATAGCTAAGAGACTATATAATAAATGCCTGACGGAAGCTCAGCTGGTGATCCTTCTACTCTTCATGCGGCACACCACAGCCTTCTTACGCTTCCAGACAGTCCCTCAGCACTCTGCTACCACAAAACCCACGCAAGTATTAAAATCATGGTACCCGGCCAAGTGAAGGTACAGCATTGTCTTTCACTTAAGCTAGGAATACTGTGTTAGTCAACTCTGTATGTGCCCCTAAGTGATCCCGTAGATTTTAGAGTTGTAATATAGCTCTGAAATGCCTGTTTGCTGTATGCATGGTCATCAGGTTGGCAACACTGAGATGCTCAAGAATCTTTGAGGTGGCCCTGGGCAAATGTTTGTCTTCAGGGGATTGGAAGCCTGCTGTTGAAGGGGACCATGGGACCCCCAAGATTTTCTCTCTTCTTTCACTTCCAGCCAAGAGGGGGATACTTTTCACCACTCTCTGCTCCATCTGTGAAGGGCCTGAGACCCCCAGATGACAGGTTGTTTATCTCATATGGAACACTAACACACAGACTGATAATAAATTTTACTTATTTGCTTTTATGTATGTGGGTGTTTCGCCTGCATATATGTCTGCGCACCAGTTGTGCACCTGGTGCCCTTGGAGGCCAGAAGAAGACATCAGTTCCCCTGGAAGTGGAGTTATGGATGGATGTGAGCCTTCATGTGGGTGTTGGGAATCAAACTCAGGTCCTCTGAAGAGCAGCCAATGTTCTTAACCACTGAGTCATCTCTACCAGCCCCACAACTTAATTTTGGTGCATGGACAAACTTTCCATGATGGAATCCATGAATAACTGAGGACTATACATTTTTATAAAACACATGGCTTTAAATTCTTGAAACGTTCTTTACATTTTAAAGATAATTAAATTGATTTTTACCTGTTTTATCACCTGCATTCGTTACAGCTTTGTTTTGTTTACATTTGGCATTTTGAATAATATATTAATATGAATTTATATCGTATATAACATATAGGCACATTGTATGTTATATATAATATGCAATGTGTTTGTTATATAGTTTATGTAAGTTGGATTGTAGAATTTAGCCTAAAACATTATTTCAGAGCCAGGCTCGGTGGCGCATGCCTGTCATTCCAGCACTCAGAGATGCAGAGGCGGGTGGATCTCTGAGAGTTCGAGGCCGGTCTGGTCAACAAATTGAGTCCAGGACAGCCAAGGCTACACAGATAAACCCTTGTCTCAATCCCTCCCACCACCTCAAAAAAAAAAAAAAAAACCAACCAAAAACAGTTTTTTAGTCCATTGCCTAGTTATGGAAAAATGAAAATATCAAACTAATTCTGTGCTAGGGAATAATTTATGCAACATTCATGCCTGACCTTATACTCCTAGAAATCGACCTTTAAAAGACTCCAAACTCTATGAAATATACATCAGTGTGTGAAGCTTTAATAACTTGAAAAGGTCATGTCCACCGTTGCTGAAAACTAAGGAAACTGAAGGAAACACTGTACTTTGAATATCCAGTGTTGAACCTGCTGATGGTGCCTCTCCTAAGTCCTTCAGGGAAAATCGTGTTTAAATGTTTTTATAATGTAACGTTCTGAGGTGAAGCATTAACTTACTCTGCTTCTGCTTCGATGTTATCTGTAAGTGGTACTACTTCCTGTTACCTAGGGTGGCAGAAGCAGTCGCTGATGATTGTTATCAGAAGCTCCGGAACAACCCCATGCCTCTCCCCTCACCCTGGTTGCCTCTCATTCCCTCTGCTGCTATATTTAACACAGACTTGTTCTGAGCATGTTTGCGTGTATGAAAAGGGTGTCATTTTTGATTGTTGAGACAAATCAATTGCAATGACGGCTGCTGCATACAAAAGGATAGACACAAGTTTTATCAGTCACATATACATTTAAAGTAAATATTCATCCTGTGACTATGATCATCTCAAAAGGTACCAGGATGTGAGAAAGAGAAGAGCTCCGGACTGTAGCCAGTGAACCTCAGTGGTCAGCCTTCTGCTGACTCCCACGCCCTAAACGGCGAAGCTCAGCCCGGTACCATCATGTGACATGTGAGATGGTCACATTAGCAATCTGTGGTGTCCCTTACAGGTGCAGCTTTTATGATTCTAAATGTTGGCCCAATCGCTGGCTGCAACCGCGATGATGAAGGCCTGTGCGCTTTCAGCTGGTCACTCCCTCCGCTTTGAATCTTGGAGATAGTAAGGACTTAAAAAAAAAAAACAACAAAAAACAAGAGAAAACAAAAACTTGAGGCACTGTTGACCTCGTGGTAGAGAGGGGAGTGGCAAGAAGTTGAGGGCAGCGGTGTTCAAGCCTGAGCCAGCCTTGGGAAAAAGCCTGAAAGTGAGGTTCACTGAGCCCACACTGGCTGAATGCCCTGACCCCATCCACTGTGTCACAGCATTGACCCCACAATTTAAAGAATTATTTTGTTTTTAGCTTTGAATGTGTGTGTGTGAGTGTGGGTATGTGCGCATGTGAATGCAGGTAGGTGTCCTTGGAATCCAGAAGACACTCTTAGATCCCCTGGAGAGGGAGCTACAGGTGGTTGTGAGCCAGTGATGTGGGTGCTGGGACCTGAACTCAGGTCCTCTGCAAGAGCAGTATATGCTCTTAACCACAGTGCCAGCTCAGTTATTTTTGTTGTCATTGTTTCCTTGGTTTTGTGTTTTGTTCTGTTTTGTTTGTGACAGGATCTTTCTATGTGGAGCAGGCTAGTCTTGAACTCATAGAGATCTATCTGCCTTGGCTTCCTGAGTGCTGGGATTAGACTGGCTTTGTGTGTGTGTGTGTGTGTGTGTGTGTGTGTGTGTGTGTTGCTTTCCATGAAATGGAAAATGTTAGAATCATTTTCTCAAATTAGACAATAAGGTTGGCACCAGGTCTGTATAGACACCACTGTGCCAGGTTTGTGGTGCCTGAGCAGGAGTCTCCTGCTCACTTGCTTAACCTTTTCCTCTTAGTCCACCTCCCCAGCTACCAGCCACCCAGAACCCCACATTCCACAAAGCAGAAGGGAAGTGTTTAGAATGAAACTTTTCCTTAGAATGAAAGGGTTCTTAAAAGAGAGCCATTTCCCCATACAAACAGCATATTAACTTTCACAGGTCTAAAATTTACTTAGTGCAGGGTCTATTAAGTGCATAAATGAAAGATGCTGCAGAATACACAAGACACAAGGTACAGCTTTAGCTGGGCATAGCAGCACACACCTTTAGTCCCAGTACTCAGGGGGCTGAGGCAGGCAGATGCCTGATCCAGATAATAAATTTCATGACAGCCTGAGCTATATGCATAGTGAGACTCTGCCTCAAAACGAGCACACAAACAAAAACAAGATACCAACAAAACCAAACAAAATTAAGACAAAACAAAATACAGTTTTATGGACACTGGGCCTCTTAGTGTGGGGTTATGTTTTACCTTTTTATCTCTGCTTGCTTTTCTTTTTCTTCTCACCTTTAGGTCTTTGCTTCTGCCTTAGGTGGAAAGCAGAGAGAAACAGTTGCTTTTGTGTGTGAGTGCTGTGTGTGGGGAACTCTCCTTTTGCCCATTTAGGTTGCCCCTTGCTGCTCCACAAATTCCAGAATCTGATGATCAGTATGGGGTCTGTCTTCTCTGATTTTTCCTCCCATTGCCACCCAAACACAGCAGACGGAAATATAGTGGAACGAAATGAAGTTAATCCCACAGAGCTGAAGAAATGGGATAAAGATGCCTGGGAAACAGAAGCAGAAGCACGGGGAAGCGAAAGGGAAACTGATGGGGAGGGAGCTTTATTACGCTCTTTGTTTAATGAAGAGATTAAGTCCACATGTAAAGTGATTATTATTATTATTTTTCAGAATAGGTAAGGAGTGAACAAAGTTAGGAAACATGATTGGAATCAGGGCCTTGGAGCATCAAACATAAATGCCCCCTTCATTTTGATGGTGGCCAGTCTTGGTAATGGCTGCTTTGGCGTGTGTGATAATGTTCACAGACAAAGTTAAATAAACTCTTAGGATATCCAAGTGCCAAATAGCTCAACTTTGCAAACTGCACATTTTTAGCCAAAAGACACAATCCCCAAATGTTGAGAGGAGAGCTGCTGGGAAACTGTTTGCTATCATAACAATCAATACCTTAGAGTTTCTTGAGCTTTTTATACTTTAAAGTGCTATTAGTGTAGAAAATTGCAAAACTAGCATTGTCAGGTAGGAGTAGAATTAAGTAACATAAAACAGGACAAGCAGCCTGTCGAGTTTATTCAGCAACTTGAACTATTACACGGTTGTTTGAAGCTGCCTCTTCTTAGGGCTTTTAAAAACCTCCGAACCTGCTGTTCCCTTTCGCAGCATCTTCCTTCACAGCAGAGGGAAACTCGTAGCAGAGAAAAGCATCAGCCTGACTAAGGCTGCGAGTGTGGCCCAATTTTTTTATAGTCTAATCCAGATTGTGCCTTTAATGTTACAAAATTAGAAGAATCTACTATAAAAATAGTATTACCATTTCTTTAGGTCTTTCAAAAATAATTGAGAGTTCCCAAATATACTAGTCACATACTTCATTGGATATGAAGTTCAGTTTCACCAATGTATATGTCGAAAATAGTTCTCATAGTCTTTTTTTTTACTAAAACATTTTTACAATCTATTTTGATCATATTCTCCCTCCAACTTCTCCGAGATCCTCCCCATCTCTACCCACTCAACTTCCTCTCTCAAAAAGAAAAAGAAAAAACAAAAGCAACAAACAACAACAAAAACTGTAGTAAGTATAAATAATAACAAAACAATACAGAAAACACACAAAAAACATGGAGTCTATTTTGTTTTGGCCAATGACTCCTGGGCAAGGGAACTGCCCTCATATTTTGTACTCAGTAACAATCTATTGAAAAGACCTATTTCCCCTTTCCCAGCAGGTATCTGTTGCAAATAGCATCTGGGGTAGGCTGGTACTTTGTGTCTACTTCCCCATCTCGGAGCTGGATTTTGTCTAGTTAGAACATGTGTTTGTCATGTGTGAACTGCCACAGTTTCTGTGAGTTTGTATGTGTACCTGTTATGTCTGGAAGACACTGTTTCCTATGACTCATCTGCCACCTTTGGCTTTTATGATCTTTCCACTTCCTGTTATGTACAGATCCCTGAGCCTGGGGGCAAGTATGGATAGAATATCCCATTTAGAGCTTAGTGTCCCAAAGTCTCTCATTCTCTTCATATTTCCCTGTGTGAGTCTATGTGCTCATTACATTAACTGATGAGGGCCAAGCAAAGCACTGATCCCGGGGTATAGGGACACATCATTAGGAGTCATTTTCTTGCTACGTTTATTTAGTGGAATAATAGTAGAGTTTTCCCTAGCATCCATGACATGCACAGTCTGAGGTTTTTGACCACTTTAGCAGTGCCAGACACGGGTTCTATCTCATGGAATAAGCCTTGAATCCAATTAAAAAATGGGTTCCTTCCACCACATGGGTTCTTAGGTCAAGCACGGTGATAGCAGGTATGAGGCTGTCGGTCAATTCTCAGTACCAAAAGAGAGGAGAAAAAAGATGTAGAGGAAGAGGAGATGGGGAGAAATGTGACAACCAAAAATCATACTACTTTCTTTATTCTGGTAAAATATACAAAATACAAACAACCATTTTAATGACTGTGAGTGTGTAACACTTGAGCACCATTAAGTACTTCCACACTGTTGTTCAGGGCACAGTTCATCTCCAGGACTCTCCATCACCCCAACTGAAACTCCTTATCTAAATGACTTCCTATTCATCACTCTCCCTAAGCATCAAATAACCATGACTCTTTCATAATTGGAATGTATAATAATTATCCTTTTGTGTCTGGCTTACTTCAGTTAATACAGTGTCTTCACATTTTATCCATGTTGTTGGTTGGTCTCAGAGTTTTGTTGTTTTATGAAGGCTGAATTATGCTACATTGTGTCTTTCAATTTTATGTGCTTAGATTTTTTTAAAAAATAATATTTGTTGACACATAATATTTGCACACACTTGTATGTGTGCATTGGGTATCAATCAACACAAGATAATTAGTACACCTGTCACCTGGAATTTTTCATTGTTTCTTCATTCAGAATCTTCTGTTGTAGCAGGTGTTCCAATAATGCTTGTAACATGGCGCTCTGGAGGTAGAAGAATGGGATCATGATCATAAGACCACCCTGGGCCACAGAGCAAAATTCTGTCTCAGAGGAAGAAAGGAAAGAAGGAAGGAAGCCTTTCCTTTGAGTTGTACAATGGCTTGTTGTTAACTATATTCACCCTTCTAGGTGCTCTTAGAAGCCTTTGTTAAGGCTGGTCAATGGTGCATCTTAACACATGTCACTGTGATACTTCCACACACGGGTCCAGGGCGCATAGTTTCCCCCCTCTCTGTCCATCTCCTCCACCCTGGATCTCTACGAACCACCACTCTACTCACTGGTCAACACTGCTTTTAGATCCCACATATAAAGTGTAGACCGCGAGGGTACTGGTTTGTCTCTGTCTAGCTTTTCTCACTTAATAATGTCTTACAGTCTCATTCATTTTGGTGCAAATGTTGAGACTTCATTTTTGTGTGTGTGTGTGTGCATGTGGCTGGATAAACCTCCATTGTGTTAATATACCGTATTATCTGTTGATAGCACCTAGACGAATGTATATGTTAGCAGCTCTGAATAGTGCTGCAATAAACATTGGTACATACATATCTCTTTGGTATGCTGATGTCATTTCCTTAGAGTATAAACCTGGGTACTCTTAGGATATCATCTTAGTTTTTTTCCCCCCCTGGTGCTGTAATAAAATATTCTAACTAAAGTAGCTTAAAAGAGACACAGTTTAATTGTTCTAGCTCATAGCTCAAGGCTCTCTAGTCCGTCATGGCAGGAAGTCAAGACAGTAGGAACATGAAGCATTCCCAGTCAGGAAGCAGTGATGCGTGCACGCTGCCGTCAGCTCTCTCCCCTCTCACACACTCCAGGATGCTGGAGAACAGTGACAGTGGGCAGATCTTCCTACCTCAGCTAATACAGCGAAGGTGAATTCCCCTCCAGCCTGCTGAGGGGCCCATTTTCTAGATGATTCTAGGTGTCAACGTGATAGTAAATATTAACCATCACAGACATATGCCAGGGAGGTTGAATGGTAGCCTGAGTAATTTTTAGTTTTGAGGCCTGTCTGGGCTTTTATGCACAGCAGATACACTCATCAATATTACAAGAACATATAATAGTTAATCCTCTCTGAATCCTCATTGACATTTGCTATGTTTGGATTTTTCCTGACAGTCATTTGAACTGGTGCTTACAGTTTGCATTTCCCTGATGTCTAATGCTACTGAGCACTTTTTCATGTATTTATTTTTTGAGAAGTATATATTCAAATCACTTGCTCATTTTGACTGGATCATGTATTTTTGCTGCTCCTTTAGTTTCTTTTATGTTCTTGATGTTAACAATTTATCAGCAAATATTGGTAAATTTTCTACCATTCTGCAGGTTTTCTCTGCACTCTGCTGATTGTTTCCTTCATAATGCTGAAATATTTTTAACCTGATATAATCCAACTTCAATTCTTGCTTTTGTCTCCTGCTTTTGGGGGGGATACTTATCCAGAAAATTATTGAAGCAGTGTCTTAAAGTGTTCAGCCTGGTTTCTTTTAGTAGTTTCCCTCATCACACAGGTCCTAATGCTTTCTTGGGAGGCATTTTCCCAACTGAGCCATTTTCCCAGCCCCACAGCTGTGAGTATCATTTTATATTCCAGAGACAAGCAATCTTGTTGTTGTTGTTGTTTTTAGATAAGGTCTTACTGTGTAGCCATGTCTGGCCTGGAAGTTGCTCTAGAGACCAGGCTGACCTCAAACTGAAAGAGATCTGCCTGCCTCAGCCTCCTGAATGCTCAGATTAAAGACACGTGCCAACACACCCAGGTGGTTTTAAAGTTGGTGTAATAGAGTCACATAGAAGATATTATTTTGTATTTGGATTATTTCACTCTGTTTATGAGAGCCATGTTTTGGCATGCATTTTTCTATTGTTTGTTTATTCCACTCATTACCCATTGTATCTCCAATGAATGTAAAAGGTACTCCTACTTTAGTCTATAACACATGATGCTACATGAGCATCCTTGTACGTGTCTCTCAGTAGATGTATGCATACAGTTTGATGAAATGTCTACAGAGGAATAGAACTGCTTTGTGACAGGATTTGTGTTTCTTCTCCTTTGAGGAAACTTTCCCCACGTGTTTCCAACACTACTGCACATCCTTGACACTTGATAGGTCAGTAACTTGTACATCTTTGTGTCAGTTACACTATATTTAAATAATCACTTTCAGTAGATGTGGAGTGAAAAGTAGTACTATAATTTTCACTACTACCTTATTAGAGTTTAATAACCAATGCTATGTTGCCTCCTGTTTTGTATACTTTCAGTAGGTGTGGAGTGAAAAGTAGTACTATAATTTTCACTACTACCTTATTAGAGTTTAATAACCAATGCTATGTTGCCTCCTGTTTTGTATACACAGATGTATATGTGTCCATACATATATGTTCACATGATACCCAGACATATATTTTACTATGCAACTGTCGATTATTTTCTTAAAATAAAATTACAGTGGTAAAAAGTAAACTCAAGCGTATGATAAATTATCATGGCCAGGAGATGGTGGCACACACACCTTTAATCACAGCACTTGGGAGGCAGAAGCACGTGGATCTCTGCAAGTTTGAGGCCAGCCTGGTCTACAGAGTTAGTTCCAGGACAGCTAGGGCCACACAGAAAAACTCTGTCTTGAACCACTCCCGCCAAAGAAAGAAAAGAAAAGAAAAAAAGAAAGATTATCATATTATATATCCATTTAAAGAGTAAAGTACATAAATCCCTGCTACAGTGTGTTCATTTTCTCACTTTTTCATTAAAACTGAGTACTAGGGGCTTGAGCTTTCGTTGTAGAATGTTTCCCAAGCATGGGTGAAACCCTGTACTCATTCTCCAGCACATTAAAAATAAATAAATAGACCTGAGTATTATCATTATTGTAAAATTCTTTCAATATCATATGACAAAACAAGTATTTCTTTGAATTTCTTTGATGAAGCTAGGTGGTTTTTCATAAGTTTCTAATCATTTGAATTTAGTTAAGCGGCTTACATTGTTTTAATTTTTTTTTTAATTTATGTGAGTGTTTGGCTGCATGTATATATGCTACCACATACATGTTTGGTGTCTGAAGAAGCCAGAAGAGGGCGTCAGATCCCTTGGAACTGGAGTTACCACCACTTGTGAGCTGTCATGTGGGTGCTGAGAATTGAACATGGATCCTCCGGAAGAGCAGCCAGAGCTCTTAACTGCTGAGCCACTGCTCCAGTCCCAAGACTTTGATGTTTATAACCACTCTTCTGTTGTGATGCTTTTAAAGAAAATCCTTTGGATTAAAAAACAAAACAAAACTGTTTAAAGCTATCTGTATTAACCCTGTTTCCCGCTTTTGTGTTGTTTTTGTTGTTGTTGTTTTGTTTTGTTTTACATTTGGCCTTTAATTACAGGGTTGATATGCAGAGATCCTTAGATATTTGTTTCATACCTCTTACCTTTTCCTTATGCCCTTTCTTATACAATTACCCGTCTATATTTTAGTCAGATTTCCTAATTTAAAACTTTGAAAACTGATGTAATTATGTTTGTCATGTACAGACTATTGTTTTGAGTTGTGGAGTGTCATACTACATCAACATGGATTACCATACATATTTCTGGGATGATTCTCAGGATGTTTTAGCTGTGGTCGCTGTAGCATATGGTAGATATCTTGACCTTACCCTCCTATCTGCTTGAAATGTTGCATCTTTAGGCAACATCTCTTCAGTTCCCACCTGGCAATTACTCCAGCTCTGGTTGTGTCTATGACATCAACCATCTTGGCATCCACATATGAATGAAATCATGAAGTATCATTTGTCACCGTCCTATGTGCCTGGCTTACTCCATTTATATAATGTTCTATTTGTTGTTGCAAATGATAGGACAGCCATTTTCTTGAAGGTTGAGTAGTATTTGTGTACTTATAACTTGTCTTCTTGTTCCACCCATCTGTTGATGGGACATATAACTTGATTTCTGATCTTGGCTGTCGTGGATAGCTTCCCCCTCAGCATGCAACCTCATTCCCTTTGCATATGTGCCCAGGAAATGGATTGATGGATTCTTCCTCTTACTTTTATTATTTTATTTTTGAATAGGCTTATAATGCTCTAGAATTGATATTATGTGTGTGGATAAAACCTAACTTTACTCTCTTGTCAGATGGTTAATGTGGTGTTTCAGTATAGTGTATTGATGAGTTAAATATTTTCTGCTTTAGCTTCAAATACCACATTTTATTATTTGTTGAATTACACATAAGCAAGATATTCATGACCCTGCTAGTTTATACACTGATATTATTCTCATCATCATATAGTATATATATATATGTATATATACACTATATAAATATATATATTTCACATATATATTTCATATATATATTTCACATATATATTTCATATATATATTTCATATATATATTTCATATATATATTTCTAACATAGTTTAAATCTAAAAGGGGAAGTTCACATGGCTCATTGTTTTTTCAAGTTTTCAGTAATTCATTATTTGAACTGCATCTAAATTTTATATTTTGAAAAATCTTGGGCTGGAGAGATGGTTCAGTAGTTACAAGCACTGCCTGCTCTTCCAGAGGTTCTGAGTTCAATTTCCAGGAACCATATAGTGGCTCACATGGTGATCTGATGCCCTCTTCTGGCATGCAGGTGTACATGCAGTCAGAGTATTCATATATATATAAATAAATAAATATTTAAAAAAGAAAAATCTCAGTGATTAATCTGAGAATTTCCATCTTTGTGATATATTTTATTGTCCTCAACCATTAGTACAAATCTTTATATTTTCTCATATATCTTTGTGGAATTTTTGGTAAGAAATTCTTATGTTTCTTGTTCTGTTGACTTTTAGATTTTATTATCTTACCTGCTGATTTTACTTTAGTAACTAGAAGGATCTCTTGTGGGGGCTGGAGGGATGGCTCAGTGGTTAAGACCATTGGTGCTCTTCCAGAGGACCAGTTCTCAGTTCCCAGCACCCACATGGCAGCTCACAACTGTCTGTAACTCCAGTTCCAGGGGATCTGACACCCTCACACAGACATACATGCCGGAGAAATACCAATGCACATAAAATAGGAACAAATAAATCATTTAAAAAATGTTTTAAAAAGGAAGCTCTCTTGGGTAAATGGATCTGGTAGTGGTTATCAAACTACAATATTTACAAGAATATATATATTCTTGTGGTTTGATATATATATTGTACACATATTATATTTTTCATGCAAGGTCTATTGTCTAGGTATGGCTAATGGTCCTTTTTCTCCCTAGATTTTATTTTTTTCTTTTTCTTGTTTAAGTACTTTGTAAATATATTCTGAATTCATTATGTCCAGAGAGCATACTCTGCCCAGGTGAGGCCTTTCATATTCTGGTATTCATGGGGATCTTCTCAGATTTCCTTAATTTAGGAGTTGCTGGCTATGTGCCTGAGATTCACATGGGAAATAGATACTGGTTAGTACCTACACCTCCACAGCAACACAACAAGTTCACTCTTCAATCTCATAGATACATCTTTTTACACATCAGACCCCTATTTTACAGTGACCTGGTTGCTTCTTTTAATGGGAAGTGCTATTTGTAGACAGGAATCTGTAGCCCAGAGACATTTGTTACTGCGGGATAGACTTTGTTTCTATGCTTTTCAGTAGAGAGATCTGGAAAAGATAAGTATTTTAAGATAAAAATACAACATGTTACTATCAATTCTAAGTGAATAACAGCACATTTACATGACCTCTTCATCTTATAGAAATGTCTTTTTTTCATACATCAAAACCCTATTTTACGGTTATCTTGCTATAATTACTCATTCACCACCCCACAAAGGAACATAATTGTTTCAGAATAACTCCACCAACAATGTGACTAGAGAAAACAGATGTGGGTCTTTTTTCTTAGGGAACAACCTAGTCGTGGTTTCTTTTAGAACTGCAATGGTCTCCGCACCAACTCAAAACAGTTAACGTTTAATATTTTTATTTCAGTGATCACTTCTAAATTTTATAGTTATGTTATTCTGCATCATATCTACAAAACAGAGTGCTGTAAGAATTTAAGCTTCTGCCTATAGCTCATCCATCCTGTTTCTTCCATCTCCCATCATACTTCTATTTAAAGATTTTTCTTCCCTTTATATTTATAAATGCCTCTCTCGGTCATAAGGTAGCTTCTGAATTTAATAGTTTTTCTATAAGGATAATTTTTATTTATAGTATCATTTAATATTCTTGTCTCTGAACTTTATAATTAAACTAAAATGAAATTACCTAGTGTATCCTCTTCCACATTTCCTTAATAACTGGAATAAATCAGTTGGCATCTCCTTCTGCAGACATTGTGCATCCTTGAGGGTCTTTGTACCTCTCCACCTGTTGCAAGGTTATTCATTTCCGAGTTTCTGTCTCCCACAGAGTGGAACTATTAAGTCCCTAGAAAGTGCCTCACTGGCGCCTTTTAACCATCAGTTGAGTTTTCTTTTCTTTATATAAAATTTGGGTTATAATGTCAAATTTCATAATGATCTTACAAGCATTGAATGAGATATGCGGATAGCATATAACATAATGTGTGCTATGCAGGAATAATTTAGCAAATAAAATGTCGACCACTTTAAACAAGGTGTAAGAGGTGATTATTAATTCATAATTTTATGTGGGTATTCATTTGGTAGATATTTATGAAATCAATTGTATTATTTCTCTAATTGGTGAATATTTATTGAATATTATTTTCTAAGCTCTTACATGTACTCTTGTTTATAGTTATTGAGCAAGAATTTGAGTCCACATGGGCTAGGCCTTAGTGATACAGTGGTAGAAAGATGGATGTGGTCCCAACCTTAACAGGATTTTCAGCCTTCTGTCTTACCAAAAGCCATGTCTAAGTAAGCAATTGTGCTCTGGAAAGTCCCCTTTGGAGTCCCCAGTTTGCAAGCACCGGCTTGACATGCCTGAAAATAGTTATCTTATTTCGCTACACTACTGGATTCTCAGTTCCTACTTTCCTCAAACCTCTGCTAAAATGAAAACTGCTAGCGCACGCTGTTCAGAACTCCTCTGTACATCCCTTACAAACTACAGTTTGGTTTTAAATTCCATAAACTGTAGTACCCAATGGATCATTAGCTGCAAGAATAACATTTACAAGGAAGAGTTCTTTATATCATCAACTGAATGTTTCCTGTTTTCAGCCTCAACAAAAATTTAGCTAAAACATCTGCTCCCAATGTCTTTATAGCCTTTTTGGCCTTTTTCATTGTTCCATGCTGTATGTTTTATTCCACTGAAACTAAGCAGTAAAATCTACCTCATGAAGGTATTATTACTATCTTAATATAAATAAGGTATTATTAATATCTGAAATAATGTCTCATATTATTAATATCTTAAATATAAATAAGTTTATACCATTTTAATTCATCAACAAAATATCAGATTTAGGTTTGTGCGGTCTTTCCATAAAACTATAGAAAAGCAACAACAAAATCTCTGAAAGTATAAAGTGTCAGATCTGGAACCTGGGTTGCTAGGGTCACATATCCTCAGGCAGGCATAACAGCGAGTAAGAGAGACAGGAACAGTCCTGTGGAATAACCTTCCCAAAGCTTGCCCACTAGTTTTAGACTCTGAGCCATTTTTTTTTCCCCAGTCAGTTGAATGGCATCTTAAAGGTAGATGAGTAGGTGGATGGATGGTTCTGATAAGAACTATCTACACAGCCCATAGAAACAATGCAAATGATAGAAATGACCTGAGACTTAGTATGTGGCACATAATGTTGAACAAAAGGGGCAGGCTGTACTTCTAAAAGGGCAGCGCCATCTGCTACTTAAAAAAGTCAGTCTCTTTTAAATAGCAGTTGCTTGTTTGACATTGGAATGCAAACCCAATTTCATCAATTTTAATAAAAATTTAACTTATAGCTGAAAACTCAGGTTTTGATGGCAAGGTCTAGAATCTTTTTTTTTATGTTGACTATTTTCTCATTTTTCAAAAACACCTTGAAAATACAAGCAGTGGCTGAGGGGACGCCTTAGCCAGGAAAGCCCTTGTGACACAGCACAAGGACCGGAATTCGGATCCCTAGCACCTAGCACTCTCTACAAGTGGGGTATGACATGGAGCATGCCTGTAATCCCAGCACTGGAGAGGGGGAGACAAGAAGACCCCTGGGGCACACAGGCCAGCCAGTCTACCTGAATTGGTGAGCTCCAGATTCAGCGAGAGACTGGGTCTCAAAAATAAGTTGGGGAGCAATTGCGGAGGACATAGATGTCAACCTCTGATCTACACAGACACAAACTCACACACACCC
Source organism: Pachyuromys duprasi (assembly GCA_028658305.1). NCBI lineage: Eukaryota > Metazoa > Chordata > Mammalia > Rodentia > Muridae > Pachyuromys > Pachyuromys duprasi. Next base: position 55,618,179 of record CM053763.1, on the reverse strand, counting down.
TCCAATGTGTTTAAACTGTTGGCTGCCAGTTTGCAGTCTCTGGCACAAATCATACCATTATGACGTGGATTTAGGTCTACCTTACATATTTTGAAAGCTATAGGTGTTTGTTTTACTTTCTTTTTCAGATAGGGGAATTTATATAAATAGTTAAATTATCCTTAAACTGTTACAACCAATTCATAGTAACTGGAAATGTGTCACTTCCTTGAAGCGAGGCTATTTATGTTTGCCAGAAAACACATCAATTTTTTTTTGTCATAGTCAGTTTTGTGAACTAGAAACAGATGTTTTTGAAGAAGTGTTTGCTGGAATCCATTTAAAATTTTTAATTTAGTTTTATTATTTTGTTTACCAAGGTTGATGTTAAATAAGAAAAGCTATGGTTATCTCATGGTGCTATGATATGGCTTTCTCTCTACTTTGTCAAAAGCTAAGACAAGGTAAAGAAGTAGTTCTATCATAAAAACTAAATCTTCTGGAAAACTATTAATCTTATAATATCCACCCTTTTCTGGGGACATCCCAGGGTAATCTGCTATGTAATTGCCAAGATTATAGCTAATTTTGGTCACAAGTTAACTGACGTGTTTAAAGAAATTTATAAAGCAGCTCAGTTGTTCATATTAGCAGAGTATAAAAGTTTTTAACTTGAGCATTTCTTTAAGTGTTTTTCTACCATTCTATAATCCTCTACAGTCAGTTCTCTTTTTAGCTCCATACCCATTTTTTAATTGGATTACTTGGTTTCTTGCTTTTTAACTTCTTGAGTTCTTTATATATACTGGATATTAGCC
>CM053763.1:55535650-55616882 GCA_028658305.1 Pachyuromys duprasi | reverse complement strand
CCCCATTGGTGGACTTGGAGGGGGTGGGGAGGAGATGAGGGAGGGTTGGGGAGGGTGGGGGGGAATGAGGGAGGGGGCTACGAATGGGATGCAAAAAACCTAACCTGTGATTGATATAAAAATAAATAAATTTATTTAAAAAGTTTTTAACTTTTTATATGTAACACTTTGTAATATCCATTGAATTAAGAAAGGTTTATTTTTTTCTTTCCCCTTATCCCGAGACTGTTTCGTAGAATACAGACATTCAACTCTTGCATTCTGTGGCTTACTGGTTTGTTCCACTATTCTAACAAAGTTGTTTAAGTAGCTTCTAGTCATATGTGCTGGAGGTAGATCATGCTGAGTTGAGGACTTTCCCTGGGTGGCAAGGCATCAGGACAAAATATTTGCTAAGTTTTTGTTCAAAGGCTCTTCTATTCTGAGCTATGTATATACATTCCATACAATCAACTAATTCATAATCAATATTGCGTTGATAGTTTTTGTTTGTTTGTTTGTTACTTTGTGCATTCTCTCTCTTTCTGGACTGCTCACGGTGCATCTTTGAGTGAGTGCTTAGACTCTCTCAGTGATGTCCCAATGGTCATTTTGGTCTAATTCACCTGTATATGTGGAAAGAGAAAGCCACACATTGTGACTTCCTTCAACGGTACGCTTGACCCCTCAAACCATCCCACCACTCTGAAGCACTCCAACAGACTGCAGGCATGTGCTAAAGCATGCACTGAGGGTCTTAAATGGTAGCAGGGTGGGGAGGAGAGTGAGGGTTGGGAGGAGAGGGGTTCTAGGCACATGATCCCTGCCTTCACAGACTTCTCCCTCTGATGAACATGGATTCAGCATGATGGGATATGAGCTCTCCCTGAGAACATATGTGATTTGGAGGCCTCATCCCTTAAACATTCAGAACTTTAGTGTTGGGCCATATCCTAAAACTCAGCATAATATCAAGTAAGCAAAAGTTCCAAATACATTCTGACCCAAAGATCTATAGAACGCATGAGAAGCCTCTTGCTGGGGTTGTGAGTTCAGGCCGGTACTTATGTGACAACTAATACAGAGAACAAAACCGACAGCCTCTATACAGTTAACAAAAGCTGATAATAAGAAGAAGGTTCTATTTACAGCAGATTCAAAATGAACAAGATACCTGAGGATAAATTAATTAAAACAAACGATTTCTCCAAGTGATGCCAGGATGTAAAGCCCTTTATCGGTGAATTCACAAGAACGGAGCTCACACGTCCACACCCTCGACTCCCATGTCTCATTTTATGATATTAAAGCAGAAGTTGAAGCTGCAGCTTTGAGGTTTTTTGTTCTTTTTTACGAGCAAGCCTGTGATCAGCAGAGAAAGGCGTCATTGTCCACCCTAATCTGCCTGCTGGGAGGGAAGTGGGGAGTACTCCAAGTTGCCTTCCAGTCCAAACTTACTGTTGCGATGAACTCTGGCAAAAGCATCTTTCAAGTAAGAAGGGAGGGCCCAGCAGAAGACCTACTCTTCCTTTGTTGTGTGGATCTCCTCTGCCCTTCCCCTGAGCCTACCCAGCCCACAGCTGGGATGCACTGATTGACAAACAGCTGAGAGAGTTGGTACTCTTGGCACACCAAAGGGGTTCTGAAAGCCAGGCACCCCACGTACTCCACAGCAGAGAAAGCACCCACAGCCAAAGATACAGACTTTTTATCTGGGTTCATCCATGTTTACAGGACAGCCCCTGTGCATAGTCTGGGCAGTGGCCTTCACCTGCCCAGCAAAGTGAGCCAAACAACCGACTGTGCATATATATATTTTTTATACATGTGTGTTCTCTGCTTGAGCAACGCTCTTGTCAACCAAGAGAGCACTGGCCCTCTTACAAGGTTTTGCTGCCCACATCACTCAAGGCCTTTCGAAGGTGCAGAGGAGTGGAAGTCCCAGTGCATGCAGGACTCAAAGCTGATTGGCCAGAAGTCACAAAACCAGAATTCCTCCCACTCCCAGGGCTCCTGTTGTAGTCTGCCTCCAGCCTGCTCTTCTGTGATTTTGTTTTACTCTAACTACGTTTTCCTGACTTATGTTCTGACCTCATGATGGGAGGCCTTCTGAGCTCTTTGCTGATAATCATTGGTTCATGCCATGTAGTTTCTGATGAAGCATCTGGATTGTCTGTCTCCCTTCCTGCCTCTCACTGCTACTGTCCCCGCCGCCATGCCTCCCAAGGATCCTGGGAGATGGTGTGGGTGTTTTAAACAGCTTCTATACACTGTCAATGAGCTATCCACAAATTAAATTAAGAAGAAAATTCCAGTCACAATAGATTCAAAAAAGAATAAAACAACCTGGAAATAAATGTAACAAAAAATAAACGGCTTTCCCAGTCTGATCCAAATGGGATTGTTAGAATTCCAAAAAATTACCATTTCACCAGGACAGTTGCAAATGCTTAAAGGATGCGCACTTACTGGCTTGTGTGTGCTCAGGCGTGCATTCGATTTTACTTTGCTGTGTATTGATCTGTAAACAATTTTCATTTAACAGTGAGACCTCGCATATAGCGAGGCACCTGACTTATTCGATGTCCATTTCGTTCGGCACCTTAGTGCCTGGGAGGTCCTGTTTGTTCCTTCTGCTCTCCCCCTCACATTCCTGTGGCGGGCCACCAAAGGAGAAACCAGACAGCTGGAGGACACAGCCCAGGCTCCTTGTCTCCTTGAGCCTTGCCAGCCACAACGGAAGACAGAAGCCTGGGCAAGCCGGCCAGTTCTCTCCAGCACAGCGCTGCTTTCCTGATCCCATTTCAGATCAAAACACTTGTCTCTACTCCTCTTCCATTTGCCTTCTGTGACAGAGGAGTTGTAGTGGAAAGGAGTAGGTGAACCCAAGGTCTCCCAAGTATATTGCTGTTTTTAAGAAAACTCAAGGCAACATCAGTTTAATCAAAATTAATGAGGTCTTGCAAGATGCCAAACTGTGCTAGAAGTCAGTGCTAGAGAACAGTGAGGACCCTTTCACCAACAAGGAGCGCACAGTTTGAGACCTGCCTGCAAGCGTGTTGATAACACTGACAAATGTGTCCACTGAGCATGTAGAAGCAGTGGAGAGAAAGAAGTAATTTTGCCTGAAAGTTTTGCCTGAAAGGAGCCACAGATGGTGACTACCGACAGTGATTTATTTTATTTTTTTAATTTATTTATTTTTATCTCAATCACAGGTTAGGTACTTTGAATCTCAGGCGTAGCCCTCTCCCTCATTCCCTACTACCCTCCCACTCCCTCCCTCAACTCCCTCCTCCCCGCCCCCTCCAAGTCCACCAACAGGGGAGGACCTCCTCCCCTTCCATCCAATCCCAGCTTATCCTGTCTCCTCAGGGCTGGCTGCAGTGTCCTCCTCTGGGATCTAGCCAGTCTGTCACTCCCCGGCTTGTATGGGGGAGGGTCAAAGAGTCAGCCATCAAGATCATGACTGAAACAGTCCCTGTTTCCCTGAATAGGGTCTTCAGTCCTACAACCGAGCTATCATGGGCCCCATCTGTGCGGGGGTTCCAGGCCACATCCACACATGGTCCTTGATTGTAGAAACCGTCTCATACAAGACCCCTGTGCCCTGCTCAGTTTGGTCTTTGTGGAGCTCTCCGACAGTGATTAATTTACGTTTTTAGCTACTGTTTTCCTGGGACAAGGTCTCGTGTAGATGAGGCTGGCCTTGAACTCCCGATCTTTCTGTCTCTACTTTCCAAGTGCTGGGATTACAGGCATGTGCCTGGCTTGACTCCCAGGATATTTTAAGAGTAGTGCTGAAGGTAGAAAAGAGAGAAGAAATCACAAATGAGAGAATCCAACAGCTTGGGAACTGTACTGATTTTCTATTACTATCAAAATGAATTACCACAATTCATTATTAAACACAATTTTACCATCTTATAGCTCTGAAGGTCATGAGTCCAGCTTGGGTCACAGTTGGCCAAAATCAGGTTGTTTCTCAGGCTATGTTCTTTAAGGGAGGACATCTGGCCACTTGTACTGTTTGGCTCATGACCAGCCTTCCTCCATGTTCAAAGCCGCAGCAATGGGATAAAGGCTTACCTACTTTCCAGACTGCTCTCCCTCTCTCCGGTTCATCTTTCTAACCTACCCAGGAAGGAGTCTCTGTTTCTGAAGACCCTGGGGATTAATCAGGCTCACCTGGAAAATCCACAGTACTCCCTCTACCTCAAGGTCCACGTTCTTACTCTATCTGCAGAATTCTCTTTGCCCTGGAAAGTAACACACATGTTCCAGGAGTTAAGACATTAACATGTAGGTGGGATTATTTTTTAATATTTTGTTTTTGTTTTTGTATTGTTGTTATTTTTCGAGACAGTTTCTCTTTGTAGACTTGGTTGTCCTGGACTTGTTTTTGTAGACTAGGCTGACCTCGAACTCACAGATATCTCCCGCCTCTACCTCCTTGAGTTGCTGGGATTAAAGATGTGACCACCTCCACCAAGCTATCTTGGTGGCATCATTAATCTTCTCAAAAACAAGAGCTATTTTATGGTGCTGTAATGCCCAGTGACATCAAAGACAGAGAGAAGAGATTTAGAGGGGTGACAACTGTCAGATAATGAAGGCTTTGTATACCATGTAATGGAACATAGCTGAATCCTGAAGCCGATTTTAAATCAGGGTGAGAATTGTGTCATCTGGTAGCTTATAGGACAGACTCAAGGTAGCCAGGAAAGCTGGTTATTGCCAACATCTCAATGGGAAGTAGTGAGGATTTGTACATGGCACTTTGTAGCTTATCTAGAATTATCTAGAAGAATACAATTCAGCAAGATTTATGGAAGAAATACTCGTCATTCCAGATGCCATGGTTCTCTAGAGGGTGAGGGCCAAATCCTGAGGAACACCAACTTTTAAGGGGAGGGCCACCAAAGGAAACAAGAGTAACACAACCCCTGTCCCCAAGGCTTAGGGAACATCCAGGATGAGGTGGTGCTAAGACTGTACGAGCCAGAGGATCGGGAGGACTGCAGTGAGACAGTGTCTTCTGGGCATGACAGGAACTTTGCACGGGTGAGCTCTCCACAAAATGGCTGCCGGCTCAAGACCACACCCTCAACATGCCAGCACAGACTGGGAAAGGGCTCATGAGGCCCCATTTCTAGTTGAGGAGCTACAGGCAGTCAATGGCTGTGAGGAAGGGAGCATCAAGCCTCTGATCAGTTGACCACACCTCAGTGACCTGCCCAAAACCATGTACATATGGGCAACACTAACCAAACTCAGGAGATTGCATATAAAGAGGATATGAATTTGAGAAAAGGATGTGGGGAGACATAGTAGGAGTTAGTGGGGCAGGGAGGGGCAGATGTGGTAAAAATGCATTGTGCTCATATACAGAATTCTCAAAATAAAATGAAACATGAAAATCTATGCTTCTCACCCCCAAAATTGCCAGTCATGCAAAAAAAAAAAAGAAAAAAGAAAGAAAAGAAAAGCAGGAAAATTCCACCTGTTACAAGAAAAAATACCCAATGGGAGAAACACAGAAGGAGAACTGGTAGATAGGGACATTACAGCAGCTATTATAAATATTTTATATATTGGGGAAAAGAAAGAAGAAGGCAAGTATATCAGGGGAAGCAACAGTTTTCGAAAGTCCCAAATCAGACTTGTAAAGACAACACTCCAAATGAAGAAGTCACTGAACAGAATTAGCAAATGTGACATCGAGAGAGAGGTGAACCAACCACAAATAACAGTAAGTACTGTCCCAGTCCAACCACTGACAAGCAGAGATGAAGAGAACGATCTTCTAACAAGAATAAGAAGTTCCAGTCAGCACCGCCATGCTGGCAGTCAGTCAGTGTGTCAGTGTAAGAGAATAGAGAGAGGTCGCCGAAGAGATGAAAATGGAAGAAAAGAAGGTTCATCACACAGGAGTGTAACATCTGCGGTGGGCTTCCTCGTTTGCTTTTATGTGAGAATGCTGAACAGATTTGTGGGTTGAGGATAATGATGATAAAATGGCTGCCATCTACTAAGCCTCGGTTTGTGAACTGAAATACTAAATAGTATGAGGTCTCTTGATTCATTCTATCTTAGCCTTTATCGTCATATAAGATAGGTACTGTCCTAGCTCACCTTCTCTTGCTATGATAAACATCATGACCAAAATCACCTTGGGGGAGGGGAGGGTTTATTTCACCTTATAGGTTCCAGCCCACCAGAAAGGGAAGTCAGGGAAAGAATTGAAGATGGGAACCCGGAAGCAGGAAAAGCAGCAGAATCCGTGGAGACCTGGTTACTGGGTTGTTCTTTCTTACGCAGTGCAGACCCACCTGCACAGGGATTTACACCATCCACTGCCGGGCAGGCCCTCTTACATCAACTAGCGCAAGCTAGACTGATTCTGAAAAATTCCTCAGCTAAGGTTCTTCTCCCCAAGTGGCTCTAGATTTGTGTCAAGTTGACAAAGACACAGGACTGTTTTTTTCCTGTCTTTTGCAGCTAAGTAAACTGAGTCATAGACCGATTAAATATTATTCCATATTATATAGCTTAAAAGTAACAGAGCTGGAATTCAAGCTAAAGTCCATGCGTTATGTATATGAAGCTGAGCCAACATGAAAGCAGAGATTATTAAGGAGAAATGGGATGCCCTAACTGATGATGTCATGCCTAGAAAGACCTGGCAAAGTATGTGATAGTACGGGAAGATGGATTGGCCTTGACCAAGAACAAACAAATGTTTACCTTTTAATATTTAGGAGGAATCAGTGAGGAGAAGCACCGATGATGAATGAACCTGTTGATGTGGAAGATGAGTTCAGGCAGGTGGGAAAAGTGAAGGCTGACACAATTACTGTCCAGTTAGAAATGTCAAACAAAGGAAGGATGAAACAGTGTAGCTGATAGCCTGAATGCATTTGGAAATCACTTCAAATGGTTGTGCTATTGATTTCCAGTGAAACAGAGAGGTGTGCAAGAGATGCACAGGAGTGGAAAGATGTCTGCTTTCAAGCTCATGTGACATCCAGAAGCATGCTAGGCATTTCCTAAAGGATGCCAGACCAGCAGATGCTGTCCAAAGGGCCAGAACATCTTGGACATACCCAGGGTCTCTGTACACACCTACTCAAACACTAATGGTTTCCTCATGCTGACCTCTTTCAGATAAGGTCACTTGGTACAAGACCTTACTGAGCTGTTACTTTCCTTGGAATGTCCTAAAATTTCAATTTTTGAAATAGCTTCCATACTATTGCATGCCATCCACAAATTGTGAACTCTTGTTAAACTTTTAGTTGCAGAGTAAATGTTTCCTTCAAGTCACAATTACCAACAGGGCAGTTCAGTAACACAAGTCCCTATTGTGAAATCGTATTTGTGAACTTCTGACATTATATTTAACCTTTCATGTGTATACTCTCTAACACTGTCCTTCATGCTCTATTTTTTTGATTCCACATTTTTAAAATATGACACACTTGGTTTCTGTACCCACTTGCATTGTGCAGTATGAAAATACAATCATTTTTTTCCACATGTGATACTGTTGATGAATAAAACATTTTATCCACTAGAACTGAGTCCAAAGTTCCCGCCCTAGAAGGACAGCCTTAAACAATCTGTAGCTTCATGGAAGAGGAACCTTTTGCTGAGTGTGAGCATCCAGATTATGACTTATTTATTCTTACTTGTGTGTGTGTGTGCACATGTATACTCATGTGGCATGTGGAAACTGTCTTCCTCCATTACTCTCCTCTATTTTGTGAGCCAGGGGCTCTCCCTGAACCCAGAGCTTGCTGATCCAGCTATACCAGATAGCCAGGGAGCTCTGAGGTTCTGCACATCTCAGCCTCTGCAGTGCTGCTGGGATTACAGGGGTGTGCTGCCAATTGGCTTTTTAGACAGAAACTCATCCAAACTCAGAAAAGTCTTCATACTTTACTGAACGAGCCATCTCCTCAGCCCTGACATTTTAATTTTAGGGACGCAAATACATTTTAAATAGTTTGATTGTTTTCTTCATAAAAGAGATTTGCTTTCAGTAAGGGAGATGAAAAAAAGAAGAAGGTGATTTCTTCCTGGACATCTGTGAGTTGACTTTTGATTTATACAGAACCTACAAAGGCAAATGAAGTGTTTTGTCCACTGAGATTCTGAGTTCTTTAAGGTGCAAAGGGCCAGTGGAATGATAAAGATGGCCAAGAGGCAAACCTCTCTAGACTTCCTGCTTTATCTGTGGCCATAAAACCTGACAACCCATTCTCAGCCCACCTGCCACTACAGTTCAAGCAGTTTGCTGTTAAGGAGGTCACTGTATTCAGAGGACACACACACACACACACACACACACACACACACAAGCTCTGTCAGAGCTTCTGTCTGGTTGTCTGCCTCTCAGATCCGATCCACCAGGCTTCAGCTTCAGGTCCTGCTCCGATTCCCCACTGTCACAGCAGTCACATCTAGCGTACTTTAAGAGCCTTTAATTATTAAAAACAGTACCTGTGCATTCCAGGAAAGGAAGGATGAAGGAAGGAAGGAGGGAAGGGAGGAAGGAACAGAGGGAGGAAGGAACAGAGGGAGGGAGGAGCTGAGAGAGAGATAGGAAAGTGGGGACATACTTAGTGCCCAGAGAACGTTTCAGCATCTCAAGTCGGATCTTCTGGCTATCTATTCCCACACTCAAAGCTAAAATCAGGTTGTGCTTGTTCTATGTGAGGACCTTACCTTCCCGCTCATGACGGCTCGGCTTCATGTTGAGTCTGCCCCCTGCACCAGATCTGCAACCGGCCATTTTCTTGACATTTGTTGGCTTCTTTTGGTGGAAAAATGACAATAAAGAGTACACTGTGGATGTTATGAAGTATTTGTTGCTAATGTGGCATTGTTACTAGACCTTGTTAATGTACAAAGGTAGGATTTTTAAAATAATAGTAATGACTTTATAGTTGTTATTTATTTATCGTTATTATTATTATTGGTTTTTCAAGACAGGGTTTCTCTGTGTAGCCCTAGCTTTCCTGGAACTCATTCTGTGGACCAGGCTGGCATCAAATTCACAGAGATATGATTACCTTGACCTCCCAAGTGCTGGGACTAAAGGCATGCACTGCATTCATCACTTGGCATATACTTGACTTTTTAATTCAGCTGTACTAATTTCTTGGATTTTTCCAGTTGCACATCTTTTTTTTTCATATTGGCATCTTGAATTTACACTTCTGTTTTTGTTTTATTGAGTTTAAATGCATATAGCTTATTAAAATATACTCCAGTGAATTTTAGCATGTGTGCAGAGTGTACTATCAGCATGTTCTAATTCTAGAATTTTTCTGTTATACCAAAAATAAATGTTGTGTCTCATTCTTTACATGTTACGCCTCCTCTTGGCTGCCATATCTACATAACCACCATATCTGTTTTGTTTGAGTAGATTTGCCTGTGCAAGACAAACATAGAATGTGGCCTTTTGTGTCTGAGCTGCTTCTCATGGTCTTAATGAGTGCAAGCTCAGCCTTGCAGTAACAGGTGTCAGGACCCCCTCCCTCTTTACAACTGTAGAATAGTGCTGCACTGCTTGTTTTTCCATTCATTTGTCAATTGATGGGCATATCAAGTGTTTCTTTTTTAAAATGTCTTTTTAAATTTTGTGTGGGCCATGTGTTTGCAGTGTCCACAGAGGCCAGGAAAAGATGTCGGGTTTCCAGGAACTGGAGTTACAGGTTACTGTGTGTGGTGGTGTGGGTGCCGGGAACCGAACCTGAGTCCTCTTACAAGAAAAGCAATTGTCCTTAACCACTTAGACAGCTCCCAACCCCTAAATGTTTTTTCTGAATCTGCTGTAAAGGATGCTGCTGTGAACTTTTGTGCTCAAGTTTCTGCCTGAGCCTGTTTTTCCATTTGCTTGGGTGCTCTCCCGCACTTCCGCGTGCATTTGCGTTACTGACTGGGGGCATGTCCTTTCACCCTGGAGAACTTGCTTTAGTATTTCACATAAGGCAGATCTGCCACAGCTATTCTTTCCATTGTGGTTTATCTTGGAATGTCTTTGTGTTCCCTTCACTTTTGAAAGCTGCTTTGGATGGAGAGCTTTGGTTTTGGTTTGGTTTGGTTTTTAATCACCCTGGATATGTCATCTCCAATGATCACTGGCTTTCCATTGTTCTAGTGAGAAGTCACTTGTAACCTGATCCCCTTCTTAATAACGAGCCACATTTAAATTTTGGTTGCTTTTCTTGTTGCTTTCAAGACTTCCCCTTTTATCTTTGACTCGTGATATGTCTGGACATGAGTGTCAGTGTCCACTGCGGCTCTTGTAGGGCCCTTTTCCTCCCTCTTTCCTTGGGGTTTCTGTTATTCTGTTGCTGGTCTGCCTCCACTGATGTCACAGGGCTCCCAGCCTGCCCCTGTAGCTCTTGTGGTCTCTATCATTGCTGACACTGCTCTGGAATCAAAGCAGTGTCTATTAATATTATTAATATTCTATTTAACACTTGATGCTTGAATATATCCCAAGATAGTGAGTGTAGTGAGAAAATGAGGTCTTTTTTTAAATAGTCTGTTGACCACATTTCACCTACTGGTTTAGTAAACAATGGTTGTGGGCTTATGAAAGACCTCCGACCGTTTCACAAGGAACTGGTTCATGACGTGTTTAACATTTCCAATAATGACTTAGATTTGAAAGACCATGAAGCCTGTCTGTGTGGACTCAGACTCTTATGTTCTGCCGGTGATTCCATTCACTTGCTGAGGAGCATATGCATTTACTGTGTGCCATCGACATGCCTGGAACTCTTTGGCGAGGAATGCAGTGAAGAACAAGGCAACCCAGGTCCCTTCCTTGTGGGACTTACACACTAGTTAGGAAAGACAAAAATCAGTCCCATAAACAGATCATAATGTGTTGTATTTTATCGAGTACTGAGTTCTGGAAGCAGGAGGATTGGGAAGAAGGGTTGGAGTGAAGAAAGAGAGTAAAGAATGGCCAAAGAGAGACCGTAGAGAAGGAAAGAGATCTGTGAGGCAGTGGTGGTTGAGTAAAAATGGCTCCCGTAGACTCATATATTTGCATGATTAGTCACCAGGTGATGAACAATTTGGAAAGGATTAGGAGGTGTGGCATTGCTGGAGAAGGCGTGTCGTTGTAAGTAGGTTTTGAGGTTTCCAAAGCCCAGGCCAGACCTAGTCTGTCTCTGTCTTTCTGTGTCTCTCTATCTCTCTGTCTCTCTCAGTCTCTGTCTCTCTCTCTTCCTCCTCCTCTCTTCCTTCCCTGCCTGTGGATCAGAATGTAAAGTTCTCGGCTACTTCTACAGCACCATGTCCGTCTCTTCCCCACCATGAAAGTAAGAGTGGACCAATCCTCTGAAACTGTCAGTAAGCCCCACTTGAACGCCTTCCTTTATAAAAGTTGCCCTGGACATGGTGTCTGCGCAGCAGTGGAACACTGACTAAGACAGAGACTGTGGTAACAAAAGGCAGCCAGTGTGGCAGAAAACTGGGAGCTCAAAAAGGTGCGAAGAGGTGGTCAGGGCCGTGTAGGGCCTCAGGGTCTGGAACCCCGTGGCCTCAGGGTCTGGAACCCCGTGGGTCTTCACTTTTATTTCCTGTGCTGATTAGTTTCTTGTCAACTTGGCACAGACTAGAGTCATCTGAGCATTCCAATTGAGACAACTTGACACAAACTAGAGTATATAAAAAGTCCAAGTAAGAAAATGCTTCTTACAGGCAAGCCTGTAGGCCATTTTCTTAGTGATTGATGGGGGAGGGTCTAACCCATGGGGGGAGCTATCACCCCTGAGCTGGTGGCAGCTGGTGGTGCATAGCTTCAAAAGCAGGCTGAGCAAGCCATAGGATGCAAGCCAGTAAGCAACAGCCTTCCATGGCATCTGCATCAGCTTCTGCCACCAGGTTCTTGCCCTGCTTGAGTTCCTGTCCTGACTTGCCTCAGTGATGGACAGTGATATGGAAGTGTAAGCTGAAATATGCCCGTCCCTCCCCCAAGTTGCTTTTGGTCATGGAGTTTTATCATAGCAATAGAAAACCAGCTCAGACATGTTATTTGAAGGTTTTGAGCACTTAGTATAACTTGGACTTTGTCTAGCGTCTGAAAAGAATGACTATGAAAGAGAAACAGGTAGGATTCTTGAGGGGGACCAAGAGAGGGAGAGCAAGAGGAAGAGGAGGCAGGTAAAAGGTCTTGTAGTCATCTAACTGAAAGATGCTGTGACTTGGCCTAGTGGAATAAGGAAAGTGGGCGGGCTGAACAACATGATTCTAAGTTCTACTTTATGGTACCAAATTATTATATGGTACAAAATTATCCATAATTCAACCACATAATTTCTCATTGTATTATGACTTTTAACAGGGTAAAACTGTAGTGGTTGATATTTCTTGCTAAATATAACTCTTCTCAGAGACTAAATCAGATACATTTTAGCAGAAATGAAAAAGGAACAAATAATACATATATAGACAGTAAACTTTGCCTTCAGAGATATCAGGCAAGGGGCGTGGGCTGGGATTATGTTTTTAAGATGGACTACTCAAGTTTAAGTCCTGATGGTTTTAACTAAAACCTTAGGGGAGGTTCCGTTGCTTTGGTTTCAGATGGAAAAAAATAAGCCCTGGGCACCAGGGCATTTCAGAGAATGAAGTCACGGATGCGCAATGCTTGCTCAGTGATTCTCTTCTCTCAGCTTACGAGCAGCTGTCCTGGTAGTCCCCACTATTCAGAATGTTTGCTTAGCATAGAAATGTGTTTTAGAACAAGAAGATATTTAATTCTTTGAGTTTCTAGATGAAGAAATCATAGCCTTGAGTTGGTTAAAGACTTGTTCAAGAACAAGAATCTTATAAGAGACAGGCCGGGACTCCTCTGTGTGAATTCAAAGTGCCACAATGGCTGCACATGTAACCTCTCTAATGCTTAGCTGAAAGATTTTAGAAGCAGCAGGCATGAGGACAGCAATGGCTAACAGCAACATATGTTCTTTTTGCTAGTTGTATTCCATGGGGAAACTTCCTGGCACCAGAATGGCGGAGCTGAAAGCCAAGTACACCTTGCTACACGACACAGTGGTGAGGTATGCCATTTGCCAACCAGGAGCGATCGTGTATCATCTCTGTATTTCTTGTTTATAATGAACGAGGCTTGTCTTCATTTGTGTTCCCTCCAAATGTGAAATCCAAGTGGTTTCAGAAAGTATTGGAGAAGGCATTGTGAGTGAGTGGGGGAAGCGAGGCTGAGGGAGAAATCCAGGTGGGGTGCGCCCATCTGTGGTTCATACTGGGGGCAGCCCAGGCCCAATCTCATGGACTTCCTGACTGAGTGTATGGAACCATATCAGTGCTGCCACCAAGAAAGCCGGGGTATTTGTCCGCTTGCTTACATCCCTCATCAAGAATTGCTCCTGGAGAAATCAGCTCTTGACCTCTGAGATGATAAGCATGCATCTAAGGTCCAGGAGCAGCTCTTGGGCAGAGGGACATGGGTGCTAATGAGTATCCTTATATATGGTGACTGTCTGTTGGCAATGCTTTCCACAAGAGGATTTTCGTGGAACACTGAAGGCATGTGCAGTCCTGCAGGACCCCTCCCTAGCCGCCATTCATAGTATAGATTCTACAACAGCTCAGACTCACATCTGTGTCGATTTCTGCCTCCTACCTCAGGCTACTCTCTTTAGCTAGGTCCACACCGGCAGCAGGTCAGAAGACTAGGTGCCCTCAGAATAAGTCAGCAGCTTTGCCCAGAGCCTACTATTTACCACTGGGAATTGAAGCTATTTCTCTTCAGTGGTGAATTATCAGTGCAGGACACAAAGCTATGCAGTGGCATCCTCTGCTTCCAGGCTGTGCTGTGAAATAGCACCTTGCCCTCTGCTACTCACATTTTGCCTCCTCTTGACCCCTTACTTCCTTCTCTACCCATCACAAAACCCCCCACTCTGTCTCAAGCCCGTAGGAAAAGAAAGCATGGAGAAGCAAACACTATGCTTTTGCTGCTTAGGCCTGCATGCGGGTTGGAAGTACTGGACCCACACTGACTGAGATTTCCACAAGACTACATCAGAAGTTAAATTCTCCTCTACTGACACTTGTATGTCACAAGCATATGTGTAAACGGCCCCCTGTGTTCTGACTGGAAGCCAACTGCCAACTCTCTGTGGGAAGAGCGCTTTGGCCTGATCCAACAGTGGCAGTTGAGCCTTGGAGAGCTGTCACCATAAGGAGCCCAGGTCGTGCCAGATGAACACCATGTTCACGTACAAGAGTACAGAAGCATAAGAGAAGAGCCCCCGCTTCCATTCCTGTAAACTGGAGGCGTTTTCATGAGCGTTGCTCCGCTTGCTCTCTGGCGCCTACCACAGTTCCTGGAACACACGATGTTCCAATAAATGTTTGGCTGGATGCCACTGACCACATGACCCAGAAAAGCGTGGGGACATCATGGAAGCCAGCCATCTCAGCTGAGACAGACCTGATCAGGATATCGGGCATCTCTGCAAATGACCCAAAACCCAGAGGTTTTTCTCGTGGAAGGGAAATGTAATGGACTCTGCACATAGAGAGTGTTGGCTTCAAAACAGAAAACAACAAAGGCCCACCTGTGAGTCCCAGGTGGGGCTCTCTGATGAGAAGGCACCTGGATCAGATAGGTCACGTCCACTAGGAGTATGGAGCAGCACTAGCTCGTCACATGCAGGAGTTCTAGAATATTCTCAGGGATGGGTCAAGGACAATTTGTCTGTAGCAGACACTTCTCTGAACAGGGACAAGGCTATAGAATACAACCAGGACTGTAGGAACCCTCTTATCTGTGGTGCTCAAGTCTAGTTCTAGCCAGGCCTTGGGTAAGATTAAAAGCTGATTAATTACTGTCCAGAATTTTATAGAACTTCCCCAGTTTCCCAGTGATGACCCTTAGAAGAGTGCTTAATGTCATAGTTTCAGTAAGGAGAAAAGATTCGGGTGCAGTCATGTTTGGAGAAGTTAAAGGCACCAAGAAAGATGGGTTGCTCGGGTACTTTAGGGTCCCTCTTTCCTCTGTTTACCCCTTCCTTGGAGGTTCTGGTCTTCAGATTTAGAGGGAATATCCTGTTGCTTCAGAATGATATCCTTTCTCCTTGTCTCCACTCTCTGGATCTCAGGACCTCTGGAGGAACTTACGGCCAGGCATTGCAGCTGACTCAGTAGCTGAGCCACGCTTCTGCCTGTGCTAAGCCTTAGTCCCAGGCATGACTGAAGTGAACCGAATCCAGGCATGGGAAGAGCTGTGTCAGGCTCCCAGGTCTTCTCTGGAGTAAGGGGGTGCGTCCTGGAGATGTGCGCCTTCTTACAGTCAGTGTCGTTCCCTGTAACCCAGCACACAGGAGAATGAGCTGCAGCTGCTGGAGAATGCCAAGCTCTACACAGAGCAGATCCAGGAGCAGCTGGTCCACCTGCAGGAGGCTGATGGCTTCCCCGATGTCGTCTCCACTGAGGTCTCTAAGCTGCGGGAGCAACTGCTCAAGTACCAGAACGAATACAACGCAGTGCAAGAAAGGGAGTTCCACACCCAGTATAGACTGAACAGGTGGGTCCCCGGCCCCCCGAGACAACCCCACTGTCTGCGCAGTCTGCCCAGGTGAGCTCCCTGCTTGCCGGGAGACTGGGGCTGTTTTCAAGTTAAGTTGGGAAGGCATTTTTAGGTATAAGGAGTATGAGCTAATAACTACAAGCCAAGTTAGTTTTCCCCTCGATTCCCTGTACTGAAACATCACACCAGCGCTGGGAAAATAAGTCAGGTGACAGAAATCCCTGCAGTGTTCTCTGTGTGTCAGAAACTCCAGAGCTTAGAAGCTGTTACCAAGAAGTGCGTTACACAGAGCAAGGACTCGGTGACCTCTTCCCCTCACCTGCCCTTGCCCTTGTCTCTTTATCTATCTCCTCCCACGTCTCCTCTCTACTTGAGGCTCCCGACTGTATCACGTCATGCTGCTGGGCACCCACGTCCCATCTCCTTCACTTTATCTTCCAGCACGGTAGCCACAGGACCCTGTGTTTAACCTTTGTCCCCTCTTACTAAAGAAAAAATAGCGGCCTCATGGGAGATTCATTCGCTTATTCAGACCGAGAGGGGGTCACTTAGTGACAAAGCAGGTGCTAGCAGGAGGGTGAACCTGTTCCCCAAACCTCCCTGGTTCCCATGGAAGTTCAGCCTGCCTCACTTCATGGTGACTGTAATGTTGAGTTTGTGATGTGCCGTGTGCTGTGGTGTGCTGTGCCTGGGTACTAGGAAAGGAAGCCAAACCTGCCCTGCTAGAATCTGTTACCATTTAAGGTGGTAGAGCTTTGGCTATTTTTAACAGTATGTAGAATTCAGATAGTGAAAACACAACTCAGCTCAGAGAGACAACAAATGCCGAGCAGCCTCCGGAAAACCGTGAGAACCCTGGACCTTAAGATCTCTCCTTGTAGCTTAAGTTTTCAACTAAGATAAAGAAGGTAGTTTAATGAACAGCATTCTATTCAGAAGGAGAAAAAAAGCAGGCGTTTTTTTTTTTTCTGTGTGTCTTTCAGTCTAAACTCGTTCAGACTTTCCAGATAGAACTATAAAAAGAAAGTCAGCTATTTCTGTGGACTCTTTCAGCTGAAAGAAATAATGAAATTAAAACAATTGGTGGTTGTTCATTAGTGTTGCAAATAGGAATTTGTGACATTTTGTGAAAGGGTATGAAGCACAGAAGTCAGCTGGTTTTTAAATTGTTTAAAATTTCCAAGTATTTCTGCCAAGAAAAAAAAAGAACGAGGCGGGGTAGGGAGGACCTTTTGCCTTTTAGGTATAGACAGTGGAATTGTTCACCCAGCTCCTTAGGGTAGGGAAGGGATGGTGTGTGGCTACTTACACCGGACGAGGACAAGGCTGTGGCACTGTACCCTGAGCAGATCCCCCTGTATCCTCAAATATCATCAGCTCTGGAACTGATAAGCTCATTTCCATACAAAACAATTTTGCTACCAAAGGGAATTCCAGGGAGGAATGATGGGCTTCGCATTTCAGTGCCTTCACGCACTTGCTATTACACGCTACAGAAATAAATCCACTCAGCACTCCCGGGGAGGGGGGGGGGGAGTAGGCATTTCTATCCACAGATAAAAATAAATGAAGCCTATGAGAGCAAGCTATTCATCCAAATACACAGATGATGTTTGTCAGTTCAGCACAGTGAACTCTCATTGTATTCAGGACCTAAATAATAGAAGCCCAAGTCGTCAACATCCCCCACCCCAGCATCTTCAGGAGCTTCTGAATCACTGGTGACTGGCAAGAGCAACCCCGAGTTACTTTCAACCTGGCTGGTCTTCTCCTATTTGCTGCTGCCACTGTCCCTGCTTCCACCACTGCTGGCTCCTCGTCCTCCTCGTCCTCCTCGTCCTCCTCGTCCTCGTCCTCCTCTTCTTCCTTCTCTTCCTCCTCTTCCTTCTCCTCCTCTTCCTTCTCCTCCTCCCCCCCCCTCCTCTTCTCCTTTCTCTGTCTCTTTCCTCTTCTGTTTTATACTTATTGAGACAGGGTCTCACTATGTAGACCAGGCTGGCCTCAAAGTCACAGTGATCTGCTTGCCTCTGCCTCTGCCTCCCAGGTGCTGGAATTGAAGGCCTGTGCCAGCCTTCAATTCTGTTTTCACACAGAATAAGCTTTTTAATAAATGCTAATGATCAGTAAAATTGTTTCATTAGTTAATAATTAAACCTGTGTTATAGTTTTAGTTTAGGGATCCTACTCACTGGTGATCTCTTGATAAATTTACACTTCAGGAAGAAAATGTGCAACATATTTATGTGAGCTAAGTACATATAGATAAAGAAGTAGTTAAATACATACTGCAGGGAACTTATTTTGCAAGCTAGGAAGTCATTCTTTTTCTAAACACTTTCTCTGATAAAGGCTTTTCAATATTTTCAAACATTCCCTTCAGTGTTTACTTTTCCTGTGACCCTTTTGGGGTTGCCTGCTTTCCAGTAACCACTAAAATTTGGTTAGCAAGTACATTGTGTCTCTTGGGCTAGCTCTGACAGATTCTGACAAGCTGGAGAAGTGAGGCCATGGTCAGTGTCCTCTGTCATGATATGGACATGGACAGTGGTGACGCTAGAGCTGGGCATGTGCAAAGGATATCCTGGGTGACTCTAATTGGCTCTTCTAATCCCTTAGGCTCTTCACATACTTTCTGTCCTTGGTCCAATAAAGACATCAAAGTAGAAACCAAGGAACACACCCATCAGTAAGAAAGTGATACAGGAATATCGGGATGTCTCTCCAGAGTGGCAGAGCCTCTTTTGGTGCAGAAGCTGCATACCAGCAGCTCACAACCACATCAGACTTTTAATGAGCCAGCGGCCTTTGGGTTCTTGTCTCAGATTCATAGAATGAAATGCATAGAATTGCAGGTGGGGACTCAAGAGGAACAGAGCAGAACTCCTGTGGAGCATGAAGCCCCCACAAACAGGGGCCTCCAGCTCCCCATCTGGCAGCAGCTTAAAGGATTTGGGCAGAACTGGGCTGAGGTACGGGAGAAAGATGAACTGGTCAGTTCAGTTGTCCAAACCTGGTGTCCAGGTGCTTCTCTCAGCCCCAGTGACGAGTCACTGTCACCTTTAGGCAGGCTTGCTCACTTAGATGAAGACAGAGAGAGGAGCCAGATCTCCCTTCTGCATTCTCGGCCTCAGCAAAGGCATTCTCTGAAGTGCTGCCTTGGGGTCCCTGTCATACCTGACCAATCCATCTCCTGTCTCATCCGAAGGGATTAGAAGCAGTTGATTTTAATTTGGTATACAAGGTAATGTGTTTGCTTATGGTGTTTTCACACAAATATATCATTGTACTTTGCCTTAGCTATGGCTCCCATGTCCTTTGCCCTTACAGGGGTGATTTTTTTTTTTTTTTTACAACAGCAAGAGTCCCTGAGAGGGAGGAAATGACAGAGCAGACAGTCAGGTCCTTACTCATCAAGAAAAACTTACAGCTCGAAAATAACCCGTCTTCTGGAGCAATCTCTAAAGATGTTTCTTGGATGAATCCCCCAAGTAACAGGAAGAGAAGCACCTGAGATTCTCATCCAAAAGACGGAGGAGTCCCAGAACCAAGGGCTCTGACTCCAGCCCCCACCTCCAAGGCCCCAAAGCCCTGCTGTGTGAATGCCTTACAAGCTTCCTAAGTGGTTTTGACTCAAGTTGGAGCTTAAGAACAGTTGTTCTCAAACTTAGCCTTAGCCCTGGCTGTGTGCGAGACTCATTCAAGGACTCCCTCAAGATCAGTCATTTGAACATCCCAAGGAAAGGGAAGCTTGGCCTCCCACAGCGACCCGCTCCAGCTTTGGAAAGTTCACACAGGGAGATGATTCCGGGATGAGTTCAGAAACCTGCCTTCTCATAGTTTCTACCCAGAACCTTCAGTGGATTGCAGTGTCGGGCACCCTACTTTGTCTCTGTGCCTGTGCCCTTAAACCACAAACTTCCACGACATGGTTTCTATTAGGACTATTTTGACACAGAATGGAAGTTAATCCTAAGGAGCTTTGATAGTAAAGCCTCCTTCAGTGGGAGGGCTAAGGAAAAAAAAATCAGATTGAAATTCGAATATGAGTGTAAAAGGTTAAGGTAAGTTAGTACATACCATAATATATGGCATATATTACCATAACAAAAAAGTATTGCCTCTGTAAGACCATGCAAAAATGAAAATCTGAGAAGAGAAAAACAGATGAAATGTAATTTTTTCAATATTGTGACATCATTTATAAATGTGAAAAATTGAAAGTCATCTGAACTCGTAAAACAGGTAGAGTCTTTTTCAGCAGATTGCATTCCAGACGCCCTGGCACCAAACCTCTACGGTCCCTGTGATGTCACACCCGTGACTGCATTTGGGGAAAAGAACTTTTCTGTGTTTTTACTTGTACAACATAGCAAGACTGGAGTGTAGAAATTTGGGTAAAGATTCCTGCACACAGTATGCCTAGGATATGATAAATAAGATTTAAAATTATTTAATTGTAATATCTACTCCCAACAGAAAGCCTTGAAAATAACTATTCAGTTACTAATTGCAGGATCTGTTTAGCAAGTAGGAAAACATTATAGTAACTTAGATAAAAATAAACTTAATCATGCATACCTAGTTAATATAATTTTACTAAGGATATGGAAGAATGAAATAACCATCCATGGTATAGGACATTAAGCTTATGATCTTTGAGAACAGAGGCATATACCTCTTAAAGGAAATAAAAGCCCGTGTTTCTTAAAGGGGGAGTTCCATAATAGAGATACAACTGGTTATATCATTGTATCTTACCTATTGTAAATTAACCATTCTGCCTTTGTTTAAGGAAAACGCCATTTTACATTTATTTAAAGAGAAGACTACAAGCCTTTATCTTGGCCTCAAGTCACCACTGTTGCCTTATCAGCAATGGCCGGCAGCACACGACTACCCCCTGGTGGCAGCATGCCCAACGTGTGCCAGCAACGCAGGAGGAAAATTCGAAGAGCAGAGTCAGTCATAAACACCCAAAACTACAAAACTCAGCTTGAATTTGTGCTCAGAACAAATAATCTATGTTAGGTTCTGTGTGACATGCACCATGAAATCATTATCACTAATCTACATCATTGCCAGTGAAAACTCCTAGAAATAAAACCTGATGTGCAGATGTGTACTTTGGCCCCTTGTTCCTCCATCTACTGACTAGTGGGATCTGCTTGAGACAGCATGACCAGTGGTCATAATACTCCATTCACCCAAACCTTATCATACAGTTAAGTCTTCTGGGTTTTGAAGTTTGGGCTGAGCAAATTTGGAAAACAATCTTAAGCCCAACTTAAAATGACTATTTAAAGTGAGTTTCTTATAGCCAACCTATAGCAAGATCTAATTTTTTATTCATTTTCATGATCTGTGTTTTCATTGTCATCTGAGGTGATTATTGATATGACTGATTAGCATTTGTAATGACTAATCTTCGCTGTCAGCTTGACTGGATTCGGAATCATCTAGGAAACACGTGTGCCTGTGACACTGTGTCCTGAGAGGTGTGGCTGCTTGGATGGTCTTTAAAAGGTGTTAGATATTGTTCTGGCCCTTTCCAATCTGTAGATACCACAAGCTTTTCCTCCAATATTATACAATATTATTTTTATCTTATCTTTAATTTTTCTGTAATTTATGTTTGATAGTTTGGGGGAGCATTTATGTTACCTGGTGGGGTCTCCAAGCTTCCTGGGTCTGTAATTTGGTGACTAATTAACATAAGGGAATTTTCAGTCACTGTGGCTTGGAATATTTCTTGGGTTTTTTTTCTTTCTTTCTGATAATATATATAATATATTATATATATTACATATTTAATATAGTATATATTATCAGAAAGAAAGAAAAAACCAAGAAATATATTATATATTATATATTATATATTATATAATATATATTATAAATATCAAAAGACTTTGGGGCAACTACAGAAGGCTTGATATTCTGGGTTTAGGTTTTTTCAATCCTTTTTCTCTTTTCTCTTGAGTTCTAGAGGTTTCTATTGAGCTATCCTCAACCTCTGTGGATCCTACTGAGCCATGTCCATTCTGCCAATCTCTCGTGACGGGCATTCTTTGTTTTTGTTACAGTGTTCTTGATCACCAGTGTTTGCTTTCCTTTTTTTTTCCTTGACTTTCCACTCTGTGCTTGTATTATCCATCTAGTCTTGTATTATTCGTTATTTATCAATTAGAATTCCTAATCTAGTAATTAAAGTTGTTCTAAACATCGATCTTGGTAATCCATGTATTCTTTTGCCATAGTCCATTCTGGGTGCTGTAAGTGTGTTTTCTTGCTGACCAGACGTGCTAAACTGTGGGGAAGGAGCAACAATCATAGGACTGCAGCAAGGTGATGGTAAAATTTGGAGAAAGGGAAGCATCGTCTAGTCCTGTGATCAGGCTTCAGTGTTTGAGTCTGACAGGCCTGGACTGTGAGCTTCGCAGCTGCCTTTCCCTCCCCTCCATCCCCTCTTAGGCAATTCTAGTTGGGATTTTATTTTTCTGGCATTCACAGAAAGCCAGAAAAGTCAAAGCCAACTGGAGTTGGCTGTTTTATTTCTCCCAGGTTGGTCAGACTCTGATAAAACCCCTGCAAGGTTATTCTGAAGATCAACATGGAGAAATCCAAGTATTCATAAAGGTCTGAGGAGGGTTCAGGGAAAGAGCTTGTAAGCGTAAATCTACCAACTTGTTTATGAACTCCCTACCTCACCGTCAAGCTGCACATTTGTAGAGCTGATCCCACACAGCTTGCCAAAAGCTTTGCAACTAGCCAAGTGGTCACAGGAAAGCTCCGAATGTTAACGCGAGGGTGCTGAAAATTAAATTAATCTTAAAACTATAGCTGCCAGCAGATTGGCTGGATCTTTTGACCTGAACTGAACCATGCCTACTATAGTCAAAAATGTCAACTGTTTTCATGGACGCCGAGTAACACCCTGCATCCCATCACACGGCAACGCAACAGTTTTCAGGCATGAAGAACCAGGCACACCTCGGCTTGCCTGAGAAGAGACAACAGATGTCAGCACTGCGTAGTGGAGGCTCTTGAACTGTGTGAGAAAGATCTTCCAGTAGCTTTTACATGCATGCACCAACAAACACCTCCAAACACCGAGACCAACGGAAAACAACAGAAGTCTCAGAAACCACAAGAGAAAAAGAACATCTACGAATGATATTTAAGTGATTCAGATCTTTACTGCAAAAGCAATTCCCAAAATAGATATTCTTAGATGCAGCCAACTATAACACCTCTCAGGTGTCCATGTGCGAATTTTAGAACTGAAAAGATACAGTAACTAAAAGAAAATTAACAACCAACAGACGGATGAAGAGAAGACTGGGGAAAAAAGTCAGTGACTAAAAGATAGCTAGAAAATATTCTGTCTGAAAAAAAACAGAGAGAAAAGATAAAAACGAACAGAGCCTTCGAATCCCCTCGGGACAATAGCAACACCTCTGACCCTGTGAAAGAGGCAAGAAGTGGGGATGATTCAAGAGTAACTCCCAAGCTCATGTACTTGGAAAAGAGAAGGAGCAGAAAATGTGAGGCTTCGGAGGAGAGCAAATGGACTTTTACTGGAAAAGCCTGGCTTTGTCTAACAAGAATTGAAACATGACAATTTGGCATTCCAAGGAAATTCCAGGCTGGAGATACTGACTTGGAAGTTTTTGCTTGTCACTGGAAATGTGGAAACAGAAAAGGGGGGGGGGGGAGTCAGGCTCTAGTGGTACCATGCAGCAGTAGTAAGTCTTGCTGTGGCCATTGAGTGACATGAGTGTTTCTGACATAGCTTCAATCCCAGCATGTATATCACGAGGAAGAGGCATGTGTATCTCAGTGAGTTCAAGTCTGGCTTCTGTAGCAAGTTCCGGGATAGCCAGGATTACATACAGAAACTCTACCTTTAAAAAAATAATAAAAGTATGTGTCTGTGTCCTGACATAGTTCAGTGAAAGTCATACAGCCCCCAAACTATGCGCTTTCATTCACTGAGGCTGGGAAGACAAGTGGCATTCACCTTTCATTGTCCCCAGTCTGAATGCAAGCGAAGCTATAAAATGCAATCTTCCTGTGTATTCAGGAAGGAGAAAGGATATGACAGATACAAAATGTGTTTGTCACAGGGGCTAAAGGCAGAGTCTGAACTTTGCTGAATAACCATGAGGTAGAAGTATAGACAGGAATGCCTACTGTTCTCATGATTTCCTACCTAGTTTTATTTAAATAATTTGGAATGATAACAATGTTGAAAAGTATTGTTCTCAAGTACCTCCATGTAACATTCATTCAATCCTGGTGCCTGGTCTGTTGTAGTAAATTTTTAAAAAATAACATTTATTATTAGCCTTATAATTATTGCAGTGGTATTATTTAACCCTCTATCACAAATAAGACACAGACACCTGTTTGATTTTATAATTGCATTATTACCTTTGCCTGGGCAGATATTCCCAGGCTGTCTCAGCAACCTCACCATTCACCTCCCAGCCCCCATCCAATGCCATCCGCATTAATCATCCTCGTCTGGGCTACCTTCCATTCATAATCTCAAGATACTTGCTTGCTTTCTCTATCTGAGCCTTTTCACGCCATTATGGGAGTCCTTCCTCTCAGCCCATATGATTACTTCTCTGCATCCTGGTGTTGTCCTTCCTCCTCTCTTCCCATCTGTCTCTTTCCCATGATACTTCTGTCCTCTAAAGCCTGGGAACCTTAGCCACGCCTACCCCATTCTGTTCATGCCAGGTATAACGTCTTAGGCGGGTTGACAGAACAAGGGTAGGGGTATCCGGGAAGTTAACCAGATCTTGAGGGCCACCGTCAGAAAAAAACCCAACACTGGTCTGAACTCATCTTTCACCTGAAACACTTATTTCCTTCCTTGACTGTCCGTGTTCCAAGGATCTCTGCTAAGTCTCTTCTGCTCCAATGACCTATGACTCTCTGCAGTCTCTCTCTCCAGTGTCCCATGACTCTCTCTGTAATACCATCCCTGAGGAATGCAAATGTCACATGAAACTCGGGAGCTCTTGGAATGACCCTTCTTCTCAGCCGTGAACATCTGCAGAGTCTCCCCTTCATGATTTCCATGGAACTTTTAAAACTCAGCTGTAAATAATGTGAAGCAGTCGGTCATTCTAAGGGCAGCTATATCTCTATAAGTACCTCTTTACCCTCATTTAGTATATAAATTATGTATTTCAAATAATGAAAGTAGGAACTAGACCAACCTCAGTCATCCGGTGTAATCCCACTGCTATTGAGCGCCAGGCTCTGAGGCAGCAATGGTGGTGCAGTGTAAACGGTGTAAACAGAGCAGGGTCTCTGGCGTGGAGATAACACACACAACAAAATACCAGGCAGGGGGCAGCACTCCACAGAAGGGTAAAACAAGACTGATGGGAAAAGTTGGTACTGTGACCCAGAGAAAGCCAGGTAGAGGCGTCAGGCAGGCCAGAGGTTGGCACTGATTTAGAAAGAAGACCAAGTTGGTCGGAACCAAGGGTGGACAAGCAGATGACACAGAGTTTCAACTTGGTCCAGGTTTAACTAGATGTTGTTAAACAGGAAAGTGATTGGGATCATCTTTATGTTGCTAAAAACCATTACAGGAAGGCTGACTATCAGGGACAAGGGTGGAGGCAGCAAGGCAGATCCTTTGGAAGGCCCCCCCGAGTAATTTAGGGCAGACCCCTGTGGAGAGGGAAAGGCCCAGAGCCTGGCTGGAAAGAGCCTCAGTCCACAGGGATGCCCTTGCTCCAGGACAGAGCGCTGTGTTAGGCGTTTACATAGACCGCTGGTGGAGCACAAGGCAGGGGGAAGCACTTAAGTGAGCCTGTGAGAGTCGGAGGACAGGAGGATTCAAGCCTGGGAACGGTGCTGAGAGAGAAAACAGAAAGGCACTGGTACAGAAAGAGCTGACACGTTTGTACTTTTTGTCAAACATGATTATTTTCTTTTGGCAGCTTAACGGAAGAAAAGTCTCTCATATTAAGGGAATTTGAGAAGATACCTAAGCCAGGAGTAAGTATTAAAGTTTATTCAATGCAGCTGTATTCAAACATCCCTTTAAAAAAATAACACCACACCCCGAAGCACTTGGAACACCAAAAATCCACAAATCATTGCAGATGCACAAAGGAAGATCTACGTACTCGTGAGTAAGTACAAGTGAGGCGGGCTGTAGGCTTTCTTTGGTGGATCTATGCTAGGTTGTGTTTAGTCAGACAGTGCCTGCTTTGTTTCTAGAAGAAAATACATTTCTGTGTTTGTCACTCAAAAAACGTCTCCTCTGTAGTTGCTACACTCAGAGCTTTCCAAGCTCCTCAGAATTTTGGTCATAAGGAAGATACATCACTGTCACATGGTGACTGAGGCAACACAGAAAAGAAAGCGTTTAACTTTCAGCTCATGGTTACACAGGGAGTGGAGGCTCTTGTGGCAGGAGGCAGACAGGTGTTTCACTGAATCGCCACATGTGTGGAGCTGAGAGTTTACATGGATCCTAAAACACAATGCACAGAGAGACAGAGCGAGTGCATGTGCTAACTGGGAATGGTTTGGGCTTTTGAAACCTCAAAGCCCGCCCCCAGTGACACACCTCCTCCAATCCTTTCCAAACACTTCCACTAATTAAGGACCAAGAATTCAAATCTATGAGCCCACAGGGGCCATCCTTACTCAAAATAACAGGTTATCTCAAAGTTGGTGTCTTAAAACAACAATAATTTCTACTATAGTTCTGCATTCCTTTGTTCTGAGCTAGCTTAGCTGGGGTAGAGTGAGCTACAGTGGCACGTTAGTTGGCATAAGGTCCTATGTCACTAGTTGGTCACGCGATAGTGGAAGGGTTTCCAGCCTGAAGGCTTGCAAATCACAGTTTGAAAGAACTTCCAAAGCCTCTGTGTAAGTAATTTTTGGTAATATTCTGTTAGTCAGATCAGTGGACAGGGCCATGTCTGGAGAAGGTAGACTTGCCCTCTGCCTGGAAAGAATGACAAACATTGCAGACAGGCAGGCATGCCCTGGGGAATAGGGGGAATTTATAGGCAAGCTTTGAGACCTACAACAGAAATCAGTGCCTCTGCTTTCAGGATGGTGTTTTCACAATGTGTCGTCAGTGGCTTAATTCCCTGGCCAGCTCACAAGCTTGTTGAGCATTTATAAGATGGCGTTAATTCTGTATAAGCACATCTGTGGTGGGGATTGCTGATTGCAAACATGACAAGACCTAGACCTGCCTGGGCGACTAGCCTCGGCAGCCTCTTGGTTGATTATCTGGATGAGCTTAGTCTCAGGAAGCGACTGAGCGATGAGCTAGAGTGGGCCAAGGAAGGTGGCCAGACCCTCCTTAACTGTGGGTGCCATTGATTCATGGGCCGAGGTCCTGCACTGAATAAAAAGGAGGGTGTCATTGTCTGGCATTCATTGTTCTGTACTTCTGTCTGGGTAGAAGCAACCACCTCAGGCTCCTGCCGCTAGGACCTCCCTACCACAGCCAACTATACCAAAATAACCCCTGCCTTCCCTAAGTTGCTTAGGTCACAGCATTGCAACAAAACAAGCAACTCAAATAGTGTCTAAGCACCATTTGTGATATACAGGGTCACTTGTGCACACACTCATACACACACATATACACACCACAGTGGGGGAGTTGCAACTTGAATTTTAGTTACAGACTTAGGTTTCTGGCAGTAGGTGGGAATCTCAAAGAAAATTCAGAGTAGGCTAATAAAACTAGCCACTTGGTCCTTATCAGCAGATAGCCTTTCTGAATATAAAGAAAGCCTTTATCCGTAAGTCAAACCCACTGTCGATAAGAAGGCAGAGGAAGCACAGTCCCCTGTGGGCCCTGATAGAGGACACTGAGGACGAGATGCACAGAGGTAATATCCGCAAACATGGCTGCTACTGTGAGCATGTGTGAGCCTCCTCCCATTAGCTGCCCTGTATGACTCTAGTAAGCAAAAGACAGACGTGCAAAGACTATTTGCACTTGACTTCGTCACATCTCAAAGCTACAAGAAAACAGTATGCACGTTTTCACAGTGCTTTTTAGCATGAACTGAAAACTAACACAGAAAACATTTAAAATGAATCACTTGATTTTAAAAAAATACTTCAAAGCTGTCCATGGTTGGTTAATGTGGTATAATTGTCATGCTGTGGCCGAAGGAGTCAGACATAGTAAGTTCCCCTTAACTTCTTGGGAATCACTTATGAGTCTTCAAACATGTGCGACAAACATGGTGAATGTAATTCTTTTTAGTTTAGTTTTTAAGTCGACAATCATTTCACATGGACTGTCTTTTTTTTTTTTTTTTTTTCTCCAGAGAGTGTTACTTTTTTGTAGCCTTGGCTGTCCTGGACTTACTTGGTAGCCCTGGCTGGCCTTGAACTCTCAGAGTTCCACCTGCCTCTGCCTCCCAGGTGTGGGGAGGCGTGTGCCCCCAGGCCTGGCTCACCTCTGGACTATCTCACTGGTAACTTTCATGACCTTTAAAGGAAATGGAGAAGAAGATGAAACTCCTGCGAGAAAGCACTGAAGACCTACGCAAGGAAGTGATGCAGAAGAGACTAGAAATCAAAAACCTACGCGAAGATGTGGCGTCTAAGCAGAAGCAATTACTGAAGGAGCAGAAGGAGCTAGATGATATGATGGAATACCAGGTTGGCCTAAAGGTATGCTGTGTTTACACTCCATGTCTGTGTGACTATAAAAGCCCAGGGGAAGGGGGTTAGCCACTTGCATGTGACCCAAAGAGCTCTCACCCAAACAGAAAGGTTGAGCATCATGAAGGACTGTCAAATTGGACCTAACTTCTGGAAACTTACAAAGGGTGCAAGAGTGTTTGGTAGGGAAAGACATGTGAAAGCTTGACAGGCCTGTCCGAATTTGAAGGCGTGGCCCTGGCAAACTGGCCTCCAAAGTTTGAAGTGAGTGTCACAAACATGCATGTTTCCTTGAAAGGAACTGAATGTTCAACCCTCTTGTATCTGTTTGCATTGTCTTGACCTTGTATGCTTGATTCTGTTCTTCCTTTTGTTGTAAAAGTGACACAGAACCCATATTAACATTTTAGGAAATAATGAATTACATTGAATTTTGAAAAAAAAAAAGTATGATAATTCTCAAAACAATTTAAAGTTCCTAGAGTTATTTAGGGAAGAGCTCCCCAAATTCATTGGCTTAGGAAATACTTATGATACCCTTTTCCCCTAAGATTTTAGAGCGCACCACATGCCCATCTTACTTGGGGAGATAGGAACTAAGAAGAGATTCCTTTGCCAAGAACTCCATGGAGCTTCAGCCTCGAGCCCATCACATGCATGAATCTCTTCCAAGGGCTTATATCGAAGCTAGCACTCGTGACTTTTTTACTGAAATTGTTAAACTTTAGCCTGGTAAAGCGTAGCTCTTGCTCCATCCTGGAGAAGCCTACGGAGAAGCACTTCCCCCTTATCAGTGCAGTGCTGTGTTTAGCTCCCACGCCTTAGACGGCTCCCGGGGAAGCAGGATAGAGATAGGGAAGAAGGTGCGCTAGATAATATTTCTGCCGTAGAACTCCATTCTCGGCCTGGCCCCAGACAGAACCCTGATCTAGAATTGAACCACAGGGCCTATTCTCCTAAGCCAAGGAGCATGGTGTACTATGTCATTACATCAACGAGCTACTGGTCACAGTCTCCCCTATACTTCCTTTCACCTTTTCCATCCCAGGGAAAAAGGGGAACCTTAGTGGGACAACTATGGGTGTCCCCTCCTTTTTGAGATAGTAACAACCGTAATGACCTTATGAGGCCAGTGTGAACACTGGAGGAAATAAAGTATACAGGATAGATGTTAAAAATTCTACAAAACTTAATTTTCTCTCATTTAGTGTGCTTAATTTATGACATAACTTAACATGACTGTATTTCTTTACTAGGACGAGGTGGTCCAGCATCAAACTGTTCCCGTGCAAATTGCAAAGGAGATAGAAAAAATGACACGCAAAAAAATGTATGATCTAATGCTTTCGTTCTGACTCCCTCATAGGGCCACTGTCTCCCAAATGATGTGGGCACATGTTATAATATTTAGAAATTATAATCTTAGAAATAACTGATCCTGGTCCCATATGGGCTTTATGCATTGGGTAGTAACAACACAGCAAATGAGAATCATTAATTCTGTTACAACTTATACATCATATTTCCATAGAGACCTGCAGCAACTTCGTTGGAGCTGGTGATTAACCATTTGAACGTAGACTCTCATGGCCCTGAAAGATGTTCAGGCAGCCAGCAGTCCAAATGATACCAGCTCCTTACTTTGCACCTATTCACCCTCAGACATTCGGAGTAGATTTGAATATAGTGGTCACTGAGAAACTCTCAGGATTTCAATGATTAAAGAGAAAATACAAGAGTAGTGCACCTAAAAATAGTCTAGAAAAACAACATGATTAATCTAGTAAGTGCTCTTAAAAGAGCATAGGAAAATGGAGCCGTTATGATCTGAAACCCAAGATCACCAGTAGCAAAGTTAAGAAAGTCATGCCTGGTCCAGGAAGCTAGCCAGGACAGGAGCAGCGACTACAGGTGACAGATTAGGGTCTGAGAAGAAAAGAGACTGGGCAAATGCCCAGGGGCATTCTGGCATTTTTTTTTTTCGAGACAGGGTTTCTCTGTGTAGCCCTGGCTGTCCTAGACTCGCTTTGTCCAGGCTGGCCTTGAACTCACAGAGAGCCACCTGCCTCTGCTTCCCTTCATTTTTTTTTTTAATGTGATAAAAATACCATGACATAAAAGAACTTTGAGAAGAAAGCAGTTTATTTCAGCTTACAGTTCTAGGTTACAATTCCACAGTCCATCATCATGTGGAAATCAAGGCCGAAATTCCCAACAGCTAATCATGGTGCATCCGCTGTTGAGAGCAGAAATGAAAGCATGGACTCCGCTTCCTTTCCTCCCTCTTACACAGTGTCGGCCTGCCCAAACAATGGTGCCATGCACATTGGGCTGTCTCTTCCCACATCAATTTTATTTTATAAGACAATCTTCCACAGAGAGGCCAACTCAGTGTAGACAGATCCTTGCTGAGACTCTCTTCCCAGATGATTCAAGTTGATGAAGAAAGCTAATCGTCACACATCCAAGTCCCTCTTACCTGTGACCTTCACGCGCTTCTTCTAAGATCAGTGAAATTATGACTTAGTGTACTATGTCATTACATCAACGAGCTACTGGTCACAGTCTCCCCTATACTTCCTTTAACCTTTTCCATCCCAGGGAAAAGGGGGAACCTTAGTGGGACAACTATGGGTGTCCCCTCCTTTTTAAGATAGTAACAACCTGATAATAGGTAGAGATAGCATGAACTCAAAATAAGCCCTCTTACCTCTGTGTGTGTGTGTGTGTGTGTGTGTGTGTGTTCCTTACAGAGAGATGGAAAAGAAAAACAGCGCCTTGGAACAGGAAGTCAGAGAGCTAAATGAATCTTTAAAGAAAATTGAAAACAAAGCCAATGCGGTCGTGGAAGAGAAGGATGATCTAATGAAGGAAGTGGAGGGCAAGCGAACCTTACTCGAAGTCAAAGAGCGGGAATGTAACCAACTGCTTAAGCTGCTGGAATTAACCAAAGAGAGCGAAGCTTCCTCCTTAGCTGAAAGGTTACCTTTATTTCTGCATGTTCTGTCATCAAAATTTTAATCAGTGAAGTCTCGCAGATTGAAAACATCGTCAATTGATCATATGCTGACTCAATAGCAACTTGTAGAATTTTAAATCAATTTTCTCGTTAATTAAATGTACCAACAAAACATTTCAAAGTACTTCTATTCATTCATTGTAATTTTTCCCAATTCTGTGGTTTCAAATGTAAGAATAAAATCCATTGTTTGCTGTAAGTTTATTGGCAATTATATCACTGAAACGTGCTATGTAGTTCAGAGATTTGCCGATCAATGAGTGATATTTCTGACATGGACCAAACTTTTCCTGGATGAGGGAGATTTCATGGTGTGATCCCATACTGGAGCATTTTACTTCTGAGTTTGTGTGTGTGTGTGTGTGTTTGTATGTGTGTGTGTGTGGTGGAGTATATGGGCGTATGCACATGTATTCCCCAGTGTGTAGAGACCAGAGATCAACCTCTGTGTCATCTACCTCATCTTTTGAGACAGTCTCTCATTAGGACCTTGGACTCCTTGATTAGGCTTGACGGGCTGGCTAGTGAGCTCCAGAGAGCTGGCTGTCTTAGCCCCCTTAGTGCTAGGGTTACATGTGGGTTCTACCACTCACAGCCTGCTACATGGATACAGGGACAGCCCAAACCCTATGTTTGTGTGGCAAGCACTTTACCAACTATAGAATCTCCTCGCCCTTGACCTTTTTTAAGTTCTAGAGGTTGAACCCAAGGCTTTTCCCTAGTAGGGAATTGCTCGACCACTGGCCTCTCAGCCCAACTTTTTACATTTAAGTAAAATATCAAAGAAACTTGAGACCTGTGTCTTCCCAGCCTTTCATTATGTTTGGGGAGTTCATAAGATTATACCTTTAAATGATACCAACACACAAACTGGCTGCTCTGGACATCACTTATGATTTATGGTCATGATATGAGAAAAGTTCTGTGTGTATACTTGAGCATTCTTTCCTTGATAAGCTTAGAAGACTGTAGACAAGTCACATTCATCTTTGCCCTTGACCTGAACAGAGGAATCTTGGATCTCAATCTACGAAACTGCATCCTTGACAAGCAGAACTACCATGATGAACTTTCTCGTAAGCAGAGAGAGAAAGAGCGAGACATCCGGAATCTGAAGAAGACGGAGCAGCTCCTGAAAGTGTCCTTGGAGGCACTCACTCAGACACAAGCGATGAATCAGAGGCTTCTCCTGGAGGTGGGTGTGAAAAGGTGCCAGCTCAGCTTTTAAGCTCGATATAAATATGTATGTGCATGTGTACATGTGTATATCGTGTGTGTAAACGCATTGCAATTTACATCGCATTCTGTAAAGGCAGAATTGTACACACATGGTTTTTTGAAAAGGTTAATAAGGTGAGCAGTTGGTAGCAAAGTCTCGTCTAGCAGAGCCTGGTAGTTAACAACTGTGACCTCATCTGCTGGACTTTGTTGTTTTTCCAAGTTGCAAGGATCTAGGAGTCCTCAGACTTCTCTGCCACAGGGTGAGGGTGACTGTATAGCCAGGGAACTGTCTGAGCAGGTGAAATGAGAAGACTAGTCAGAGGATGCTTAAAACAATAGCATATCATCTGATCACCTCTGTTCCCAGGGGTTGGCCCCGGCTACCTGTGAGTCTCACTTCTCTCAGACAGCATACGCTATACTGAATGACCCCATGTTCGTGGAAAGGTAGCAGGATCTTCAGAGGGCTACCGCCCTATGCTGAAGGCTGTGTTGGAGCATTCTTCGGTGAAAACAGGATGAGGTTTCTAAGATGAGACAGGTGATTTACACAGAGCCGTTCTCTTCATGATTGTCATGTTCCAGAACCTTGTGGATGCTCATGACCTCAGAAGTAAGCAAGTATTTCTAACACTTGTAGACATGTCTGAGCCTTGCCTGTGTCTAGCTCTTTTTTCTTGGGGTCACAGAAAGTTAACATTGCTTGTGTCCTTTGCATATAAGAAGTCACATAACTAGTTAAGGCCAGTGGATTGTGGGAAGAAGTGAGAAGCCATTCCATTGCCAGCGGGAGGCCTTCTGTCTCTTTCCCCACCTGTGGTAACTGTGGACAGATGTTCTGACATAGGAGCCCTGTAAGGTGGCAACAACCAGGAACACTGAACCACAGAAATCTCATCACTGGGCTCAAGTGATGATGGCTCAGTGGTTAGGAACACTGCTGCTCTTCCAAAGGTCAAGGAGAGAAGGGACTGATTCCCAGTACCCACATGGTGGTCCACACCACCCATTGCTCCAGTTCTGGGAATCCATTTCCTTTCAGTCTGTGTCCGTATTTATGTGTGTCTCATACACAACAGATACTTTTAAAGCCTGTCCAGAGAAGATAACACCTTTTCATTTTTGTGTTTTGCTCAAATATTAACGTTTAATACAATTGTGGGTGGACTCGAACTATGGTCATACAATAGTGGTTTCTTTGTCTGATTTGCTTATATTCTATTTTCTCTCCTTTCTTTCTTCTTTTTGATTGAGCAGTGTTCACTGTTCTGGTTTCACATTGTAGTCACTCATTAGTTGGGTTTGTACTGTTCTTCTCCTTCTGATGCTTACCATGAAGAGTAGAAGAGTCGAGTCATTGCTGTCTTACCTGAGTCCAGTGAGAACTAACACTCACTAGTTCCCAGATGGAACTAGAGCCTTTGAAGACCTTCACTCTCTTTACCTTTGTAAGTCCAAGTCCTTCAAACACGCTTTTATGTCACTTTGCAAGTTGTTCTTAGTGAAAGGTTGGCTAAATACAAGATACTCCTTAGCCTTGTCACAGCACATCTAAAGTTGGAACTCTGAGCACACACACTCAGAAGGAAAGAAGCCCCTGTTCCCAAACAAGTCATCTTCTTAATCCAGTGCTATTGCTTCATCTGAATCTTTCGAAATCTCTTCATACACTATGCAACATGCTTATAGTCCAACTGCCAGTTTGGGGAAAAGTAGGCCTTCTGAGAAAATGAGAATGAAAAACAACTTGTGTGTCAGAAAATGTATGCTGGAAAATATTGTTTCCTCATGAGAAGCATAGATAAATAATGTTTAATTGGATTAGCATCGGTTTTGGTAACTGATCTTATAATTTTTTACTGTAAAAGACAAAGATTTGATGATGCTCTTTTAGGTACCTATTCATAGCACACATATTTTTGCCCTTCTATGCACCAAATATTCTCATGTAATTTCAGATAATTCAGAATTTGGTGGTTACACTGCTATGAACAGGTTATACCTCCATATACCTGAGTCAGATACTGAGTGCATCATTAGCTCATCTACAGATTGTACATTTCTGGGACTTTATGAACATCCTGAATCGCATGTACGTGCTTTCCGTGTTCTCACTAGTTTAACTTGAAACTCTCCTCAACTGCTCACATCCTTAATAATTGAAACACATTTGAAAGTCTATTCATTTAATTTCTTGAAGAAATTGATTCTAATCCTTGCCAATGACCTCTAACTAGCAACCAAAGGAACACACCAACAGTTGAATAAGTTGTGTTTATTTCACATTTCAACAAAGGAGAAAGGAGCTCTGGGAGTCTTAGCAGAAGGCATTGGAAGGGACTTAGAGCATTTGGCCTTGTGATATATGTTGGCGAGGCAGTTTAAGGAAAGGGGACTCTGTCATGAGCTTGCCTCTTACCAGGAAATGAGAGTAATTCTGACTGGTTGTCCTAACAAGTCATAGTTAGTAATCGAAAGAGAAAAGACTAGATGGAGGAAAGCTGTAATTGGTTGAGATGGTTGTAAGTAGGGAATATACAGCATTTCTATGGCTTGGGACATTTTCTTTTCTTTCTTTCTTTCTTTTTTTTTTTTTTGGTTTGTATTAAAATACAATTATAGAGTGGTCTTGCTTTCATCTTGTTCCATCAAAATCACAGAGTGGCTTTGTCTGAAGTTGATGTTCTGTGAAATTGTTGATGTTGAACAGAGCACTAAGGCCCAGCTGTGAGTGGTAGGCCACTCTGGTATACTAGATGGCTGCCTCTTTGCTGCAGCCCCTAGCCTTTACAGACTAGTCTGCTTTTTTTGAGTCCTTCCTGCCCTGCTCTCTTCTTGGAACCCTTCCTGCATCACCTCTGCAGTGTCCCTCTCCTCCCCTCTGTCTTGGCTCTCTTACCCCATGCATTGCTCTGTCTCTCTTGGATCACTCCCTTTCTGTGAGGAAAGCATGATTTCTAATAGTTTCTTGAGAAAAGGAGGGTGGGAAATAACTTGTGTGTTAGAGAATGCATAGTGGAAAAATATTTTGCCTTCACTAGCAGCATACATAATTGATATTTAACTGAATGTGGAATCTTAGGTCAGAAGTCATTGCCTTCATACTAAGGCATTGATCTGTTGTCTTCTAATTTGCTGAGTCACTATTGAAGAGAGTTTGATGTCATTATGATTCTTGGTCCTTTGTTTTACACCTTTTTCTTTTTCATGATGGAAGCTTATGGGCTCTTTTCCTTACCTCCAGAATTTTTACATTTTGCAGTGATATTCTCAGAAGTAGATCTATTATCTTTAGTCTTAGAGACTCAGTAGATTCAGTTCTTCAATCATCTTGAACGATATCTTTGATTTTATCCCCTCCATTTTCTCTGCTCTATCATTCCTGGGGGCTTTCTTTTGTGAATGTTAGACCTTTTGAAAGAGTTCTAGTTTCTTTCTATTTCTCTTGCATTTGTGTTTGTCATTGTGATTTGCTACAAGGTAGATTGCCTCAACTTTTCTTTCTGGCTCTTCTCTTTCATCCTGCTTATCACAACAAATCTTCTCTTGAACTCTTTTTGTTCCCTGAGTGTCTCTTTTGTTGTTGTTGTTCTTGTTGTTGTTTTCAGCACTTGGGATTGAATTTAGGGCTTCACACATGCTAGGCAAGCATTTTATATGTTGAACTAAACAGCTAGCCCTAGAGGTTTCCTTTCTATAGGATTATTCTCTTCTTCTCTTCTCTTCTCTTCTCTTCTCTTCTCTTCTCTTCTCTTCTCTTCTCTTCTCTTCTCTTCTCTTCTCTTCTCTTCCCTCCCCTCCCCTCCCCTTTCCCCTCCCCTCTTCTCCCCCTCCCCTCCCCCTCCCCTCTTCTCCCCCTCCCCTTCTCTCCTCTCCCCTCCCCTCCTCTCTTTCCTTCCCTTCCCTTCCCTTCTCTTTTGAGACAGAGTTTCAGTGTGTAGTCAGACCTGGTCTTAAACTAGTGATCTTCCTGTGTCAGTCTCCCAAGTTCTGGGATTTCCAGTAAGAACCACCATGACCATCTCTTGCTTGTTTTCTGTAGCATTACTAAGTACCTTTCCTTTCTTCTCTTATCTCACCAAAGACATTAATGATAACTCCTTCTTCCTAAATGGAGTGTATTTTCTTCAAATGACCATTTCCTGGATTTTGTTGTTTGTTTGTTTTTTCTCATTTTGTTTGTTTTGTCTCATTCTCACGGAAACCACTCTCCAATATATGATGATTCTAGTCTCTCATATCTCAGAGCATGGTACTGTAAAGCTAACTGGGAACTGTCTTCTAGTGGGAAGGCTTTCCATAACATTGATGTGATTATACACATGAGGAAAGGCTCTTCACTGGCGGGGTTTGCAGTGGAACACTCAAGTTGTTGGATTCTTAAAAATAAAAAAAGCTATTTATGTTACAACCACCTGTTAAATTCAAAACATAGCACCCATAGGATGTAAAACTAAAAGCAATTTAAATGCATTAGAATATTTGTCTCTCATTGGGTTCAAGCCCTGTTACTACAGTGTCAGTAACATTTATGTTCTGTCAATACTTGGAAGTAGGAGCCGTCAGGCCGGTCATTCCCACTGGACGTTTCATTCAAACCAAAAAAAGAGAAGAGAAGGTGTAAAAGGCGAACATGAAGCTCAAGCCAGTCTTTAGCCTTTATTTAGTTATCTGATTCCCCGTGGTCTCTGATTTACGCCAAGACCTTCCCACAAATTCCAGACAGAGTCTCAAACATGCTGCAAAGGTTTCAGATAAATATGCAACATTACTTTATGCTGAAGTTCATTGGTCTCAACGGGGATGTTTACTGCAAGAGAATCGTGTCTAGCACCCTAACTTTTACAACAATTATGTCTGGCTTCTCATGCAGTGAAATATCTGGAAGAACATTGCCTGGTCATTAAGAGCACTTTCTAGGGAGCAGGCTGGCAGTGAAGCTGGGGCAGGAAGGATCATTTTCTTTAATTATTTGACCTATGTCTGCTGTATGGCTACAATGAGTACATTTTAAAAACATGAAATAAAAACCAAATCTAAGAACTAAACATACATAATCGTATAAAACTTGATGACATATGCAATTTGGAGCTCAAAATTAACCAGAAGTACCTTATGTCACGTTTGATCCCATAATTAGAACTTTGATAGAGATTTTTCTGCCACCTCAATGGAGATTTCAGCATGTTTTGCAGATGACTGTTGGAAGATTTCCTTCCAAAAGACATCAGTTAGGTTTGCAACTTGGTTTCAATGAGTAACAGAAAGTTGGTGTAGTTTTACTAGACAGGGGAACATTTTATTCACATAATTAAAAAGTTCAGACAGGGGTACATCAAGAAATTTCACATCACAAGAAGTCCAGAATTCTTGTAGCTCTCTCTTGGCCATTTTTGCTGTATTTCTTCTTGATGGTCACAAGATGATCATTCCACAGGTGATAAGCAGCTTGGATGGCTTTGTCTTTTTTATAAACATAATATTTTTATTACTTCCTCAAGAATTTGCAATGTATTTTAGCTGTATTCATTCCCACTCTCCCTTTTAACTCCCCGGCCTTCCTTTCTCATCCCTCCTCCCTCTTCTTTGTAGCCTCTTTTTAAAAATGTTTTTAGAAGTTCCTGTTTTGGATAGACACCTGAAGTGGTGGAAGAGAGAGAACAGGACAGGAACCTAGTATAGAGGGTCCTCTGAAAGGATTCACCCAACAGGGGATCGAAGCAGATGCTGAGACTCACAGCCGAACTTTGGGCAGAGCGCAGAGAGTCTTATGAAAGAAGGGGTGGGCATAGATGTACACAGAGGGGACAGGGCCCCACAAGGAGACCAACAAAGCTAAGAAACCTAAGCTCAGAGGGTCCTGCAGAGACTGATGCACCAACCAAGGACCGATTGGCAGCTCAGTCTCCATGTGGGTTCCCGAGAAAGGGGAGCAGGGGCTACCTCTGCCATGAACTCAGTTGTCTGCTCTTTGATCCCTCACCCGTGGTGATGTGGTCTTGCCAGGCCACAGAGGAAGAGGATCCAGGCAGTCCTGCTGAGACTTGATAAGCTGTGGGCAGATGGCAGAGGAGGACTCCCCCTTGCAGTGGACTAGGGGAAGGGGATAGGAGAAAAGAGGGAGGAAGTGTGGGACTGGGAGGAGTTGAGGGAAGGGGCTTCAATTGGGATATGTAATTAATAAATTGTTTTTTAAAAAATAGATTTTTCCAGATAGTCTATAGCTTGAGATGGAACACTGTCACCCCCAAGTGCTATCACTTCAATAAACACACACGCTTATGTATGACATGTAACTTTGTAAAATACTATTATTCCATAATTAGTGCCATTTATCCTTCCCTTTCTGTGTTGCCCCATTCCCAGGTCAGTGCTTCCCACCGGATTTTCCCATCTCCCCCTTCACAGCAATTGTGTCCTACTACTTTGCACTGATTTTATAAAGAATAACCAGGGGCTGGAGAGATGGCTCAGAGGTTAAGAACACTTGCTGCTCTTCCAAAGGTTCTGAGTTCAATTCCAAGCAATCACATGGTGGCTCATAGCCATCTATAGTGCCCTCTTCTGGGTCACAGGCACACATGCTGGCAGAAAACTGTATAAATAATGAATAAATATATCTTTAAAAAAAAAGAAGAAGAACCAGAATAGAAATCACTGTAAGATCAGAAATTACGATTTGTCTGTCATTTTCAAAACGTGTGTAATGCAGTTGACTCCATGATATCGGACATTGTTTTCATGATGGCACCTGTTTTGATTTCCAGATTGAAGCTATTCCTAAAGACAACCTTTTATTACCTGACCGAAGGAGAGAGCTCCAAAAGGAAGTTGAGTTAGTTAAGAGGAATCTGATTCAGCAGGTTAGTATCAGCACTCATTTACACTTTTATCTCAAAGTGAATGCAAAGTTGTGTTTCAAAAATGCTCTACAAAACCACATCAAAAAGAGAATGCCAGCAGAGGGAAGGGGTGGGGGGGGTGCATCTGGGAAGGTGGATACTATCAAATCATGACATCTGTGTATGTGGAACTGCCACAGTGGAACCCATTCACAGTCATAATAATTGTACGTATAATGTGCATTAATTTATAAAGTAAAAATGCACTGTTGGAGTATCGTCCTGCTTACACTGGGCCTATTTCCTTTTACGTGGGAGGTTTACTGAAGATTAAGTACAGGGCTTCAACCACGCTAGCTAAGTGGTCTACCACTGAGTACACCATCCTCATCTGAAAGTTTTTCCTAGGGGGGAAAAGTGCTTGAAATGACAAACCTTTTACAGGCTATTAAGATTTCCCAAATAAAAGGGCTGTTGTTCCCGTTAAAGGTCAACCTTGTTTCATCAATATCTATTTTAAGCTTGCAAACTTTTGTCATTCAAGCTACTATTTTAGTATCTTAAAACATATTTTCAAACGTCTTCTAGTCATTTCAAACGTCTTTCTAGTCATAAAAAAACAAGGTTGCTCTGCTAACCCACTAGTTCACAGAATAAAATCTCTGGAGCAGAGATTTGGTGACTTTGCTCTGTCCGCTAATAAACATGAAAGGAAAAGACCGTTCTATGTGCTGGCCTTGCTGTGCTCCTCCGGAAAGTGAGCATTAATCGTGTTCTTCTCGAAAGAGATCCGTGTCAGAAGCCGAGGCAAAGATAGTAGAGCAGCAGATTGCAGAGGAAAACAAGCTTTTGAAGGAGCAAGACCATTTGCGAGATGTGGTACTCAGCCTTGCGCGAATGACTCAAATCAAACTTGAGGAGAAGGAACAAAAGTCTAAGGATTTCCTGAAAGCCCAGGTAACTGCTTTGCTATAACCATTTGTTAACTACCACATGAGCTCAAGGGGGCCTCGCTTTAATGCACCATTAGTTAAAAAGTGGTAATGCCAAATTTCCTTCAAATTCCGGGTCTATAAATTTTCCCTGAAGGACATCAGTCATACACCGAGAAACAAGCATAACAACACAGCCAGCATTTGGTTATTGATAGTTACCGGTTTAGAAGTTAAAATTAAAAATTCAGTCACAATGATCAGAGGGTCTAAACAGATGGCAAATTCAGTAAGAATGAAGAAGTGTCACTAGTGACGAGGTCGCTGAGGTGCATAGGCCACAGAGAAGGTCTGCAAGTCACAGAGCCGCAGATCCCACTGTGACTTGTCCTGGGACAACTCAAGAGCATCGTATGGACCAGTACAGGGTGCTCTCAGCTACGGCTTCATCCCACGATTTCCCCAGACTCCTAAAAAACGCCACAAGCAACGTCACAAAACAAACCCCCCTGGAGTAGTAGCTAACACTTTAATACTGGAATCAGTTATTCCACAGAAGGATTGTGTTTAGAGGTTCTTTGTTAAAAGTAAATAAAGGCCGTGGTACGGTAAAATGCTAGAGTGCTTGCCTGTGCGGGCTTTGATCTCTTGCCAAATAACCAACAAAAGTATGCATGTATGATGTGCAATCAAGAGGCAGTAGGCACGAAAAGACAGAAAGTTAAAGTTTAGCCTGAAAGGCATAGTGAGATTGTGTTTCAAGAATAATAATAACTTAAAAAAATATATGATGTGAACTATGGCTAAAGTAGAAGTTACGCATTTGTCATGTGAACTAGGCAATGGCTGTTTGTAAGTGTAAACTTTGTTCCTGTTCTCAGTGCTTACAGGGAGATGGGATTTATTTTCTCATTCCCCACATTGCACAGCGTTGATGGGCGTTGAGATGAAACAGATTCTATAGCAAAGAAGGGAGGAGAAAGCTTCAGCCACACAGACCCCTAGCAATTAGTCCGCTCTTCAGACACTTCTTTCACTGATTAATTAGACACATTCACACCTGAAAAATGAGAAACGAATATGATTGGCAGAGGGAGAAGGGAAGGGATGTCAAAAGAAGCAGTAGCGGACAAGGGCAGATGGTGAGGGTCATTCAATCCGCCTTAAACAGTCTGATTTCCATTGCAAAAGCCCACCGAAACCATGGGATAATTGGGCTCATAGAAGACAGATGAGATCGATTGTAGCCTCTCAAGAACTGGAAAGAAATGGCAGCTGAAGAAGAGAGGATGGCTAAGATGAGCAGCGACGGTGTGAGGTCATTGCTACCAAAGTCAGGGTCTAGGTCGGGTGAGCCCAGAACAGTGTTTCCAGAAGCCCCTGTTGTTGTCTTGGAAGAGTCCACTCCCAGGAGAATTCCTAGTTAAAATCTCCCCTGCCTCTCTCTTTAGGAATTTTCTATCTATCAGAGGTGTACTTTGTTATTCCAAGAAAGAACTGGTCTGTCTTACAAATAGGCAGATTCCAGTAGATCCCAAAACGGGATCCTTATGTTATCTATGTGTGACCAGTCTGCATAAGCTGAACTTCATTACTAAATGGACTAATTCATAATAGAGCACAGGCAGTTCTTCCTTTTGAGATAGAGAAATTATAAGGGAAAATAGTTTGTCCCTTGAGTGTTCCAGTTTGGGGAATTACTCTTTGAATCATTAGTTATAGTTAACTGTATTTTCACAAGAAGTCACTTAATCTTATTATTTTGTGTCATATTGTATCTTTTTAAAAAATTAACAAAGTAGCCAGTGTGGTGGCCCACGCCTTTAATCCCAGCACTTGGGAGGCAGAGGCAGGTAGAGCCCTGTGAGTTCAAGGCCAGCCTGGCCTATAAAGCGAGTCCAGGGCAGTTAGGGCTCATTACACAGAGAAACCCTGTCTCAAAAAAACAAACAAAACAAAACAAAACAAAAAACAAAAAAAAAAACCATAAAAAAGAAAAAAAAAGATATAGGATGGCCAGGGTGGGATTTCATGTTGACACTGCTCAAGAAGTGCAAATCCAAGACAGTCTGTCTAAGTGATGCTTCACCGTACACCTGTTTTATCTTTTCGTGTAGTCCCCTGAACGTCAGCTCCTTGACCCCAGTTTTCACTGAAAGTCATATGAAATAAAATCACTGTATATCAATACTGCCTTGGCATTACTAGGTCAAATGATGTTGCCCTGGCTACCTCTGATGGGGTGACTGAAACCGCTTCCCCTCTCCCAGAATCTTACCAGCAGATACTCTGTCTCCGAATGCTTCCTATCCCAGAGTAAGGATCCGCCAAGCATTTTCTATCTAAAGAGCATCACTAGTACATTCAACACTTGATATATGTGTGCATGTGTGTGTGCATATATATGCATATATACATATATCATACATATACATATGTATATATGATTTTTGAAAATATAGCTGCTTTCTTCTTCATGTATTCATATACAGCTTTATACCTGGTCTCAGCATGGTACCAAACAGAAAGGACAACTGCACTTTAAAATGATTGCTCAGTCTCTCACGAAATGCCCTAGAGAGCTCAGGTCAGGACCTTTGTAACTTCCTGTCAATCCTCATTGACCTCTGTGAGCACCATGCTCACCTGGCCGAGTGGGGCCGGCTGGAGTTACTCTGTCCCCACCCCAAGTTGGTTCACCCTGTCTGTGTGGGCTCTTTTATCCTCTGTCCTCGTTAATGGGAATCACTTCCGCTGGCCAGACAGCTCTCAGCTCTCTTGTTCTCCTCATCCAGCAGGTTAGGGAGAGCGGACAGACAGGGATGGAGTGGCGTTCAGTGGGGGTCCTCTTAGCTCGTGTTTGTTGTTGAGGGTGGTTTTGAATTGTTGAGATAGGGTCTTACTATATGCCACAGGCTGATCCTGAATTCATTGCAAGCCTACTGCCTCAGTTTCCCAAATGTTGGAATTACAGACATGAGCCATCACACCTAGCTTTCTGGTTGTTTTTCTTTATTTCACAAAGAATTTTTTTACATTTCAGCATAAATATTCCATTATCCTTAAGGAAATCAGGTCAAGGGATCTTGAAATCAGGCTATACAAGAAAAGGAAACGTGAAATTCATCGGAGGTAAAAGAATTTGGTGTCATGTCTCCACTTTTCGATTTGGGGGAGAAGGGTTAGTTATTTTTCAATTGTCAAAAATTCTCTCATGTTTTCAGACTCAAAGAATTTGCCAAATTGTATGACACAATTAGAAATGAAAGAAATAAGTTTGTTAACCTACTTCACAAAGCTCACCAGAAGGTGAACGAGATGAGGGAAAGGCAGAAGATGTCGCTAAATGAGCTGGAGATTCTAAGGAACAGCACTGTCTCTCAAGAAAGGTGAGCGTTAGCACAACGGCTTGTCAGCTCCCTTGCGCACTCACCAGACCAGGGTGCCACGGTGACCTGATCTGAGCCACAGGGAATTAAATCAGGCCGATTGGAGGGGCCACAGCGAGACTGGGGCTTTGACAGCTTTACTGAGAACAATGAGGCTTTCTATACCTTTGTCAGAAGCAGAGTACAGTGGCAATTTCCAAGAGCAATACAATTGTAGTTGCTAGGACACAGTGATAATTATCAAACTTTGCAAGGTTCACAATACTAATGCCTAAGACCACCTGTGCTGCCAAGCCTCCATGCTTCCTTAACCTTCAAAGGAACATACA
Source organism: Pachyuromys duprasi (assembly GCA_028658305.1). NCBI lineage: Eukaryota > Metazoa > Chordata > Mammalia > Rodentia > Muridae > Pachyuromys > Pachyuromys duprasi. The sequence continues at coordinate 55,572,907 of CM053763.1, read as the reverse complement.
GAGAAACACAAAGCGGCCCGGGCGCTCTCTCAGGAACTGGAAGGTACACAGTGCTCCAGGAACCATGGACGCTAACCTGAAAAACCTATAATGCGTGCCTCTCTAGGCAGCTCGGTTAGGTCAGCTCCATGGTTCCCTGTAGCTAGTGTCCTTCCAAAGCCTTACCTTCTGTGTTTTGGGCATCCTGTTGGTCATGGAAGAGGGCAAGGCTTTCAGAGATGGGGAAAACTAGTTCAAATTCCTTGATTTCCAGATAACAACAGATGTACTGCACTTGGGCATACTTCTAGTTTTCCATATAGGAGTCACATTTTTTTTAAAGAATGTAAAACTTTATTTTTCCATTGTTATTATTGTTGAAGTTATTATTTATTCACTTTCTTTTCCGGCTGTATCCCCCTCCCTCATCTCTTCCTGGTCCCATTCTCTCTCCCCCCCCTCCCCCCATGTCCCTCCCCTTGTCTACTGATAGGGGAGGTCCTCTTCCCCTACTATCTGAGCCTAGCCTATCAGATTTCATCAGGACTGTCTGGATCCTGTTTCTCTGTGGCCTAGTAAGGCCACCTCACCAGGGGGAGGTGATCAAAGAGCAGGCAACCGAGTTCATGCCAGAGACAGTCCCTGCTATCCTTACTAGGAAACCCACATGAAGACTGAGCTGCCCCTGGGCTACATCTAAGCAGGGGCTCTAGGTCCTATTTCTACTACAATGATCTGCTGACTTTCACCTGCTCAATTAAGAAAAGAAGCATAAACATGACAATCTACATGTGAAGTTAGGAGACAAATTACTTCTTAGAGAGCATCCCTGGTTTTATGTAAATTTAAAGCATGTGATGTGCCTGTGGGAGGCTAAGAGCAATGCTTTCTAGACTCAACCCAGAGCTCTGCCGGTTACTATCTGCGGGTCCTCAGGCAAGCTCCTTCTCTGGACTCTTTCCTTATATATAACCCTCATCATTATTGTGTGGAACTTTTTGTTCCTACACAATAGTAACAAATGAGTTCATCTCTGTAACAATACCAGAAATAACATCTGAAAAACTGTAGTCTTAGGAATATATTGTTTACCCTGTGCCAGGATCTACTGGACTCTTTCACCTAGTTGGCTGGCTCCTGATCTCCTGAGACCATGTGACTGGGTTTTTCTGTTGACCACTATTGCCCAGTTGACTTTGATAAAGATATCAAATACATTGATTAAAAAGAAATTTTTTCTAGCCATACTCTTACCCAAGAGGAAATTAGAATACCGTCTACAGGCTGTGACTTCATCCAGCCTAACCCGTGTTCCTAAATTGAGTCCAGCAGGTCCAGTTGTCATGGCCGGTAGAAGCACCTCTAGCCTCAGAACTCAGTCTCCTGAGATGACAGAGCAGCAAAGTCCCCTTTCACAAAAGTGTAGCACAGTGGTTGAAAGTATCCACTCTCGCTAGAGGGAGGAGCCCAGGACAGAGCCGTGGACAGGAAGTCCCGGAGAAACATTGTTTTGCAGCCTTTTCAGCAGTCTTTTGTATTTTCCAAGACAATAATGATCTCCCCCGCTGTGCCATTATTTTAAAAGAAAGCTGCAAAACTCCATGCTGAAGCATTCCAACAACGTGACCATCAAGGAGAGCCTGCAAAACGAAGTGTGCAAAATCACCTCGAGACTCCAGGAAATGAAGGAGAAGAAGGAAGCGCAGCTGAACAGCATGGACAGGCTGGCCAGCATGATCACCTCCATTGAGGAGGAGATGGTGCAGCTGCGCAAGAAGTATGAGAAGGCCATTCAACGGCGAAATGAAAGGTATAGAGGGCAGCTGGCCAAGTGACCAGGGAGCCTACTGACATGTAGCCATCTCTTGACCCTTTGGAGGGAGCTGTGTGCTTCGCATGAAAACAACACAGCTGTCTGTGGAAGGGGAATGAAGAGGAGGGTTGGGGACATCCAAAGATCAAAGTCTTTTCTTGAGACTTTAGGAGAGTGATTCTCAACTTCCCAGAGCTGTGACCCTTAATGCAGCCCCTCATGTTTGTGGTGACCCCCCCATAAAATTATTTCATTGCTCCTTCATAACTATAAGTTTGTGACTGTTATGAATCATAACGTCAGTATCTGATGTGCAGAATACTTGATCGAAGACCCTGTGGGGGCCGCGACCCCCAGTTCGAGAACCACTACTCTAGGATAACCCTGAACTCCTCCTGCATCAACTGCTGTGGGTCTGTCTTTGCACCTTTTATCCATTTAGGCAGTGTTTGGCTTTATCAGCCCATTCTCCTAGCTCATTTTCCCCACAAGTAACTAAGCCTTAGAGGAGTGGCATATTTCTTCCAGGCTGCAAGCATGTCATTAATAGTAGTATTCTTTTAACAGCCACCACCCACCCCATTACTTGTGTTGAGAAATTGGTAAGCGAGATGACACAGCCCTGAAATAATTAAAACTTCACAGAAGTTGTATGCTATTTCATGTAAAGCGGTGGAGGGCTAGGCCCTGAGGGCAAAGTATTGCTGCTGGCTTTTGTCATCATGGGAATTTGATAGGAAGAAACTTTGACAGAAGGAAAACAAAGAGAAAAAGCTGAGTAGAGGGTAAGGTTAGCCAGGCGCACGTGCGTGTACACTAGTGGAGAGGAGAGAAAGATTCAGAAAAAGTATAGGGAACAGTTGCAGTAATGGATGTATAGATGGTGTGGGAAGATCTTTAAGGTGCTTGTTACTAAATAAATAAACAATCCTGTTTGGCTCCTGGCACAAGCAAAAGTTTGTGAGCATTCCCAGGCCCTGGTTAGAGCGAAGGTGTTGGAGGAAAAAATTCTCACTTTGTTTCTAACCAGTGGCTTCCTCTCAAGAAGGAGTCTTTCCACTGTGCCTGTCAGCATGGTTCCAAATGGCAGGGTACTGGGGAACCAGCCTCAGAAATACTCACTTTTTAAAGAGCCTCATGGGCATGGTGACTCAGTCCAGAATCAGACTCCCAGGTCCCTTGCCTGCGGCTTCTGGCCTTGCTTGGCAAGTCTGGCCCAAGAAAAGACCTGCAGAAAACCAGACTTGAGTTTTGCTTTGTTCACATGTTGGAAGTGACCTCCCCTACCCCAGGGAAAGTGCTGGGGCTCACCAAGCCACTGTGGCCAGCTTGCTGCACAGCCAGCCTTAGAGTGGAGAAGCCAGACCCTCTTATCCCCAGGGAAAACCCAGTGTGTGGAGCTTAACTAGCAAGCTGTTGATGTGTCACTGTCTTCTGAGATTCTGTTGTGTTGATGTATATCGTGAGCCCAAAGCCGCAGGGACCCACGGTAACTAAGAACCAGTGGCCTCAACACCCACTTAGACCCCTGCTCTGAATTTGACCACAGTGGTGTTCAGCTGATAGAGCGGGAAGAAGAGGTGTGCATCTTTTACGAAAAAATAAATATCCAAGAGAAGATGCAACTTCATGGGGACATTGAAATCCGTGTACTGGAAGAAAAAATCCGATTCCTAAAACTAAAGATCTCCGAGAAGCAACGGCAGATTTGTGTGACGCAGAAATTATTGCCAACCAAGGCAGCCCTGGATGCCGACCTGGCTGTGCTCCAGATTCAGGTGGGTGAGTGGCCAGGGGACACTTTCTCAGGCCATTGGCTTGTCATCTTTCCAGTTGTCAGTATGCAAATGCAATGGGTTCTTGAACAGAAAGCCAAGCCACACACTGTTGCTAACTCCCACGAGACAGGTGACGTTTGAAGATGACGTTGAATCCTTCTCCGAGATATGGTTTTGGAGCTACACAGTTTCTCAAGTTTTTGTTTTGCTTTGCTTTTCTCATGAAGCATTATCTGTGTTTCTTGGAATCCAGGTCATGCTAAGATTTGGCCCTTGTTCATCATTTCTATAGCTCTGTCTGGAGAACTCTAGGCTCACACTACCTATAGTACACTTATGTCATTGATGTTTCTGAGGGCCACCTACATGTAACTTCTGGGTGGCTTTCGGGCTTTGGAAGTAGGCTCTTACAGCCACTGTTGGTCTGAAGCCCCCGGGTAGCCCAGGCTAGCTTCCCCCTCAGCCTGCTGTGCTGTGTTTCTACCCTCTGAAGGAATGAAACGCTTCCCAGTCTGTAGTCATGTACAGCAGACTCTTTACTAACCTGCGGTTCCCCGTAGCAAACACAGAAATGTGAACAGAAGCCTGCTTCCTTCACATGTAATGACATTTCTATGAAAGCATAAGAAATGGAGCCAACATATGTGTGGCCTATGCTTTTTCTCATTTGACTCACGGCTGCAGGGAAAAATGCTACCCTGTATTTTAAACTGCCATCCTTGCTTTTAGACTTTTTTTTTCGATTTATGAAATTAAGTTGTGTTCAGTTAACTGGAAAAGAAAAAGAACAAAATGTTAAAGGAAAAGAAATTCTATCCCCAAGAATAAGTATTAAAATAATCAGAAATCTGAGAGCAAACTTCCTCTCTCAGCATACGAGTAACTGTTTCTCAGTGCTAACGTTTACTTTCCGTTCTCCACTTAACTTCATGCGAAGGATTTGTGGAGCTGGATATAGGGTCTGCATCCATACTTCGGTGCATTGGGATAGATAAGTATTGTACAGATGGCGGCACCTTCCAGCTTGTGCAACTACATCAGGGTCATTTATCCCAATGCTTGCCTCATTTGTAGCCATAACTGCTCCCATTTAGGTTAACTGACTGGATTGCCAACACCCCTTCCCTCCCCGCCCCCCCTCCCCGGGTACCCAGAGAGTCTTCCTGATATTCCTTGGCTCTGATCCTAGTTTCCAAAAATGCTGTACATAGCACCTTCTCCATGTCTGTACTCTGTCAGGGCAGACAGTGGGCGGCCACCCTCCTCAGTCCGCACAATGCCACGGATGAAAGGCCCTTGACAGATTTTCCTGAAGACCTTTGAGAGCAGTGTGTGAAGTTCCATTCCAGAAATGTGAAGAACTCCATGTTAGACCTCACAAATCCAAACCCCTCAAAGTTCTCTGGGCCACTCCATCACTACCCAGTGGCTGGGACTGTTTCTCACAGAGCACAGGCCGGGTTAGCCTGATAATGAGCTTCCTTCCACCGAGGCCACTGCCAACAAAGGAGTCCAGCTTGCTGCAAGCCGGCTGCCCCTGTCTCTGAAACACGTGCTGTGAAGCCGCAAAGACTATTTTGAACCCTTAACCACACACCGTCCCAGGAATGTCACACACAACTGGGAGCAGCAGAAGGGCTTGTAGGAACTCAGCCTTCTCTCCAGTGAGACAGACAGACAGACATTGTCTTCCCATACAGGGCCTATTCCACATACCATCTGCATAGTTCCACAAATGAGCTAAAGAGCCTGGCTACATAATTTGAAGGTTTACCCAGGATAGAGTTGACTTTAAAGCTAATGTCTGCTTCTTGTTCAATAGTTTGCACAGTGTTCAGATAGAATAAAAGACCTGGAGAAACGCTTTGTAGACCCTGCCGATAAGAAGAGGACACGATACATTAAGGGGAAAGATCTGACCGAAGAAGAAATGCTCAAGAAATTAGATATGGTAAATGCTCTTATTTAAACTTGTGTTTGTTTGCTCACAGTGCTGTTTCCCCTCAGGCTGGCAGACCCATCCTTCATCCGTCCAGCCCCTAGGTGGCCCCTCATTGCTGTGTAGTCCTAAATCCTAACTTTGGTTCAAATATTGACCCAGTAGTTTCAAGATTCAACGGTGCCCCTCTTCACTAGCCCAATAGCTAATTTTGACTTCTTGAATGAATACGCTAATTTGTCATCCTGGCGGGAACCCCTGGAAAGAATGGCATTGTGTGGGCACCAAATAGAGCCAGAGGCCATAGTCTACCCTAGGCAGAAAAGCCTCCGGAGTGTCCCCTGACATGGCCCAGCTCAGAGACTTTTCAGGGGTATCTTAACAACAAAGAGAGCTATGTGTCTCTGTCGTGGGGTGGAGTACAGATTGGGACTGAAGACCATGCCTTATATAAGTCATTTGTTAATCTCCTGCTGAAATTGTCTCCATCTGTAGCTGGAACTTCAGCTGGCCAAGAAGGAGGAGAAGTTACTGGAGAAGGATTTCATCTACGAGCAGGTGTCCCAGCTCACCAGCAAGCTCAAAGGCAAGACCCGGACCTGCAAGGAGGACACCCTGCTCTTAGCCAAGAAGGTCTGCCTGCACAAGGCCCTCCCCCTCCCCGGCCCTCCCCGGCCCTCCCCAGCCCTCTCCCTCCCCGGCCCTCCCCGGCCCTCCCCCTCCCCAGCCCTCCCCTTCCCTTCCTGCTATCGCCTTTTGTGTTCCACTAGAGAGGTGAACTCTTATGAGTCTAGAAACATAGCAAAATGTAAATATTAATCCAAAATGAGCTTTGGTCTGCTCCCTGAATAAATCTACTTCACAGAAAGGAAGTGTAAGCTTCTCAGGGACAGCATTTAAGTTTTAGTTATCAAGGCAACCTCTCAAGTAAATCGTTCATTATCTTTGTAGTTTGTATATAAAGTAAAACCCCTCGATTTCTCTTTTTTTTAAGATTTATTTATTTATGTATTTATTATGTATGCAATGTGTGTTTGCATGTATACCTGCACTACAGAAGAGGGCACCAGATTTCATTTTAGATGGTTGTGAGCCACCATGTGGGTACTGGGAATTGAACTCATGACCTCTGGAATAGCAGCCAGTGCTCTTAAATCTCTGAGCCATCTCTCCAGCCCCTCTCTATTTCTCTTTGAGCAGAAAAAAAAAATTACTTATCCAGTGGTCTGACTCAGAATTGCTCCAATACAGAACTCAGCCAGAACCCACAGATGGAAAGGGACAATTGAAGAGACAATTCCCAGGCCGACTAGTCACAGGGCACCTCCCAAGTGAACACACTGGAGACATTAGGGCTGGAGATTCAAAGCTGCTAGGGGTGGCATTACCAAAAGCACCAGCTGGCAGGAGGGAGGCTGGGGACTAAAAGGTGCCAGGACCACATCATGCATAGTGGAGGATGGCTTCCGTGGGACCTTTGAGCATCATTGAGAAGAGGGTTCTAACCACCCAGCAATAGCTACTGAATTCATGCTATGCACTGCCCCACCACACGAGGCAGACAGAGGAAGGAGCACACACACAAGGAAGAAGGAAATAGCTGAAAGTGACTGAATCTACAGGCACGCCACCCAGAGGGCTCCCGCCTAGTCTGATAAGAGTGGAGGGTTCCTACACCCCAGACTAGCCTCCAGAGGGTAGGGACAGTTGCTCTTTGAGTTTCTCCATGTCTCGCATGTAATAGACTCTAGAAAAATGATTGTGAGTAAATAAACAGCCAATCCTGTTCTGGAAATAGTTTTGCAAAGCTATGTTGAACATGAGTATGAATATTCGCCTGAAAAAAAATGGTAAAAACTCCATTTTCATGTGGCCTTTGCAATTCTACTCTGGCAAGTCCCATGGCAGAAGTGTATAATCTGGCCTCATAAACGTGGAAATGATGGGATTTATTTAAGCCAATGAGCTTTATCTGAATAATACTCTTCCCCATGTTTCTGTAAAAGTCTCCTTTATTCCCTTTGCAAAATGAATTCCTCTGCCTTGAGAGAAAGTCATTTTTCCATTGAGAGATGATTTTTTCAAAGCTGATGGCAGAGTCTCTGGAAATTATTTGTAATACTAGAGAAGCACAGTGTGGCCAGAAAGGCCACCAAACAGCTAGAAAGGCTCAACCTGATAAATCCATATTATTGTTTGAGCCAGAACTTATAAATGGGCCAGAATTTAGTCATCACGGGCACTCCTCTCTCCTCACCTCTTAAAAACAAACACTAAGCTAGTCCCCTCAATGCTCTCTGCCCTGGAAGCTATCAACTAGATAAACCTTTGTTTTAAATTCTTTCCTCATCTTTTCTTATTTACATAACCAAACATGTTGGGTTCCACTGCCTGGATCAGATTGACCTTGGCCATTCCCAGTGAAAGAATGTCTTGGCTAAGGATTGATGTTGGGGGCCAAGCCCGCTGCAGGCAGTGCCCTCCCTAGACAGTCAGGTCTAGGCTATATACGAAAGCTAGCCGACTGAGCATGATCCAATAAGCGAGTCAGAGAATCAGCCAATAAGCGGTGTTACTCTGTGGCTTTTGCTTGAATTCTTGCCCTGACTTCACTCAATAATGGAAATGAATGCCAAAAGTCCCTTTCCCCCACAAGTTTCCTTAGGTCATTGTTTTATTACAGCAACAACAACAAAAAAGTGAGCAGGACAGGCTCGATCTCTGGGTTCCTAGAAAACCCAGTTAATCCCTCATCCTTCCAGGAAAGACTGCCCACACAGGTGGCTAACAGTCTTCTGTTTCCTCCACAGCCTCATGGGATAGCTATACCAACTAAACTGTGGGCTCTCTGTTTCTAGATGAACGGCTACCAAAGAAGGATCAAAAATGCTACTGAGAAAATGATGGCTCTTGTTGCTGAGCTGTCCATGAAACAAGCCCTGACCATCGAACTCCAGAAGGAGGTGAGGGAGAAGGAAGAATTCATCTACTCCTGCAATTCCAGGATAGAAAGGGGCTTGCCACTCAAAAGAGAGATTGAGAAGGTCTGGATGAAGGTTCTTCGAGATGAAGAAATGTATGCCTGTGCTACCGCAGAGAAGTCCCGGGTGAGCTTTAACTCCTGTGCTGTGAGCATGTCAGCACGCTGCCTGCAGAGCCAGCCCTCACACGGCACTGGCCCCTTCTCTCAAAGGCTTGGGAAGAGAGAGGTTTTGAACTTTCCTATGATTTTTCATGAGATATTTGGGGGATGGAGCCCAGGTCCAAACACCACATTCACTTGTTTCATATACACCTCATACACAAAGGCTGAAGTTGATTTTTATACAATATTTTATTATATTTGTATTTTGACTACAATCATAACATGCCATCATGTACGGAATTATCTACTTGTGATAGCATATCGATTCTCAAAACATTTGGAGCATTTTGGATCCCAGGGTTTTGAGTCAGGCAGGTTCAGCCTGTATGTGGTATTTTCCCACTCTAACACACGCAGCCTGGACGGCAAAGCCACTCCTGTAGGACCCTAGGATAAGCCCCTCCCTTTCAGAAAACTGAAATGAAAGCATCTTCCTTTGCAGGAGTACATGGAAACAGATTATCGGCAGCTGCCCAATGGTGTCTTCACAACTGCAGAGCAGCGTCCAAACGCCTACATGCCTGATGCAGAAACCACGCTTCCTCTGCCCAAACCGTACGGCGCGCTGGCTCCGTTTAAGCCCACCGAACCCGGAGCCAACATGAGACACATAAGGAAGCCCGTTGACAAGCCTATCGAAATCTAATCATGTGGACCAGTCCAGGCTTCCCAAAGTGAGGACTTCAGCCAGCCTCCGTACCGTGAACGGACAGTGAGCATCCGAGCACCAATACTGCTGATCAGCTGGGGGCAGTCCACAGAGTGGGGCGTGGTTTCTTACATCCACCAACTACAACGTTTTACGAGACACTGAACGGAGCACAGGCTACAGTTATGTCAAAGTGAATCCCAATCGCTCACGTGTTTCTATTGACCAGATTTCAGGGGTATATAATAGACAACAAGATGCTGTAAACATACAAAATAAATAACTTTTCAGTGAAGTACAGACATTAGAGTGGTCTTTTTCTCTTCCGGAGGAAAAGCAGGTACTCACTTTCCGTGTGCACGGTCTGGTTACCTGGGAGGGGAAGAGCGCCCGCGACACCATGACGTGAGCCTCTCTGCTGCTGTGGCACTTGGCTCGTGCAAAGAGCAGCCGTGAAGCCTCTCATTCAGGTAACGTGAAAAAATTTCACAAGTTTACAAGGATCCCTTAGCAGCAAAAAGATTTAGGTCCTAATTTATTTCTTAAAAATACATTTTTTCACATTATCTGAAAACAAATTCATAGCCATTTTAAGCTCTGATACTAGATTTTTCTAAATGTCTACCAAAATTCTGTACTTCTATGGGAACAATTCTACTTATCTGCTTAAATTTTCATTTCGCCCATACACCTTCCCGACTCCGGTGTTTTTATCAGATGTGACAATTCGCTCGTACATGTGAGAGCTGCACTTTTATATTTACTAACATGCTTAAGCTATTTCTCTTGTGCTGGGAGCAGTTAGGGATTGCATGTCCAGCTCCGGGAGACTGAGAAATACCATACTTTTATTTTGATAAAGCCAACGTTCTGTTCCACGCCCCTATCCTGCCACACTGAACGGAAATTAGTTTACTCTCATTTTGTGAGTCCTTAATTTGGTCTCATTGCTTTGCGAGATCGTTCCAAAGCAAACAGCTTGTGAAAGCCTTCAGTAAGTACCAGACATTTAATAAGAAAACACGGTATACTTAAACAGTCCCTGTGTCATAGGATTTAGCAACCTCTTTGGGGATTACAAATAAAAATGGGGAAAAAAAACCAGAGAAAGTTTAAACATTGTAAGAATGGAAATGTTTTTTTAAATTTATTTATCTATTCACTTTATATCCCAATCATAGCCCCCTTTCTTCTCTCTCTCCCTCTCTCCCTCCCCTATATCCCCTCCATACCCCTCAGGAAGAAGAGTCCCCTACTAACCCACCCCAGCACATCAAGTTGCATCAGGAAGGACATCCTCTTCCATGGTGGCCCAAGATTTTTATTTTTATTTTTTTTACTCACAGAAAGGTGGACTCTTAAATATTACAATATGTGCCAATGGTTGAGAAAAAGCAGGTGCCACCATGTAATGAAGTTTCTTGGATTACAATCGTGTGTGTGTGTGTGTGTGTGTGTTTAGCCCTAGAGCATGAAAAAAAATATATATGTATTTTGATGTAGAGAGGGATTCCAAGTAGAGGAAACAACCTGATCCAACCTTTGAAATAAGAAAGCCAAACTTATGTTCCAAGGTCTAGGGAATTGGCTTGGCTGCAAAAGAATGTTCGTACTTTATAGGGTCAAATTTGAATGTGAAATGCAAAGGAGGCTGCATGCTACTCTTCGGTGAATAGCAAGTTATTCAATAATTATGAGACGAGTGTCAAAGTCAAACTGATGTTTACCTCAAATATGTGTCCGATAACTTCAGCTTTGGGAAATCACAGGAACAATGCAGGTGTGAACAGAAATAAATGAAAGCAAAGAATAGAAGGAAAGTCCATTTAAAGATGTAGGTAAATGTACTTATAACAGCAAAAAGTAGATGAACCACTGGCAGCACAAATTAAATGTTCTGTACGAATTTAATCTGAACTAAATAAAATCTGCTGTCTCCAGTGCAGAGTAATTTGTAAAATAAGTAATGTGAACATACAGTATTGCCACATGCTGACTTGGTGCCAAGATTCCAAGCCTGGCTGACCATTTGAAGCAAAAAGGGAAATTCTATAGGCTAGGACAGTTTTCAGAACACAACAAAGACTGAAGAAAATACAGTGAATTAGCATATGAATTGGTGACATTTAGAATCATTAAAATCTCACGACGTGAGAGAGAAACAGTGAGAAGGGAGAGAAGCAGAACTGAATCTGGAAAGCTGAGCCTATGGATCAGGGTGACACCACTATAGGAGACAGATGAGAAAGGATGGAACACCTCCCTAGTCAGGTGTCAAGGGCCTCTGCAGCAACACACTGATGGGCTTATGCAAATCTTACTGACGCCTCACACAAATAAAAGGGCTATAGTCAGAAATCAGGAGAGGCAGACCAAAGGTCTCAGCATTTGAGGTTGTCTTTAATGAGAATATAGTACCAAATCAAACCTCCATCAATGTAAAATTAAATAGAGCTCTATTTGAGGCACCACAGAGGCTGCGCTAAGTCCTGTGTACAAATTAGGATTCGTCAGAGCTATTCCATACCGAAAATGGCAGATCTTGTTCAGTCCTGAGTCAGGTTCTTCTTAGATCCTCTTCACAACTTTACTTTTTCTGCTTGTTTTATGATACTTCCGGAGATCTGTCTAGCCCTTGCTGCTCTGCCCATTGTCCCTCATGCTGAGCCACCAAGAGCACTGTTTCTGCCATAGCACACAGCCCTGAACTGCGTGTCATTCTTTTCTCTTGACTGCTTACTGGCTGCTCAAACGGACAGATTAGCAGCTGGCTCTGTCTGAACAAGTCCTGAACCGAAGCCAAACAGCTCTGTGGTATATCCTGACCCATTTGCAATCTTAGAGACAGCTGAAGAATTCCCAGGAACGGGAGGTGAAAGCAATATGAAAACGTTGGAACCAGGTCATCTGCAGTTCACTTTCATAAGTCCAGAAGCACTGTGGTGTGTTTCAGAGCCGCCTCCTCTACAAATGCTGCATCCACGTTGTCCTGTCCTTCCAAATCAGACAGGGCTGAAGAGGGAGAGAGAGTTACTGTAAGGCCACAGCTATTTATAACCTTGTTCCCATAGCTCCCTGGGAGCATCATTTTTTATTTTAGTGAAATGTGTTCTTCTGAGAATACGTACTTAAATATCATTCAACTTTGGCTTACACACCTCGAGCCCCTTTCTTTCTTCAAAGGTGAGTACATACTCCTTTGGTAATTTAGGTAGGACAGTATTCTGTCTAACAAAAATCAACTTTCCTGAGGACATACTTGTAAGGGGTATTGGGGAGGAAAACAATACAAAATGTGAATAGGGAATTATTGACATGTAAAGGGAAACTCCTAGGGAGAGAGGAGTGGATCACCTTGGTTGGAAGACTCCAGCCCCATCAGAATTTCGATGAAGTAGTTCAGAGGCAGAAATTCTATTGCAAATGATGACTTGTCAATCATACAGTGCCGAGGCTAAAAGGGAAAACACTCCCTATATGATAATTGCTTCCAAGATGTACCCAACTTTAAACCAAATGATAAAGAGAAAATCATAATCGTGTCTACCACAGTATGGGGGTTGGATCTAAGGAAGACTCACTGTCTGGGTTTCACACAGATTCGCCTCCTTCTTGTAATTCCTCAACAGGCGTGCCACATGTTTCCGTGAAATGATGTTGGAACTCATGGGATGGTCCCAAAGCCGAAAGACTTTCTGGCCAATAAGCTACGTGCAGTTGAAAAACCACACAGAGGAGAGAATAGGTCACAGTGCATTGAACAGATCACACACCTACTCTTAACTTCAAACTGTTATCCCCTAGTGGTTAGCAACCCTAAAATGCAAAACACACATGTGACTCCTGACTGTTGGAGAGAGGCCACGCTCATGAAATATGCTTCTGAAGTTTTAATAAGCACTTCCTCAACTGTACCTTGGAAAGGAAAGCAACTTTTATATCAGTGCTGCCAAATTCCTTTTTTTTTTTCTGGAATGATATTGAATCTGAGATCCTTCAAAGCTGGAGATGAGCATGCCAACCCAACTGGAAACTACAGGCGCTATGCATATTTATGTTGATTTCTCTTCTATTGTCTGGCCTAGAAACTTTAAATACCCTAAAAATACAGGGCTTAAAAAAAAAAAGTCAAACTTGGAGTCCAAACGAAATGTCAACACTGTTCTTCTGGGAGACAGAGCTTGGGAATGGTGGGTGCTTTGTGACTGGACAGTACCACCAGGTCGAGAAGGGTCATCCTTTTGGAGAGGATGGCCAGTGCCAAAGGTCCCGGTGCTGATGGTATGTAAACAGCACATGGGGCTGGCCAGGCTCTAGGGTCAGGAAGTTTGAAAAGCCAGAGGTGCAAAAGGCCTTGCTAGGGAATTTTGTACTTTCATGATGTTTCTCACTACAAGAGCTCTCATCCCCCACAAAGAAAGCAAGGAGTGCCTTTGTAACATTTTCCCACCATGTTTTTCATTCCTGTTTTGACCTGGTAATGTTTTCCTGTGCTCAGAAATGCAATGGGAGGAGGGAATGTAGCTCTAGAACCTTCTGACCTCACCTGTATTTGAACTCCTTATCAGTCTAAATGTCAAAGGCACACGCTTCCCCTCTCCCTCCTACATGTAAATATTACAATGGTTTCCTCGGAGAAGGAACAGGTTAGTTATTCGCATACACTGGGCCAACACCAGAGAAGCGCACCATACAGGCCTTCGGGAGCAGCCGACAGAAGGGTGGAGGTGGATGGGATTTCATGGAAGGAGCTGACAAGTTAAACAACTGGACAGACTTCAGCCAACGCCAGGAAGCTCTCTTCTTACAAGGGACAAATGAAGGAGGGTGGAGCGGGGAGGCTTAAGAGGAAATGAATTTCGGGATTACCGGAGGGAGCCGCGCAATGATGCTGAATTTCAGTTTTTCGTTTTTCTCTGAATTGTCCAGATCTACAACAAAGTCGGAGATTAACAAATAAGATAGACATATCCATTCAAATCCCTCAGTGTGTTTTAAACCCTGAGTGTTTCCTCCTGAGCTGTCCCAACCCTGCACTCACAGGCTAGTGATACTTTCAAAGTTTTAGTTGGAAACATAGAATGAAGGGGGCTTTTATTTTGTAACAGGCTGCCGGGCACCAAGCAATTTTCTCCACTAACTTAAGCATATGGCACTCTGAAGAGCAGCATGTGCTTTGCTAACATTAACAAAAGTGCCCGTGAATGACTACAGGAGAAATATTACAAAGCAGGCTCACACAAGCACTGTATCAGTTTTTCTCGCATTTCAAGTCTAACTTTGAGATGACCAAATTAACAAGCTGAAAGTAAGCCATTCATAACACTTTCTTGGAAAACACACATAGATCCTAGCCTCTTTTTTACCCTCATATACAGAAAACAAATCTAATTGCAGTGTATGGATTCAGGAGTTCTTCAGCCTCCTGAAGCACTAAAGGACTCTCAGCTGGGCTCAAGGGATGATTCCAGGAAATAGGCTGTACTAAGAATTTGTAGGGCCCAATGCAAGGTGAAAATAAAGCGATGCATGTTTAAATAATAAGAATTTCAATATACACTGCGTAGCATTAAATGAGCATGGGACCTATCTGAACGTAGGCGGGCCTGTGTGTCTCCTAAAGAAGTCAGCCCTGAGGGTGTCCAGGCTGAGCCTCACCGCTGGTTAACTTGGCTTTGCTTACCTTTCATGAGCCTTGTGACCACGGTCTCTGTGAGCAGCAGCACCCCGTTATCAATGTAGTGCAGCAGGTTGTACAAAGGGAGACAGTGGACCCCAAGGATCGTGTGCAGAGAGTGGAAACCTAGGGTGAGCGGAACAGGAGCAGCCATGATTAAGCCAGCATCTCCAGGTAACAGAAGGAAGGGACTGATCATGGTAACTAGGCACTGAGCCCAGCGCTTAGGGCCTGGGGCAGCTGGTCCCTTTAAGACAAGGTCCAAGTTCCCTTCTTATGTAATTAAAACTAAGTATCATAATGGCTACACACTCAGCTCCTGGTCAGTATTATTTTGCTGCCCTCAATAAACAGATCTTCAAACTCCATATGTCCAAGCTAAGAGGTTGCTGGGATGGAGACCATTTTGCTGAAAGATAAAAAGAAGCTGGGATCAGAAGACAACCGTTTGTATGCTCCATCTCTAGCATCTCATAGAGAAAGACTTTGGACTAAAGTATAGAAAAAAAGAAATGTGGATGACATTGGCCCGATCAGAACCCTGTAAGAACTCAGTAGAAATGAAGGCTATAGTCTCTTTTTCTCCTGTCTCTCTGCTCTCTCTCCCTAGTCTCACAAATAAAACTACAAACTCAGAGCCCTATGCACACTACCAGTGATAAGGAACAAAAGCAAGACACATGGAAGCAGATACCAGACCAGATGAGAAGAAGAAAACCCCTCTTTGGAACGTCAGCATTTGGGGGGGAGGGGCTTGGAAGAGATCTACACTTACTGGGCTGAAATGCCAGAGGCAGCAGAGCAGGCCCAGGTTAGGATCCCGCTGCTGTCTAGCTCACCAGTTCTATGTAACTGGCCTTTCTGAACTTCCTTCCCTTGATCCTATGGTGGAAACACCCAGATCTTCCCTTCTGGAGCCCTGCTCACGGTACAGTGTGATTAACACTGGGTACATTCTAAGCTGGTACTGTTTCACTTGTTCAACATCCAACACTATCAGATACAACGACTAGATTCCTACTTCATAGATGGGAAAATGGAGACTCACAGGAGTGGAGAAACTTCCCTGTATCCGATAAATAGTAAGCAATAGGTTAAAGTAGGCTGAACACGGGCCGTGGGGTTGTAGCCTCGGTTTTCAACCAGGGCATCATGCTTCCTCAATATCTGATAGCTGAGCTAACGGAGCAATGTGGAGACCTAAGGTGGGAACTCATGGGCATATTCAGAAACACGGAGTGATCACTTGAGCTGAAATCTGATGAATGACAGGTAAGTTTGGACAAACTTTACGCAGCACACTCTCATACACCAGACAGGGTTGGGTAGTAGGACAGTGAACAAAGCAATGACCCTTATCACTCCTGATCACCTTGCTGTGTTGCAGAGGTGGCAATTAGTTCATCATGAAAATAAACATCTTTACACATGACCAGTTCTATGCTATGTGTTCATATAACACAGACCCAACGCTGAATGCTACCAGGGAATTTATCAATCCAGAAAACTCTGAAGAGGCATGGGAAGCTTTTGAGAATGATAAAGGAAGAACTGAATTTTACTTTTGGAATATTAATATGTGAACAGACAAAGAATAGGTTAGACTCATAGGAACACTATGGCCTGGACTTATACAAGAGGGACTGGGGTCACCAAGGGGGAATGGAGAGAAAGGGCTGCGTCCTAGTTAGGGTTTCTATTTCTGTGACAAAACACCATAACCAAAGCAGCTTGGGGAAGAAAGAGTTTACTTCACTAACACTTCCATGTCAAAGTTCATCATCAAAGGCCCCAGGGACAGGAATCAAACAGGGCGGGAACCTGGAGGCAGGAGCTGATGAGAGGCCGTGGAGGGTGCTGCTCACTGGACTGCTCCTCGTTTCTTGCTCAGCCTGCTTTCTTATAGAACCCAGGACCAGCAGTCCAGGGAAGGCACCACCCAACACAGGCTGGATCCACACACCTTCATCACTAATTAAGAAAATGCCCTACAGGCTTGCCCATACCCAATCTTATGGAAGCAGTTTCTCGGTTGAGGTTCCCTCCTCTCAGATGACTCTAGCTCATGTCAAGTTGACATAAAACTTGCCAGCATAGGAGGCGTCTCATGGCAATATATTACCTGCTTTACAACTGATCAGCCGCAGGAACCACAGAAGCACAGCCTGCTCTCAGGGATGTACAAGGCAAAACAAATGATGTTCAGTGAACTTGGGTTTTGGGTTCTGAGAAGTCATAGTATTTTCTCTCTGAACATATGAGTCATGAGCAGTGGGTCATTCCTAATTCCTGGCAACATCAAGGGTCACATGACATGCAGATGTTGTCCTCAAGGAGATTTGAATGGGCTAAAAACAGACTGAGTTCACTGGGTTCTCCCAATGCAGCACAAATTATAGTATGACTAACAAATCGGCACAAATGTTTCACATGGACTCAGAACTTCTTTCTGAGACTAATAAATTCAAAAATCATTTTCCTGAAAAAGCACTCATACTAGATCATGAGTCCTATTCCCGGACAAAATTCCTTCCCTAATCCTGTGTGTATGCTGAACATCCCAGTGGTCCTTCACCTGCCCCTATGGCACAGTACCAAGTCCAACAGCCTGTTGATGGCCTCAGCTCTTATGTCAGCTCTTAGCAGAGCATGGAGGCTATCACTAACCATCATTTCATCCCACCAATCCTCATCCTCCAGGGCTGCAGGCCTTGCTGTAGCCAGGGAAAGAAATATTAAGACAAACACACAGACAAGCAAAAATAAAACAAACAGAACCAGAACTCTACTTAACCACTTCCTTACTCCCTTCTTTTATTTAAGTGTCTGACCATTGAAACCCAAACAAAGTTCACTAGTCTCATAGAACTGAAAAGCAAGCACCCTTATGCACATACCTCTATTAACTCCCTTGTACACACACACACAGACACACACACACACTTCAGTTCACTCTACCCTCCTTTCTGTTGTCACAAGGAAAAAAAAATAAGCATTGCTAGAAAAGAAGAATCCAGGTATGGTGTGTGACATGCACCTGTGATACCAGCACTTGGAGTGCTTGTCAGAGGCTCAGAAGTTCAAGGCCAGTGTTGGCTAAAAAAGTTTAAAGCCACCCTGAGCCACCTGACCCCCACAATGGCACTGAGGGGTTCAGGGGGTGAAGGAAAGAAAGGAAGGTAACAAACTGAAAAGGCAGCTACAAAATGAGGGAGAAAAGGTGCGGAAACCAGAAATCTGATAAGGGGTTATTATCCTGAACATAAAAATAATAAAACACGTCAATAGCAAGACAACAGCCAATCTTATTAAACATGCCTGCACAGAGCTTTTTTCCCCCAAAGAAGACATACAACTAGCCAAGAGTTACATGGAAAGATAGTCAGTATCACTAATCAGCAAAATACAAATTGAAAACCACAGTGAAATATTACCTCCCACCTCTCAGGGTCCAAAAAAAAAAAAAAAAAAGAGGCAAATGTTGAAAGGAACATGGAGAAATGAAAGCTCTGGTACATACCCCAAAGAATTAAAGTCAAGATGTTTAAGAGATGTGCACACTAGTGTTCATTAAAACTATTATTCACAATAGCCAAGATATATAAATGCCCATTGGTAAACAGGAAAATAAAATGTAAATAACCAACAGTGTAATGTTACTCAGCTTTAAAAAGAAAGATTCCCTGTCCTCCCTGACGAAAGGATGGACCTAGAGGGCGCTATGGTGCAGCAAAAGTCAGTCACGGAAGAGACAAACACTACATGATTCTATTTATAAGAACGATCTTAGAGACAACAGAAAGGTGGTGGCCAAGGACCAGGGAGATGGGAAAGGGCAGCCGCTGTCCACAGAATATAAGGAGAGGCCATTTGAGAGAAAATGAGAGCTACTCTACAGCATTGTGCCTGTAGTTGATGCTATACTGCCATTTACAGTATTAAATGGGTGGATTTCATGTTATATGTCCTTCCTATAATTAAAAAAATAATAATAAACACAAGACAGCCATTTATGGCCAACAGGAGCTTATGCATTTCTTACACTGACTTCTGCAAACATCGTCCTATTCCACTTCCGCTAGTGTTGTAGCTGCTTTCTTCTCTTGTCCGTTACCTGACAAAATAGTTAGTCCGCACGATCATGGACTGATCTAACAAATGACCCCTTATGTGAATGACTGTACACACAGCCAGCGGCTGTTCTTTGAAGCCTTATTAGGTCTTTCTCTCAAAATCATGAAGAAAACGTTCAGCTTCTAAGCACTTAAGGGCCAGACCCCTTTCTCCTGTGTTTACCTCAGGCCTCTCCAAACAGTTGAGTACGAAGCTCCCAGGGAAAGCTCCCAGGAGCAGCACCGTTGGTGCAAGTTCAGCTAGAGAGGCAGGTGAGAACACGCAACAGTGCAGCTCCGTAGTCGGGGGAGGTCCGGCCAACAGAGACCAACCTCAAGGCTTATTCTTTACCCGAACCAGCTGCTGACACACAGGTGCCATCTTGAAGTTCAGGTGCTGCCTGGAGACCATGTGGGAAACAAATTTATTACATCAGCTGACAGGAGAGCCAAGACTCACCAGGAGGCAGAGGGAAGCACAGGCTGTTAGTAGCATCCAAAATCCTGGTCATAAGATGAAAGACTTCAAAATCTGCAGCACTGCCACGGTCGTTACTGGGTGAAAACAGCAAAGCAGTATGTCAGCCGAGCACCCTGCTGGTCCCGAGCAGTGGCTCTGAGTACCGCACACCGAGCTTCCTACAAAATGCTACCTCCTGGGGAGAGCCTCATAAATGGGAGAATGGCCAACAGCCGAAAGCATAGAATCTCACATCATACTCAGTAGACTCATAGATTATCAATTACATTCTTTGAAATTTCCATACTCGGAAGTAGTGGGCCTATGTGTGTCTCCCTCCTCATCAACCCTATGCCATAGAGGACAGCTGAAGTAACCTTGAATTCTGACTAAGGTGCTGGGGCTGGTGAGAGCTGCTTTGGACTAATGTTTCAAAGGGGCTTTTCTAGAACAGGCAGTCAGCAGAGGTAGCTCCTTGCACACCATGATAAAGGAAAAAGAAAAAAGAAAAATACTTGCATACAGGTGAAAAAGCCAAGGATGCACACTGTGTTTCCTCCAAGCGGTCTCCAGCATGCACCAAATGAGATCCAGCTAGAGGGAGAGAGCATCCATGAACCACAGCTCGGGCCCTTTCCTTTGAGGCCCTCCCACCTGTCCTACACATCCAAGACAGTTGGCATTGAGGCTGTGGCCAGGCACTAGCCTCCCTGAAATCAGTTCTGAGGCACTGAAATCCAGAATGGAAAGCCTGCAAACGTTCCACCACTGTAACAGAGTCCCCTCTGTCCGTGCTGGCAACGCCCCACTGAGCAGCTTCCTACCCACCAGTGAAAGGCCAATGGCTCAGCCGTCAGCCTGCCACACCACAAGGGCTGAGGGCTGGGTGAGGAAGGAAGATGACAGAGTAGCATGGGGTCCTGTGCATGAGCCATGGGAAAAGACGGCAGCAGGGCCACTTTCTGTCACCCACCCTCTCCAAACCTCAGTGTCCTTATCCGTGAGATGAGGGAGTGCTCTCATGGGGCTGTTGTAAAAATGAGTTAAGTCACTCGCTGGAATCAGTGCTCAACAAACCAGTACCATAACCACCCACATCAGGTGCCTTCTTGGCCTTAGGCTTTATCTGGAAGCCTATTCTAATTTTACAAGTTTGTTGGTAGGGTAGACTCCACAGGGCTGTCCACCAGGGACTGAAGAGCAGGAAGCAAGGCAGACAGGCTCTCCATGCACAGCCAATCCCTGCCCTCGGTGATACTGGATTCTCTGGCTGAAAGCAAGCTATGTGTGGACACTATCATCAAGCTCTACAACTCCCTTGAACATGTTTCCAGAAAGACTGCCTACCCAAAGTCTTCGGAGAGTCATAAAAGGCATGGCTGGTTGCAAGTTGGGAAAGTCAGGCGCATGGTGTTCCTGGGTTAACACAAGCATCATCTCTGGGCCTCTTGGCTCTAGGAGTCAGCACAGACTAGTGTGAAAACTTGCGTGCAATTAGGTATGGTGAAAAAGAATGCTAGAATGGAAGTGTTGGGGGAAAGATGGAAGGACATGGAGGGGACAGAAGCCTCCCAATAGAGACAACTAACCCAGTCCCATGGCAGCTTTCAGAGACTGCACATCAACTAAGGACCATGCAAGGTGTGGACTGTATACGTGTAGCTGACAGGTGACCTGGTCTTCATATGGGTTGCCTAGTGAGTGGAGGTGGTGGAGGTGGGGGCTGTTTCTAACATGGACTCTGTTACCTGCTTTTGGATCACTTCCCCCTGGCAGCGCCACCTTGCCTGGCATCAGAGGGTGAAGATATGCTCAGTCCTGACGTGATTTGATGTGCTGGGGAAGGTTAATGTGGGAGGAGAGGAAGGCTTCCCTTTTCTAAGGGGAAAAGGGAGAGGGGAAGAGGAAGTAGGGGAAGTGAGGTGCCTGGGAAAAGGGAAAAGAGGGAACAGCCTCAGGATGTAAAGTAAATAAATTTATGTATGTGCATGTATAGCACTTTAGCACTTTAGAAGGTGAGACTTAAAGTCAACAGAAGGTGACTCCTTCAGGATGTGGGTGGTCAGCTCAGCAGCCTCTCAGACACAAACTGAGAGCTTCGTGCTCTGAAAGCTGTTGCCAATGGCTCTGCAGCGGCCACCACCCCACAAAATGAACACAGACTTTATAAAAAATGCCACAGACATCATCCATGGCATTTACCACCAGAAAAAAAAAAAAAAAAGAAAAAGGTAGAGAGGCTCAAAAAAGGTAGGGAGGGGCCTGGGGATGTAAAGTTAATTAAGTTCCACCACAAACAGCTCCTCCCTAAGAAAATGCAAATGTCAAAGTCACTGAGACTCAGGAAAAGAGAAACAAAGGCATGGGAGAGGTGGGCAGTAACATCAACTTTGTTGGCGATGGCTTCAAGAGAAAGCCGCTGCGGTATGACAGGTTCTTTAAGCCAACTGTATCACATCCTGAATGGAGCGGCCCATTGCCTGCCAGTACCTGGTGTGGAATAAAAAAATCCCTCCTCTCTGCTATGTACAACACTGTGTATAGTCTCCAAAGGTATGGCTATTGAGGTGAGCATGCACAAAGTGGACCTTGGGACATAAGGAGGCACGGTTACTTGGAGAAGAAGCTATGCCTGGGCTCCCAGCAATACTAAAAATGATAAGTATGCTTGTTAATGGGGTCTTGCTGGTTTGAGATGGTTTCATGCAAGTAGCGCCTGATCATTGCTGAAGACTATAGACCTTGGGACGGCCACCATTATGGTGAAGTTCCAGAAGACTACCAAGCAGCCTTGCACCATCTCCACTCAACAGAGCCACTTACCAGATCACTTTAAAAATGGTCTTGCTTTAAAAAATAACATTGGCCAAAAGATGGAAAGAGGACTTGTGTCTTTGAAGAGAGACGCGTGACTAAGAACACTTCTCTCAATGTGGGCAGGGTCAGTGCCACATTCTGAAAGTACACCTCACCGCAGCTCTATCAAGAGGGAGGCAGAGAGGCTCTGATGCCCTGATTATGAATGTCATTATATGACAGTGCCCGGCCTTTCCTCGTATATTAAAAGTACAGAATTCACTGGGTCTGGAGAGACGGCTCAGCAGGTAAGAGCACGGACTGCTCTTCCAGAGGGCACTGGTTCAGTGCCCAGCACCCACATGATACCTCACAACCACCTGTATTTCCAGTTCCAGGGGATCTAACACCCTCTTTTGGCCTCTGTGGGCACCAGGCAATGCACATGGTGCACAGACATACATGCATACAAGACATCTACACGCATAATAAATAAATAAATAGTTATTAAAATTACAAAATTCAAGCCTTTCAATAGGTTTTCAAATATGAAAACAGTCACTAATGACTACAGTAAAAGGAGAAAACTTTAAAATTATTTGAAGAGATTCCTTGATCAGGGTCAGAGGGAAAGGGAGGAGGACCCAATCAGTGGACTGGGAGAGGGATGTGAGGAGAAGAGGGAAGAAGGGGGGGACTGGGAGGTGAAGAGGGAGGGAGGGTGGGGTTGGGAGAGAATGAAGGACAGGGCTACAGCTGGCATACAAAATGAATAAATTGTAATTAATAAAAAAATAAATTAATTTTTAAAAAGTGAAGACCCAGTCAACGTTTGGCCTCCATATGTCCATGGGCACTCTACCCCTATATGTACACATTCACCTACATATACTACACACACACACACACACACACACACACACAAACATTAAACAACAACAACCATTGGACTCAGGGACCCACACCTTGAGAACTATACGCTGGGCTAAGGGTATACTTGAAATTGGAAGAAAAAGTAAAACTAACCAGTTTTGAAATGTAGTTTAGAACCATCTGCTCAATTTTCTTCTTTTCCACACCCTGTAGGTGCCTCAGTAGGTGGTCTCTTAGCTCAGACACCATCTGAAAACAGGACAGACACAAGGTAAGTCACAGACGGCTCATTCACACCTGAGACTGATTTTAATTCAGGACATTCTTAGTATTTCTCATGAGCATGAAAAACCTTGATCTGAGGAAAACCTTCCATCCCAAAGGTACACAACTCTTAACTGCCCTGTGCTGAGACAAATCGATGGCCTCAACATTTCTCTCAGGAGGAACTTCTTAACAGAAGCTCAGGGGCAACCGGGAGTTATTCAGCCCTGATGAGAATCCTCCAAGGAAGCCTGCGGAAGGCTCCAGCTTCAAAGTTACAGGCTTTGGCATCCAGAGAGAGACTGTGCTCCACGGATAGACTGTGCTCCATCAAGAGATAGTGCTCCACTGAGACTCTCTCCACAGAGACCGTGCTCAGGAGTGACAGTAGGAACTCCTAGAAGGACAGACGCTACCAGACGTGGGCGCCACCCTCTGCACAGCACCACCCGGCCCACAGGCAGAAGCAGTGAACATTCCGTGTCTCCAGGCTTTGTGCCTGCTCTGAGCCCTAGTCTCTCATCAGTGATTAGTATCCTCAAGCCCTCCAGCTTCTTGCCTTTCTCTTTACTTCCTCTTCCTCCCATTCCTGCTCTCCTTTTGGCCTAAATACCCTGCTCAGCAAGAAGTTTTTTGTTTTGATTTTAAGCCAAAGGGACCTTTGTGTGGTGACAGCTGGTGAGAACTGGACAGGAACATCATATATGCATAAATCTGCCATTTCAGTGGATTCTCTGTGACCTCAGCAACAAGACATAATATCACCATATTTCAGTTCAGCCTCTTGTGTGAGTTGGCTCATTTTGGCTTTTTAAACAGTTTTCTTCTAATATATGCTATGTGCTTTTATGCTATTTAACTTTTCTGTAATGACTATAGATTAATGAAAATTAATGTCTGGCACGACGCTCATAGAATCCTAACACATGGGAGGCTAAGGAGCGAGGATCAGGAATCGAAGGTTCGGTCCCTCTCAGGTACACAGTGAGCTCAGGGCCAGTGAGCCACGAAAGGCATGTCTCAAACAAATAGACAGAATAAAATACAGAATTAAAGTAGCTCATAGTTCTGCGCCTGTATGAACACCTCAGCCCAGGCTCCTTTTTCAGGTGTACACCCATTCCAATGTTTCTTTCTATGTAATAGTTTCCCTGTGTCATTAACATTTCTACACCAGCTTTAATGGCTGGATATGTTTAATTTTGTGAAAAGTACTAAAATTGATTTATTTCCTTTTTATACATGTTTTTCTCACTAGTCTTGGTAACACTACACACACACAAACACACACAAACACGTGCACATGCATGCAGGCACATGAATGCACACACACACACACACACACACACACACACCTGAAAGAAAAGCCCGCATGAATGTTAGCCAAAGAAATAGTGTCCTCTTATTGGGGGGTTTCATTGTAAAGTGGCGGGTGGGGAAGCTGCTAGAGCCATGACTTTTCAGTCAGATTCCTAGAAGTGGAATTGGCTGGGTTTCATTCTCTAACAAGATACCTCCAAAATAGTTTCTTCTAATTTTCAGTGTGTGGCATGAGGGCAGACAAGTCCCTGTATCCTGAACTTTGTTAATATCTTAAATTAATCACAAAATACTTTGTCGATTTGATAGTCAAAACAAAACAACAACAACAACAAAAACAAAAAACAAAAAACAGGCCATAGATATGGCTCAAAGGGTAAAAGCTATTGTGATACAAGCCTGAAGACCAGAGTTGAGATCCCAAGAACCCACGTAAAGGCTGGAGGCAGGGACATGTGTCTGGAATCGCAGAATGCAAGCATATATACACCTTTCTCACCACTTCCAATTACATGCTTACTCGTGTGACTAACCCGTCTCCTCCACTAGACTGAATATCCCAAGAGGGCAGAAATCAGACACGTTCTAGTTGTCACTAGATACCCAGGCCCACAGTGCTGGCAGCTCCCACTTGTTGAATACTTCATGGAAGATGCCATCAGAATGAGCAGCACTCTGTCGTTGCCTGCTGTTTCTCGGGACCACTGCTTGCCAGCACTTCAGAAGCGCACAGACTACTTACCAGGCCCATGAGCAGCCTCTGCTGCCTATCTTCCTCTTGTAAGAGGGGCAGTAACCTTGGCTCTGAAATTGAATGGAGGAGCACTCATCAGGAGAGTGATGTTCAGGAAGAGGGCTAGGGCCAAACCCGCCAGCTCTCAACTCTTTGCCCTCGAGAGGCCTACCTAACCCCAGGGATGGCCGGCCACAGCGGAAGGACTGTGTGGCCCCCTTCAACCTCCTGACCTTGAAAGTTACTGAGCTGATGAGACAGTGAATAACTGGGGCAGACAATGCTGACGGGCACAAGAGTGAGACAGTTAAACCAAATGTCACTTTCCTGGCTCGGAATGACCCTGCACTGACAAGACAGGAGGGGCCGGCGAGCAGGCTGGGCTCCTTCAGGCTTCCCTAACAACTCCTCCACGGGGTTCTTCCCTCAGAATCTCTAGGGCCCCGGAACAGGTAAGAGGGCAGAATCCACAGCCTGGTGCTTCCTTCTGGACAGGCATGGGTGCACTATGGCCCCTCAGGAGAAATGTTTTCTCTAGCCTACTTAACCCTCTGGACTTTGATGAGAGCACCACAATATGAGCAGTGTCGAGTCTCGGCAGTGATAGCATTCTTCATGGGAAACAACGCAGGAGACAGGAAGAAAAAAAAAATGTAAAGCACATTTCAAGACACTGCCCAGTAAGATGCTAGCGGGCCTGCCACCAGGCAGAGCCCCCAAACCTCCCCTAGGCAGCAATGAAAGTGCCCACACTGCACAACTTTCACCCCCGGCAGGAAGAAGACCTTGGATCCCACACACTTATGCCTGGTAGAGCATGGTCCCTGGCTACAGGCAAGGATGGTTTGGTTTCTTCCTTGGGGCTCAGGCTGGTTCCCTGTGTATACAGCTGTTGAGTATACAGTTACACACTTTCCAAATTAAGTTTCATCAGGGTCCCCACACATTTGAAAAACATCCAAGCCCATAAAACAGTTTCTTTAATGAAGGCTAGCCTTCATGAAACATGAGCAACACCCTATTCTTTCCCTTCAGTTACCACAGAACAAACCCTCCTTGCCTGTCAAGACTTAAGTTTTTATTTTATTTTGTTTTGTTTTGTTCAGGACTGGGTTTCTCTGAGTAGCGTTAGCTGTCCTGGACTCGATTTGTAGATCAGACTGGCCTCGAACTCAGAGAGATCTGCCTCTCTGAGTGCTGGAATTGAAGACGTGCACCACCACTCAAGACCTGCCTTGGAAAGTCTCCCCCAGGCTCCCTCTCTCCTCCATCAAGTCCCCTCCGGCCCATGCCTTGTCCCCTACACTAGGCAGTGACTAGCTACTCTCTACAAGAACCCTCTGTCCTTACTTTCCCCTCATACTAGCCCCGGTTGGCATATCTAGCTGTACCATCACAATTGGTACCCACACCACAGAACACACTGCTTACCCAAAGGCCCGTTTTTGCTCCCCTGGGAGCAGGCCCAGGCCATGACCCGATGTGAGCCAAGTGAAAGGCACGTACAAGTCACACAGCTGCAGAGAAAGCAGCTCATGCAGGGGAACTGCCAAGCACGCCCTGCGGGTACAGCCAGAGGTCATGCTAATTAGATCAGTTCTATGAGGAGGAATGGGGAAAACCAGAAACCCCAGGCACTCCTTCAGCAAAACACACTCAGCAGCCGACCCTGGAGGTCCTGGTGTCATGACAGACACGGAACTGGCTGTGTGGGTTACTCTGACAGGCTGGTGTTAAGAGCTGTTACTATCCATTAAACCCTCATTATACTACTGGAAGTGATTTTCCTGCCGACCCTTGGTTCAAAAGAACAATGTTGCAAACAAAACATGGACTTTAACACAGGTCTTTTCTTACCCAGTGTCCTTGTTTCCATGTTGGAAATCACCCTGCAAAGAAACTGTGCATTATTGACAAAGGAAGCATCATTTGGAAAACTTAGAGCCACAAAACTCCACGGAGATGGCCCCACTTTGAAGCCCTACAAAAACCGGCTGCCCGAAAACTCAGAAACTTTAACCGCCGCATCAAAAGGCGCATCAAGCGCTTACAAATCTCAAAGCCCACTAGTGCCAACAACAGCAATTATTTAGTAAAAATGCAGCTCTCGGTTATTGGAAATAATGAAGGCAGAAAAGAGAACAGAAGTTGGAAAGAGGCCTACACTTTTAGCTCTCAGAGATGAGTCATCTACCCAGAAAATATGCTTTCAAAACAAGAGCAGGCTCCACCAACAATTTTAAAAAAAGAAAAAAAAAATCAACCTACAATCAATTTCCATGCTCAGACGTACTCATTAATAAAAGCCTTCTTTATCACTTGTCCATGGTAAGTCATCCATTCCAGGGCCTAAGAAGGCTTTACCTAGAAGCCTTTCCCACTAGAAAATCCAGCCCCCAGTGGTCTGCGGGGAGCCAAGGACAGCAGTTCACTGAGAAGATACCACAAATGCAGCCAAGCTTGTACTTACTTCACTGCACTGTCAAGAATGTTCCTCATGTACATTGTGGACCTTCTTTTCCCCGTTTTCTAGGGGTGAGAACATGCCAAGAATACGAAAGGTGAAAATTTCACAGATAGCTTTGGTTTTAATAGCAAGAACAAACAGCGATGTAGTTAAAGGCTTCAAAAATAATATCGTTTCCCGTGTAACAAGAACATCTGTCTTTAATTAAACTTTATTATCAAACAACATAATTATAGGAAGCCTAGGACTCTACACAACAGCAGCAAAGGGGTCCCAGGTACCCGTCACCCTGTCTCCATTAATGTTTTTATCTAACGTAACTATACCACACTATAAAAATCAGGAAATGGATATTGTGCAGTATGTGTCCAGCTCTATGCCATCTTACCCTGCGTATTGCAATGTGCCACCAAGATCAAAATACAGAACTATTCCATTTCCACAAAGTGCTCCCTGTAAGACCAACCCCTTTACAGGCTGTCTCACTAACCCCTCTCCCCTAACATTTCAGCAAACGGGAACTGGGGAACACCTACATCTTTCTGAATAAACGCTGAGCCATTCAAGTGACCTGACAGCACCTGACATGTGCTGTTCACTGCTCTTCTGTTATGAGCGAGCCACGTGCCCCTTCACTTCCCTTATTCCAGTTTCTCCTCTAAGAACAGATAGCAGGAGCAGTCCTCCCTGCCCACTGGCTGTCACTGAGGCAATGCAGCTGGTGACGGGAAAGAGCGCAGCCAGCGAGAGCCAGCCCTCGCTCAGTCTCTACTGCGAGTTGCGTGCTCACCTCCTCAGAGAGCAAGTTGTGCCATTCTCTCCTCACAACACTGTTGTAGTAGTGTAGGTGTGGCTTCGTATACTTAATGTACTCGAGCTTGGAGCTCAGCTTTGCCCAGTACCCCTTCAGGTTGTAGACCTGCAGACAAAAAGAGCAGCAATTTGAAAAGCAGGGGCTGGGGTTCATGCCATAGGGACCACATGAGCCTCGTCTCCATCCCTCTCAAGTGTTAGCGGTTCTGGGCCAACATCTTTCACAGTACAGTCCCACCCTGTGAGACTCGGGAGCCTAGCTCACTTCCCAAAGCTGAGGACTTCCTCGTTGGGTTGGCCCACGTAGGCAGCCTGTACTCAAGGCATCTCCTCCCCAGAGAGCGATTCCTCTGGCGTGGGTGGTGTCACCACACTATGTCCCATCAGAAATGTGCCTGTAACTCATAGCAACAGGAATAGGCTCACTTCCCTTCTAGGCTTATTCACTTCCAAGACCTCAGAATCAAAACAACGATCTAAACCGATTTCATAATAGTTGCTAAATTCTCCCAGACAGAATTAGTTCACTTTTAAATCTTTGAATTGTTAGTTAGTGTACTATCTTGGAGAACAGAACGATTGTATTCACCTTCTAATAACCAAACACTATGCTAATGTATATTTCATGTCGCAGAATATAGTAACGGTATCTGTAAATACAGGACTATGGTGAGCGCCCGCTGGGACTTCCAGGTTCCTGTGCTCCACAACAATAAGTTGGTCTAGACACACAGATTGTAGCAGAGGCAGAAACAGTTTACTAAGGGAAACTGCACATCAAGGAAGGAAGCAAGGCAGGGCTGGGAGAGGAGTTAGAAACTCAGTGGCAAACACTACACCAGGCGCTGGGAGTTTATCTCCTAGTCTGTGAGGTCGATCACATCGTGTGGGCTTGCTTAGGTATGCTCTGCTATATGTCGACCTTGGGGAGAGTGGGCAGCGAAACCTTCTGGGCTTCCCTCTCCGTTGTGCTCTCCTGACTACTGACATCAGTTGCCTTATATAATACAATTGTGTGTGTGTGTGTTTATTTATTTATAAATATTTGACCAGGGCTAGATACAACGTGTGACCTAACAGATGTTGCTTACTGTGATGGTAGTCTTAACAGAATAAGAAAAACGAGAAAATAAGAGAACTGTGGCGAATTGGGTTTCATAGATCCCCTCACAACACAAGCTACTTCCATTGTTATTGGCCGAGTTTGATGCTAAGAGCCTACAGCTGAGGACACCACATAATCAAATCCCAGAACATGGAGAAACCAAACCAATGCAGACCTGGAAACTTCATCCCTCCTGGCTGATCAAATTATATGCTTGTACTGGCTAGCTTTCGTAGTGACAGAAGGCTTATACAAATTGCTAGAGAGTAAAAGTACTCACAATGCTACTCAGCTGTGAACTCAGCCATCTATAACACACACATGCCCCTCAACACTCGGGGATCATCCCAGAAGCGTGGGGTGGGGGGTGGGGGTGTTGTAAGAGCGAGAGGGACTAGGGAACCACTGTAAAACAGTGTTTTCCGGCCAGGACAGTGGCTATGCACACATGACCTCACAACAGCGGGGAATGCACGCACAGAACCTGCACTGGGCCACCCCTACCTAAAGAGCTATCAGCAATCCATCTCGGCTGGGCAAGCGAGAGTGTCAGCTTGCTTCAGGGACGCAGCCCCTGAGAGGCTGCCCTGCTCCCGTGGACAGCCGAATAGATGAGCATATCCGCAGCCCTCAGGAGTCGGTGGGTTTTAAAGAACCGCAGAAAGCTCGGAGGGAAGCGGCGGGAGGGTAAGAGAGGACGTGGAGGTGGAGATGAAGGGGTGGCTTCGATCAAATTATATGCTTGGACTGGCTGGTTTGGTTTTGTTTTCGTTTGTCTGCTTGGTTGGTTTTGTCAAGTTGACACCAGCTAGAGTCATCTGAGAAGTAGGAACCTCAGGTAAGAAAGACCAGCCAAAAGACTGGCCTGTGGGCAAGCCAGTGGGGCATTTTCTTGATTGATGACTGATGTGGAAGGGCCAGCCCACTGTGAGTGGGCAGGTAGTCTTGGGGCCTCTAAGCAAGCAAACCGAGAGAACCAGGGAGAGCATGCCTCTGTTTCCGTGCCTGACTCCAGGTTCCTGCTCAGAAGGTTTGCCATGACCTCCTTTCATGGTGGACCATAGCCGTATCCTGAAACAAGCCTTTCCCTCCCAGGATGCTCTCGAACCGTAGTGTTCATCAGAATAAAAACTTAGCTAACACAATACATCTATGAAGTTCTTTTAATAGTAAAGTTTAAAAGGAATAAAAAAGAAACTTAAAAATAAATGAGAACTTGAATCAAATATACTTCAATCACACACACATACACAAATATTAAATATGGGGCTGAAGAGATGGCTCAGAGGTTAAGAGCCCTGGCTGTTATTCCAAAGGTCCTGAGTTCAAGTCCCAGGAACTACAGTGGCTCAGTTATCTATAATGAGATCTGGTACCCTCTTCTGGCCTGCAGGCAGAATACAGTATAAATAATAAAATAATAAATTTTTAAAAATATTAAATAAATATGTAACTACTGTGCTATTATTGAAAAGACAACACTGGTTTCACATAGATTTTGGAGTCTGAGTAAAGTAAGTTACATGGTATTTTATGCTTTTCCTTAGAAACCTGAAAAGCCCACACAGCCAAAGCCACTTCTCCCAGAGAGAGAAAAAATCTCAGAATGTTGAAAACTGACATGTATTTACAGGGTAGATGGGAATGCTGGGTCAGGTCTAACTCCTTATCTTTTCTTCAGGTGACTCCTGACCCCTTTAGAGCAAACCTGCCTTACCTATCCTTGCTCCCTAGTTTGTATTTTTATAACAGTCAAAACCAATAACAATTCTTCATCCATCATCATCCATCATCATCATCATAGGACCAATCCCGCAGTCCTTTTGTTTTCCTACATCTGGCCGTGGAATACATGCACCAAAACCAGGAAATTAGTTGGTGTTGTGGTGCCATCTAGTGGTCATCTTGGCAATAGGCCCCGCAGTCCACCTCGGAATGGTTTTACCCTTACCTAGCCCAGGGAGAAAACTGGGGTTCCACCTGTTGTGCAGCCTCTTTCCTTTAGGTCCCGGACTCTTGGCAGAAGACTACACTCACACTATGGCTTCTTTTTCTTTTTTTTTAAATCCTTCTCTTCATAAAAAAAAAAAAAAACTTTGGGGGCCAGTAAGACGGCTCAGTGGGTAAGCCTGATGACCTGAGTTCTATCCCTGAGCCCCGCAGGGTGGAGGGAAAGAACCACGTCCCACAAGCCCTCCTCTACAATCACACAAACAAACCCACACACACAAACATAAACATATTTTTAAAGCTTCTTTTTCTCATAGTCTTGAGTCAATCAAGAATAACAACAGCAATATTGTGAGCAGGTCCATTACACCCTACGAAGGTGCTGAAGGCGAAGAGTGTGTGATCACACAAGGATTTTCCTGGGGGTGTTCTTTATGCCTCGCCCTAGACTTTTAAGTGTTCGTACCTTAAAATGGTCAAAGCCGCTGAATAAAAAGGTGTTGTGTCTCTGTTCTTTGTAAATTGGAACATTTCCTCCTGGAGGGAGGATGAAGGCTCAAAGCCTGGGGAAGCCATCAAAACTCATAAGACCTGAGAAATCCGTTTGTGGGCTGCATATCATTAAGCGGTTACTTCGGAAGAGGCAGTGAGTCTGCAAAGCACGTACAATCGGGCAGGGAGCTCCCCTGAAGCAGCTGCCCCCGGATTACCCAAGCACCTGTAAGCAACTCCTTACCCACGATCTTATAGGTGACCCCAATAAACTCATTCCACCAACCTACACATGAGTGGGATTGTTCCTTTAGTCTGTTCTTGGTGCCCTATCTGGAAAGAGTAGACATTTGTCCACGTCTGTCCAGGAAAAGCAACACAACAGAAGACAAAAGATCTGTATCTTAAACAAAAGTTAAAACTTATAGTGTTACAAAGGTCCCCTAAATACTCCCATATGAACTTTCAGAGAGTCTCTTGGCCTGTTTGTTTGGCTGGTTGTTTGCTTGGTTTTTGAGACAGGGTTTCTCTGTGTAGCGTTGGCTGTCCTGGACTCGCTTTGCAGACCAGGCTGGCCTCAAACTCACAGTGATCCGCCTGCCTCTGCCTCCCTGAGTGCTGGAACTGCTGGCCTTATAATCTACAGGTTCTTTTACTGTTGGTAATCGCATCAGCATTTGATCAGTGAGGCAATGTTTAACCTGCATCACTCAGAAATGACTATAAATTGAAAGGCCTGTTTGGGAGACTGAGAAACCCAGAGAAATAGATTTGAGAAAATGAAGGATGAAGATGGTATGTTCAACAGGGCTCTTGGTGGATAAACTGTGAGACTCTTGGGTCTGGATCAGCAGCAAGGCATTGCAAAGCTGAGAAAAGATCAAAATAGCCCTTCACTGTCTGGGGTGGACAGCAGCCTCTAGCTTTTGATTTCCGGCCTCCACTGCCCATTAGAAGAAACACTGACACCTGCTTCCATTTAACAGTTTGGGGGAGTAGTCTGAAGCCTCACGAGGTTTTCAGGTTCCTTGGATGATACTTAGGGATCATCACTCACGGTTGAAAAAAAAATGGTTTGAGCATGTCCCGGTAACTCAGACAGCCTCCTGCCTGTACACAGCACTCAGCCCACTTCACTGAAGGCAGATAAAGACAGCTGTGGGAAGATTTGTCATTAGGTAGAACCAGGAGATGGGTTAGAGAATGTTAAAGTCAATCTTCAAGGAACCCCAGATTCTAATTTAGTGCCAACATGTTCATTTGCCCAGAGAATAAAAGCTGCTTCTATTTTATTTTTACTCTACTTAAAAAAAAAAAAGTTAGATGTTGTGCCTTGAAGGAGAAAGAAAAAAAAAAGAATGTGCGCATCCCACCCAATCAGCTCAGCTCGGCACCTCATACTGTGCTTGGGTGTGTCCCTCCCAGCCCCACCTTCAGCTGGCACTAGACTAAAAGGGACATGGGAGGACTCCAAAAACCGCCCCCATAAAGAATGACAACTCAAAGTGAAAGCCACAAATCTTAAGATACACATACCAGCTACTTGAAAAGAATTCACTAGTCTTCTGTTTGTTTGTTTTGAGACAGTGTCTCATTATGTAGCCGTGGCTGGCCTGAAACTCGCTCTGTTGACCAGGCTGGCCTGAAACTCACTCCTGAGTGCTGGGATTAAAGACCTGTGCCGCCGTCACCGTGGCTGGTTCCCAGTGTTCTTTTAAAGATGCAAAAGTGAAAACTAGAGAGATGTCTCCGCAGTTAAGAGTACTGGATGATCGTACAGAATAGTTGGGTTCGATCTCCAGCACCCACAATTCAAAGCTGTCTGTAACTCCAGTTCCAAGGGATCCAATGGGCCTCCATGGGCACCTGCACACATGTAATGCACATACAAACATGCAGGCACACACACATACACAGAAATAACAATAAACATTTCTCTAAAAATAAACAAAAAGCGCTTTACGAACAAAGTGTCTAAGAGCTTAGCTAGTCCCTGGAGTGTCGTTTAAGAAGCAGATTCTCAAGGAATGGCCAAAAAGCTTTTTTTTTTTTTCTGCACAAAAGGGAGTGTTAATTTTTCACTTTTTTCTTCCTCAAAAATAATCTCCCTTTGTCTCTAAGGATGCTTAAAGCAATCGCCACGCGAGACCGATCACAACAATCGATTAAACAAAAGGGCTGGTTGCATGAAGGGACTGCTTCCCATTTACAGTTTGGATTGCCAATTGAACAAAAAGGGCCTGTGGTACCGGCTCATCCGCTAGTCGCTGTCAGCAGTGAACATCTGCCTCTCATTTCCCAAAGACCCTCTGGCTTTGCTCCTACTTCCGCCTGTTAATCAGCATCGTCTTAGGGGAGGAGGCCCACGCTGAGAGAGGCCTTTGCTCTGGGGCCCAGGACTCAGTGAGCAGAGCGAATGCGCTGGTCTTCCGTGGGCTTCATCTCAGTACCAACTCCTACTTACGCCCCAGAGAAATCCAGCGGTGTGCATTACACGTAGCACAGGTAAAGTGCGACAGAAAAATGTCTTTGAGACAGAAGCTCAAAAGGCAGCATACCAAACTAAGTTCTTTGTCCAGGGGCATCCCTCCACTTGACACATGACAGCAGTTCCTGAGGCTGACCGCTAAGAGAGCTGCAGACACACAGATATCTCACACATGTATCATGAATATAAATAAGCTTCCTCCTGTTCCAGGATCTGGCAAGATTTCCACTTCCTTGACCCAACTGGGGAGTTTTATCGGTCATTCTGGTTTGTTTCTAATGGGCTGGACTATTTTAAACGTACTCGACAATTATGACCATCTCTCTCACAGTTAGCTTTCTTGGAGCTATGCCCGAGAAAGCCAGCGTCGAGTAAGATGTTTCCCGCCTGGCAACCTTAGAAACTGAACTTTTAAATCTCTTTCTCTTTCTGGTGGTCTGTTTTTCTGTTTTAGTCGGAGTCTTGTTATGTAACCTGTACTCACCTCGAACTGGTCATTGTTCTCTTCAGCTACCCAGGGGATGAGAGTACCAGAAGTACAAATAAGAGAAGCCCAGCCCAGAGTGGCTGATAAGAAAGGAACAGAAATAACAAGTTCCTGGCTGGGCTGGATCTCAGTTTTAAAGCTAGGAGGTAGGTAGTCTATCCAATCTCTGCAGAAATGGCAAGAATTAGTTCACTCGCCTGAGGCTCTGTGAATAGTAAATAAGTAATGCTGCTTTGCGTGGTATCATAAGATCACGTTCCCAGTATTAACCGAACTGGCTGAAATCTACTCTCCCAGGTCACATATGCAATCCAAACTTTGGAAGAATCACCACCATTTCCCCCAGAACCAGCTGACATTTGGAACAATGTTTCATTTTCGCCAAAGCAAGCATTCTAAAGACTCAAAAACAGTGGTTGTGCCGATATTTCCAATTGCTAGCAAATCTTTTACCCAAATGATGGCATCTGTGTGCACTGGGGCTCCCAGGAGAATCAGCGCCTTTTGTGCTCCACCAAGAAGTATATATTCTCTTGCTCTGTCTACTTAAAACACTCTGAAGAAGTATGCAAGCAATGTCTGGGTGGAGAGCCCAGGCAGCAAGCACGCTCCTCCTCCTCCAGACGCTCAGGAGCACCCTGAGAGGCTGCAGCAGAGGCTTATAAGCAGGAGTGCTTCAAGTCCTTCTGGCCTTCCCAGGCTCTGGGTCAGGTACTCAGTACTCTCTGGATAAGTGATTAAGTACACAAAGGATGTCTGGTTTTGAGCCAAGCATGTGGCACACACTTGGAATCTTAGCCCTCGGGAAGCCTAGGGAAGAACAATCACCAGATCAAGGTGAGGTCAGGTTACATAACAGGAGGCTGCCTGAAACAGAAAGGCAGACAATCAGAAAGAAAAGAGGGAGAGAGGGATGGATGGAGGGAGGCAGGAAAGAGAGACAGAGAAATAGAAATGGGGAAGGAAGAAAAAAAGAAAGAAGAAAGGAAGGAAGGAAAGAAGAACAGAGAGAAAGAAAGAAAGAGAGAAAGAAAGAAAGAAAGAAAGAAAGAAAGAAAGAAAGAAAGAAAGAAAGAAAGAAAGAAAGAAAGAAAGAAAGAAAGAAAGAAAGAGGGCTGATTTTAAAAACTACTTTGGTAAAAATACCCAGTTCCTGGGACTACTTGAAACATGGTTACTTCTTTACCCTTACATTTGAATAAGCTATAGTTTTCCTCTTTGGTTTCCTGTGGTCAAATAGTTTTAATGGTTTCTCCTCTCACTATAAAATCAGGCGCAATTTTTAACTTTTAACAAGTTGTTGCTTCCCCAGAACAAGCCATAGTGTACCAAGGATCAAAGCCACTCTTAGGAAGGTCACTCTTGGCAATATTTGTTTACCCATGGGCCTTGTTCCCAGATGATGATTTAAACAAACAAAAAAAGAACAGCTTTTTATAAATGTATGTGAATGTTTTCCTGCAAATACATAGGTATATGTGTGCCATGTGCATGCCTGCTGCCTATAGAGACCAGGAGATGCCAGACCCTTAGAACTAGAGACACAGACAGTTGTGCACACCATGTAGGTGTAGGAATGGAACCCAGGTCCTCTGCAAAAGCAGCAAGGCTCTTAACTGCTGGGCCATCTCTCCAGCTCCTTGCCCATAACATGTCTTTATAAATTTCTAAAAAAATTATTTGGTAAACAATTTAGAATGCCTTTTTGTGAGGAGCCACACTCACATTCGCCATTAGAACATGGCGCTGATATCCTGTGTCCCAAACCGATAAACAAGAAAGCTGCGCATGTGCGAAGGAAATTTCCACTCATTGTGCTCTGCCTCTCCCGTGGCGTCACCCCGCCTGATGAGTTACAGCCAATCAGAGGCTGACACATCCTAAGCGGAGGATAGTTTTCTATATAAGGGCTGGGTT
>CM053763.1:55491072-55535550 GCA_028658305.1 Pachyuromys duprasi | reverse complement strand
TTTGTTGTAAGCTTATGCTCTCCCTCTCAAGATGCATTAAAGCTTTACTGCAGAAGGATCCTGTGTGTGCCGCGTCGTTCTTGCTGGCGAGACGGTAACGCGCGCGACACCTTTTGTCTTTTCAGTGACAATTTTCTTGTAAAATAAAAGGTATACCTGCCCTAACATGTCCCCAAGAAGCGCATTCAGCTCCTAGGATGAGATACCATCAACTCATGCTTATAAGTAACAGACATATATCACTCCCGTTCTTGAAACTGGGATATAGGTGTGGCTGAATCCAGTGTCTGTCAAGGGCCTATGTCTTCCTGGTGACATTATGAGGTAGGAAGGATTGAGCTGGGTTTCATGGACCTTTAAAAAAAAAATGATGACCAATCCAAAAACATAAGGCCATAGTTGTCAGCTCCTAAAGCCATCACACGGGGGACATAACCAGACAACAGCACTAGATGAAACCGGTACAGGGCAGGAGGGTGTCACTCAGCTCACTTTGCCCTCCTTCCTGGACTTGATGAGGAGGGAATGTACTCAGAGGTCACTT
Source organism: Pachyuromys duprasi (assembly GCA_028658305.1). Lineage (NCBI taxonomy): Eukaryota > Metazoa > Chordata > Mammalia > Rodentia > Muridae > Pachyuromys > Pachyuromys duprasi. The sequence goes on along the minus strand of CM053763.1, from coordinate 55,535,006 downwards.
AATACTACTCGATAAAAACATTGTGAGCCAAGAATCAATTGGCTTATAGTAAACCAATGAGAAAAAAAAAAAAAAGACAAAAAGGACCTTCTCATTGCTCCCTTAGACTTCATTTTAAAATGAAAACACATGAAGTTGACAAGGTTGTACTAAGACTAACAAACTCCTAAAACCTTTTGGTCTTGAATTTCTGTACATGTCCATTTATCTCTGTGTGTGTGCCACATGTATGTGTGTGCTAAAAGAGACCAGAAGAGGGTGTTGGGTCCCCTGGAGCCTGAATCAAAGGCCACTGTGAGACGGGTCCTTTGGAGGAGTAGCACTGGTCTCAACCTCTGAGCCATTTTTTCAGGCCCTAAATCCTTTGGACTGTGTAAATTACTTTTGTTGACTATTATAGTTTAGCAAGAAGAAGTCAAAGCTATAAAAAAAAAAGTCACAGTGTTTTACCATAAGACATCTCAACCTTTAACCTTAGGGGAATAAAGCAAAAGAAAAACTGTACGTATAAGAAAATATAAAATGAAAATATTATCTTTAACTGGATAAAAGAAAAAAAAAAAAACACAAAACTTTGGTCCTGGGAATTAAACCCCAGATCTCACACGTGTGGCACAACCACCTTACACCGAGTTATTTTTCCCAAGAAAAATGTTTGGATGGTGTCTGGAGGTAATTAAATGCCCCAAACTGGGGCCACCAAGCCAGCCTCCATCTGCCTGCTGTTGCCTCAGTACATTACCAGGACCTTAAACACTACGCAGCTCCAAGGATCCACAAGAATCAAACGTTAAATAAAAGGCCTCGCACAAGGAACAGCCACTGTTGCCAGAAACAGACTTCCCAGGCTCGGCCAGGCTGTAATCACTAGAAGCAACTCCAAAAACAGCAAAGGAACGGCTAGGAAACCTCACTAAGGACCCCCAGCTTTGAACTCTGCGCATATTTTTTTTTTTACTCACCTCACCCCGCCCCCGCCCTCCCTTCGTACCCTGACACCAGCAGAGTGCAGACAGACACAGCGTCCCATCACTGCCTCACTTTTGAGGGATGGAGAGGCTGCTCTGAGCCACAAGGAGACGAGAAATCCCAGCTCATACTTAACGGTTTTAAAACTGGATGGGGAGGGAGGAGTGTGTGGTGTATATGCATGCATGTGTGCATGTGTTTGTGTGTATTGTATGTGAGTGTGTGCATGTGTGTATATGTGTGCGCATGAGTGTGAGTACGTGTGTGTCTGTATGCCCGTGTTTGGCACAAGAGATTCCAGCCTCTGTAAGAGGCCTTGTGGCAAGTGGTCCATGATTTGAGATGGGCTCTGTAATTCTCTCCTGTCTTCAGAAAACCTCCCTCTTCAAACAGCAGTCCTAAGAATTGACACAACGCCACATCAGCAATGGGTTACTCAGTCCTTGTGGAAGGACTCCTCAGCCAGCCTGCTCCAGGTTCCAGCTTTCTCTGCCAGGCTGAGCTCCCTCCTAAAACCGACGGTGCTGATGGTGCCGGGCAGCAGAGGTCCCCTCAGGCTCCAGGTTCTTCGAAAGGGACTTACCTTCCAGAGAGGCAGTGGAATCTCTTCTGTCACAAGCCGTATTCCAGGAACTTCCTACGATGCAGAAAAACATACAGGCAACATGTCAACCCAGGCCTTCAGGAAGTGTCTTCTGCATGCTAGCTTCCTGTGGGATAACCTCTAATTTAAATAACTTCCTGGTGTAAAAAAAAAATAACAGGACACAGTGCTTCTCTTGCCTTGGACAAGGAAATAGTCTTTGTTTTTATTTGTTTGTTTGTTTTTATTCTTTTTTTGGGGGGGTGGTTTTGTTGTTGTTGTTGTTTTGGTTTTCAAGACAGGGTTTCTCTGTGTAGTCCTGGCCCTCCTGGAATGCACTCTGTAGACCAGGCTGGCCTTGAACTCAGAGCTCCGCCTGCCTCTGCCTCCTGAGTGCCGGGATTAAAGGCGTGCACCGCTGCCACCACCTGACTCCTTTCCTTCCTTTCTTCCTTCTTTCCTTCCCTCCTTTTTTTTTCCCTTTTTTTTCTTTTCTCTTTTGTTTGAATTATTCTTTAAATAATAGCTGACAGGTACTCTAAATAGAAAGGAACAATTATTGTGAGAAAATACAGAGCAAATACTATATTTTTAGACATTTCTACTTAAGAATAAAAAGGCAGATTATATCTGAACCACTAAAGTCATAATTAAGTGAAACCACTGACTTCCTTATCTGTCCACTTGCCCTTTCTGCCTTCCTTCACTTATTTGTAGTACTAGCTGGTCCTTTCCTTGCTAGATGGAACCAAAGTCAGTGGGACTCTCACACACTGAGGTCCGCCATGATCGCAGAGACAAAAGCACAGTCCAACAGCCAAGCTAAAACATGCATGCCAGGAAGCCTCACCCACCCACACCATTCTGCTAACTTGTGAACCTTAGAATAAGCCTCGTGAGCCTTGTTGAATGTCTACTCCCAGGCAAGGGAGGTAGAGGCAGGAGGATCAGGAGTCCAAGGCCATCCTCAGTGTCACAGTATGAACATACAGCTGAACTGAGCTCTGGCTGTATGGACCCCTGTCCCTGTTAAAAAAAAAAAAAAAAAAAAAAAAGGGTCAGGGACCAAATACAAAAGGATAAACTTCCCAAATTTCCCTTGCCTCTTAGATAATATGAAAAAAAATACATACATACATATATATGTATATGTATATATATATATATATATATATATATATCTGTGTGTTATCTCTGTAGCTTGTCTTTCTGCCAGTCAATTCAGATTTCCTTCAAAATGTAGATGGCACTAGAAAACAATTTAGGGGGGCTCTGTACAAATGTTTGATTGGCACTTGAATGGACGTTGCTGGCACAGTGTTCCTGTGAGAGGAAAGTCACGTGTGAGGCAGGAGTGAACTTCCAGAGCACCTGAGCTCTTGAGTCCCCACAGGAACACAGAGCACCTGTGCTAAGGGTCTAGGTGTGGCACTCATCGCCGCTCAGCAGCAGGCACCTCAAAGCAGCGCTGCAACTCTAGGTTCTCTGAATTAACAGATTCTCAACTCGGCAGCGTGGAGAGTGGCCACAGGGACAGGCCTCAGACACGACTGTGAGACGTTATCTAAATTAGGTGAACTGAGGTGTCTTACAGACAGGCATCACCAGAGAGGATAGGGCAGGAGCCTTTGTTGCTCCCTAACTCCTGAGTGTGGAACAGGATGACCGGCTGTCCGCGGCCACACTCTCCCCACCTCGAAGGACTGAATCCCCCACAACTGTAGGCAATGCCCTTCCTTTCTTTCCTGTGGTGTTATTTTGTTACAGTGACAAGAAAAGTCATTCATATGAGTTCTAAATGGCACTTTAAAAGGCAGGACAGTAACATTTCAAAATAACTATAATTACAATGCACAACTTAGAATTAGCTATAGGCAAGACCACTCTAAATTTCTAGTATTTTGCTTAACTGTATAGAAGTTCATTGAAATGTATAGAGTTTGGGTCTGCTTAGAGTCAATGTATGGTTTGGGGCCTTTGTTGGTTTGGTTTTTGAGGTGTTTTTTTTTCAGTACTTTTTTAAACATCCAGTTGCTGGCAGGTGTGGTGGTGGGGACCTGGGGTCCCACTGAGAGGCAACCAGGCTCGCCTGAGCTCAATAGTGAATTCTTTGTCCCAAAACAAACAAGAAAAGAAAAGAAATCCAAGGCAATCTTTCCATTCAGATGTGAGAGCTTGCTATTCTCTGTTGTGGTAAGTTTTTAAGGTTGTAGCATTGGGGAAGGGAACGGATCCTTGCTGAAGATGGCAATAAATGCACAGAGCTTTGGGATTAGAGAAGGCCTTTAAAGATAACTTATTTTAACCACAAGAAGTTTTAAAGGAACTCGGTAAACCCCAAGAAAAGCCTAGTGTATAGAGGTTACAGCTGTGGGTTTCTCTACATTTTTCTTGTGGGACTTCCTGGTGTCACTGTGTCTGTGTTCACAAGGTCTCCTGTGCCCCAGAGAGCCTTGAGAAGTGAGCAAATGAATCGCTTCCCATCAGGATGGTGGCCTCACACAACACTCAGGTAAGAACACAGCCCAGGGGCCCGACCCTGTCTGGACACTCCACACGCAGGACAGAAGAGCAATGGGTACGTGCAGTGCAGAGGGAGCTGATGAGCATTTCCTGACCTAATGGTGTAGCCTGCAGACTTCCTGCCACACGACCGCAGAGTCCGCCTATACTTTTGTCATATGGTCGTTTAAAGAAAACAACAGCGTGGGCGCCTAGAAAAAGGAGAAGCCCGGGTCTTTCCTCTTTCAACTTTACACTGAAGCAAAGAAATCTATTAGCTATAATCCATAAGACAAGCAGAGAAGGTCTCCAGGAAAACACAAAAACTTAGAAATTAATCAAACGTACTCGGTATGATGGCACATGCCTGTAATCCCAGCACATGGGAGGGACAGACAGAAGGATCGGGGATTTAAGATCTGGTTACATCAGCCCATGTCTCAGAAGAAAAAAAAAAAAAGAAGAAGAAAAGAAAAGAAAACAGAAAAAAAATTAAATAAATAAAATGCATTTGGATATTTCTTCTTTTCTTTAGACAGGGCCTCGCTACCAACGCCAACTGAAGATCTTCCTGCCTAGGCCTCTCGTGAGCATAGAACTACAGGCTTGTCCCATACATTGGGCTCCTTATGTGCTCATTGTGCTGAGAAATAGACAGAATACAAAATGAAAACTGTCACTACTTACCAAGCACATAGTTCCCAATGCCTGTCGCCTAAATTAAGATCCTTGCTCTAAATACCTTTTTAATATAATTCCTGCTTTAAGACCAAACACGCTGTTCCGCTGTCTAAGAAAGGAGAAGGGGCAGATACTGCTGGTCAAAGCACACGGCACAGCGGCCTAGTGCCTCACCTACTTCTATACAGGAAGGAGTCCAAACTGACAGCATCCTTCCTGATGCTTTTGAGCTGCCTAATTTCCTTATAAATCTTTATAAAAATAGAAAAATGTGTCATAAAAGTCAAAATCTACCAAGTGTTACCACAGTGGTCTAGCCACTTCTCATTCATAAAAACCTACTAAAAAATTGAGAACGATCAATGAAGGAATTAAAATGTCCTTTTATAAAACACCATCACTGAGGTCTTGTTCTGCATGCGAGTAGAAAGGGTGACAATCGCCCTGCGTGTGCTCCATCAAATCTATTGTTTTTGTAAATGCTTCTGTTCAATGGCAGAGATTCCTGTGGGCTGAGAATCCCTCAGCGAAGATGCTCAGCAGCAGAAGCGTTTCAGATTTGGGCTTCTTAAACATTTTAGATTTTGAAATCCTTCATATCCATGAGGTCTTTTAGTGACAGAAATCTAAACATGAACTTTATTTGTCTTTCAGAACACACACACACAGAATTCCCAAAGAATCCAACTTTTATTGAGCCAACAATACTCTTTTCGCATCTGCATCTCAGGAAGGTGCATATTTATGTATGTATGTGTATGTATATGGGATATATTTATGCACGTATGCATATCCTATGTGTTAAGATTTTTCATATGTGGCATCATATTGACTTTCAAAATGTTCAAGATTTTGTAGCATTCAGACTTTGGATTTTCTGATTAGGGTTGTTTATGCCTTCTGACAAGAACTTTCAGCTCAGTTCCTTGTCAGTCAAAACAGAAGTGAAATTATAACACTGGTTTCCATAACGGGAGAGGGCTATCCTGGCCTAACAGGAGAGGTCTACCCTGGCCCCGAGGTGGGTGAAGCCACCATGACTTTGTGAACTTACTGCATCCCAAGTCAGCACGGAGGAGCACGGTAAGAGTGTGTCCGCGTCAGCCAGCTCTGGATACACGCTCCAATAGGAAGAAGCTGAGCAGGGTTTTCAAAGAGAAATGACAAAATAAGAAGAGAATCGAGCACTGTAATCTAACCAAATCAAGTAAACCAATAAGTTTTCATCACCTCATTCATGTTACTGGAGGTTAACCATTATGACTTTTATCTACTGCTTCAATGTTCAGAATCTCCTTTTTACAATGAGAACAGTATTTTAAAGTTTTTTTCATTTGGTGCTGTTTCTACACAGATGACATTACACCACTTGTACAGACACAATCAATATAAAGCTAGGCTGAGAAAAAAAATGCATTTTTCTGAATTTTTTGTTAATAAGGTTATAGAATCAAAATCTGATCTTTATCTCCTTGGTTTCTGAAAACCACAGCTTCTTGCAAAAACCACAAGAGAATGGAATTTAATTAGCCACTGATTGCAATGAAGTTAAAAAGAAGAAAAACAAAACACTCTTAAACTGCATTTTGACAGAGGCATTCACTATCAACTTGCTGACTTCCCTCAAGCAAAGGGGTTGAACATACAGCTTAGAGTTCAGCCTTGGCAACACTTACCAGTTAGAAATTCCTGAATGAGGTCAAACGAATGGCAGGTAGAGGCATGCTCAGAAATCCACTTAAGAATCTTTAAAAAGAAAGGCCATAGAACTCTGTTGGCTTCTAAACCTGTACTCTGTACTCTGTCCCATCAAAGTAGTACAAAAATAAGTAATAGATAATACATAAATGAATGACTTTTTAAAATTCTACAACTATTTCAGGAGTGATCTGAAAATATACCTACTTCCAGCTCGAAAACAAATGTAGTCCTCGATAGGTATGACAATATTGAAAATAAGGTGCTTTCTATATAGCCTTTTAACGGGAGCTTTTGGGTGGATCCAGAGAACCCTTCTTCAACCCAATATGCACTTTTTTTTTCTTTTGCAAGAGAGGATGATGTCATACTACATACTCACCAAGAGATCTACTGCATACAAGAGCAATGAACAACAAAGTCACTAGGCTTAGAGACAAGAACCCACTTTGATGGTCCAATGCAGCCATTACTGTGAATGTTGTCACACCACTTAGCCATAAGGAGTGCTTCTGTACATCCCTTTCAACTGACAGAGATAACCTGTGCTGTATCTCTCACACAATTTCTCTCCCGATGTTCAATGGCTTGATAACTGAGGGTAGGTGAGGCCTGCCCAGACATAGCTCACTCTCAACAGGACGCTTTATTCTAAGTCTACTGTGCCGGGTGTGCTTACCTTTACATAGGCAACTTAATAAAAGTTTCTATAGACAAGTGCAATGCAGATGCAAAAAAGGTACTGTTTCGCCAATAAAGTTGTTTATCGTGGAAAGCCTCAAAATCATGTTTCGAAGACATGACAAGGCTGGATGTAGATTCTAACACCCTAAGTCACTAGATGCAGAGGAAACGATGATTAAAAAAAAATTGGGTGAAAGCATGTCTACATGGTTCTCTAAATTACTGATCTCCTTAGGAATAAATATTTTAGGGGCTGAGGATATGGCTCAGTGGGTAAAGTGATGGCCGCACAAGCATGAGAAACTGATCCCTGAAACCCACATAAAAGTGAGGGTACAGCACATGTTTCTAACCTCAAGAAGACACCCAACGTTACTTCTGACCTTCCACATGCAGGCACGTAGATGTGTATATACACATGAAGACACACATGAATATACAAACCTTTTAAGAAGGAAGGAAGAGATAACACTAACATTCGTTTCTGTGGAGGAAAAATAACTGAAATCTAGTTATCTGATTCTCAAAGAGCAGGACTTAGACGCCAAAGGTAAGCAAATAAAGGCATATTTTTATGTTTTATGTTTTTTTAAGTGTACTTTTTTCCAACTAACTAGTCACCCACTAATCCCAGTCATCACTGATTGATGGGGTTTTCCCAACTTTAAAGAATACTTTCAAGAAAGTAAGTGACCGAATAAACAGTGCTTCCTAAATGGCACTGCACGGAACACATTATGATATTTTATTAAAAATGTAACATCTGCCACAAGATCTTAGGCCTTCAGTGTTTGTTTCTTCTGAGAAGGCTGCGACAGGAATGAATTCTATTTGATGTTATCATAGTCCAAGATAGCATCAAACTTACTATGTAGCCTAGGCTGGCCTTGAACTCACAGAACTACCCCTGTCTCAACATTTGGGACTGTAGGTGTAAGGTACTATAACTGGCTTGTTGGGCCCTTTTAGTCATGTGTTATGCCAAACAAGGACAGAAAAACAGGTAACTGAGAAACTCATTATTTTCTGAGAGTGTCCTTGGAGCACTTGTTTGCATTATTGTTTATATTACATAAACATTATCGTTTATATAAATTCAGTAGAGTGCTGCATTTGGGGGCTCACACCTGAAATCCCAGCACTCGGGAGACTGATAAGACCAGCTTGAGTCACAAAGTAAGGACAGACAACCTGGGGTACAGAACAAAACCTCATCTCAGAAAAACAGAGGGAAAAAAAGAGACCAGAGTAAGTCGTTGCCTTTTATCTTTAAGAGACACATTTCAAAGCCCCTGTGAATGCTAAAATCACAGATAGCAGCGAACCTTGGTGACACCAACACTCATTTCTTTACTCAGTAAGTCAAGAACTTTCAACTTCTCATTTGAAGGAAACAGTTTACGGCTTCTCTTTGGCATATCTAAATATCATGAGCATTATTAGGTAAAATATGAGTATACGAAGCCAAGTACTATAATACTATGACATCGATCTGGCAGCAAGACAACTACACCTGATGAATAGCTGAATACAGCATGAATGCACTGACCAAGCTGACAGTTCATAATCTTAGGCCAGGTGGAACAGGACAGCACAAGATTTCATTGCTCTAAAAGGAGCATGCCACTTAAAACTTCTGAACTGTCTCTTTGGGGAGCTTCTCCATTTAACAGTATTAGGCCAGAGCTGATCTAAGTTAACTGAAGTCATGGAAAGTGAAATGACAGATGAAGGGAACACCTGTACTCAAAGGACAGATAGATGTACCTCCTCGCCCTGAGGTCTGGCAGAGAGCCAACCAAGACGCCGTTACAAAGAAAAATAACTTCTGCTCATCTTGAAGCACAAGGTAAGTATGTTTGGTGTGGTCTGCTGCTAGTGTTTAAGGTGTCTTCTCACCTGGTCTTCCAGGAAACCTGAGTCTCGACCACAGGAGAGCACACAGTGCAACGCAGCCATCTTCTCGCAGTCTAGGCGGGCATTCCACAGGAAGGACATCAAGTATGACTGGTCAAGGGTTGCTCTATAGACCTTGCCAGAATACCAGTCCAGTATCAGGGACCCTGGCAGGGACTGTAAACGACTCAGAGGTAGCACAGCAGCCATTTTGTTGCTTCCTAGCAAACACACACACACACACAAAAATAAGAGAGCAGATTGTCAAATAAAAGAACCTCTTTCTCACCCAGACAGTTATTAAAGTCAGAACAAGCTTAAGGAGACGGAGATAAGCCACAACCGTACCTGTCAGGAACAGACTGTGGCAGATCAGGTCTGGGTGATGAATGTTAAGTAAATGAAGAAAATGACCAGCGAAGTAAACAGCCACAAAGTAGCCTGTAGGAAAGAGAGCCTGGAGTCATCCATGTGGGATACAATCCTTCCGGGTGCACATAAACCCCAGAATAACATGTTTTTCTTTGAATATAGCAAAACAGCATTATTTACTCATTTGTTTATGTATTTATTATTTTTACCAGCAGCAAGTGATCAGATTAATGCAGGTATGCTCACCTTAGAAGCCAGATCTAACTGGCTTTGCGTATGGCTCACCCTCTGTACACCTAAGCCATTGCTGTCTTGTTTATTTCTATAATTTTGTTTCTGAGTCAAGCGTAGCTTTCTGTGAATCTAAGTGATCTGGGAGGAAATCAGAATTAAAATATCAAGTAACAAAAAAAAATGACTCCTTAATGTGATATGCCAGGGATAATATGTAATGGGAATTTTCTTCATCTTTTTGATGGTTTGAGGAAGCTATGAAATGCAGTTTCCCATACTGGCCCATTCATCATCATCATTTTGTTCAGGAAATTTTAAGCCTGACATTCTGTGCAGTAGTCATTGGTTTTCTTGTGTGCCTAGCACCTAGAGTTGGCACTTTAACAGTTCCTATACCATAGATATTTGCATACTCATAACACATGTACCCAAATTGAGATATGATATAAAAACAGGCTCCTAGGGTCTCAGAAAAATAGAGTAGTGAAATTCGTAAAAGAAACTTCCTTTTTCAGTCAGCTATCTGGGCTCCTTTCTCTAAGAGGCACACACTAGTCATTTCTGTGGAAGGCATCTGTGGAAAGGGAAGGAGGGAGGATATAAAACTCTAGTCAATTAAAGTGTCCTTTCAGAAGACAGGAATGAAGTATCATTAAAGAGTATGATGCAAGGAATTGCAAAACTCTTACTGTTGTGGTAACACTATTGAAGCAAATGAAAGACATTATCTAAAGGGCTCTAACAGCAAAGGTATGGGTATCCAATGATCTGTGTTAACTCCTAGCACGACTATTTAACCAGTGTGTGTGGCAATGCTATGTCCCAGGCCAGAGGACATTTGCAAATACAGTAAGGGACTATGGGATGGCACAATCGACACTTGTTCAGTGAACTCCAGAGGTTTTCCATCCCACAGCGTGCAGGGCAGTCTGGCCACACACACACACACACACAAAACAGCACTTCATCTAAAATGTCAGTAGTTACCTGTGGCAGGGTCAGTGATGGCCCTTACTTGTACACTGACCTTCAGGGCTTGTGGCTGTGTCCAGTTAGAAAATGCTTTAGTACATTTATTTGTGTGTGGAGCACATGCTGAGAATGACTTGTCTGACTATGGATTCGATCCATCCTGGGGTTGAACTTTGGTCAGGCTTGGGATCAAGAGCCCTCATCCACGGAGCCAGCTTGCCTGCCCTAAATTAACTTTGGATGAACAGAAACTGGTGCAAACATGATTAGGACCTGGAGATGAGGAGAGAATCCTGAATTATCCGGGCAGACTCAGTGTGATCAAAGTGTTACTAAGAGGAAGGGAGAGGGGAACTTGCCTGCAGAAGGTGACCACAGAGTGACAAAGCAACTCAAGTGATAAAACCTAGCCTCTAGACTTCTGATAAGGCAGGAAGTAAGTTTTTCCTCGGACACTGCAGAAAGAAAGAGCCCTGCTCACACTTGATTTTAGCTTCTCCACACACCCTTCCAGTTTCTGAGCTCAAGCCTGGAAACAGAATGCCTGTGCTGCTTTGAACCTACCTCAGTGGGCATTTGTTATACAGAGATGGAAATCGATAGAGTACCGCCCAAGAAAGCACAAATCTAACCCTTTCTCAACCTCAGCTTCATTGGCTGGGAAATGGGATATCATTCCAGGCACAACTGTCGAAAGGATCAAGATTATGTAAAAATATTTGATCTGCATTATTTCTTAAGTGGTGACTTTTATTTATAAGATGCCATTGTGTGGCTATTTCCTCCACGCTCCTCATGGAGGGAAGGGTGAGGCTCAGCCATGTTCCCATAGGTGATCCCAATAAACACATCTTGGTTTACCAAGATGGACTTGGGTGGAATAATTTATTTGGTCTGTTGTTGCCCTATCTGGAGTGAATAGGGATTTCTGTGTGTTTTCCCAGGAAAAGTACTGCTAAATTTAAGTCTCTATATTTCAATCAATGCTTTTCAGCGGGGTAATAATAAATGAAACTAAGAGAAATGGATAGCAAAACATACTGCTCAAAAAAATGACTCTTACAAAAATCCCCTCAAGAACAGTTTAAATCTTGAATACAAGTTTATAGCTATTAATACATCATGCTTAAGAAGGAAAGACAGCTGTGTGAGACAGACTTTTTACAATCTCTGGTATTTCTGTCCTGTGTAAGACCACAGACTGAATCATGCTGGCCTTTCTAAGTATTTCCAGCAGGAGAAAAGGAAGAGACCTTTGCCCTGGAAAGCCATAGGATAGGCTCCCGTCCCTGTTGATAGGAACCATGGCCCAGACTCAGGAGCCCATTCTCTCTCTCTCTCCCTCATGACAGGAAGCAATAGAGCCACACCCTCCAAGGTCATTTCTCAAGGATCTAAGACCATGTCAAAACGTGCCATGCACTGGCCCACTTAGCAAAAGATAATAATATCATTTAAAATAGAACACTCGACATATGCCTAGGAGTGGAATAGATGTATCTTGGGGTAGTACTATTCCTAATTGTCTGAGAAAGCGCCAGATTGATTTCCAAAGTGATTTTACAAGTTTACATTCCCACCAGCAATGGAGGAGGGTTCCCCTTTCTCCACATCCTCTCCAGCATGTGTTGTCACGAGTTTTTGATCTTAGCCATTCTGATGGGTGTAAGGCAAAATCTCAGGGTCGTTTTGATTTGCATTTCCCTGATGACTAAGGAAGTTGAGCATTTCTTTTTTTTTAATTTTTATTTTTTATATTAATTACAGTTTATTCACTTTGTATCCCAGCTGTAGACTCCTCCCTCATTCCCTCCCAAACCCAGCCTCCCTCCCTCATCTCGTCCCATGCCCCTCTCCAAGTCCACTGGTAGGGGAGATCTTCCTCCCCTTCCATCTGACCCTAGCCTATCAGGTCGCATCAGGACTGGCTGCAATGTTCTCCTCTGTGGCCTGGCAAGGCTGCTCCCTCCTCAGGGGGAGGTGATCAAAGAGCCAGCCACTGAGTTTATGTCAGAGACAGTCCCTGTTCCCCTTACTGGGAAACACGCTAGGATACTGAGCTGTCATGGGCTACATTTGTGCAGGGGTTTTAGGTTGTATCCATGAATGGTCCTTGGTTGGAATATCAGTCTCAGAGAAGACCCCTGTGCCCAAATTTTTTGGTTCTGTTGCTTTCCTCATGGAGCTCCTGTCCCTTCCAGGTCTTACTATCTCCCCCCTTCTTTCATAAAATCCCCTGCACTCTGCCCAAAGTTTGGTTATGAGCCTCAGCATCTGCTTTGCTATACTGCTGGGTAGAATCTTTCAGAGGCCCTCTGTGGTAGGCTCCTGTCCTGTTTCCTGTTTTCTCCCTCTTCCAATGTCTGTCCTGTTTGCCTTTCTGAATGAGGATTGAGCACCTTACCCATGGTTCTTCTTCTTGCTTAGCTTCTTTAGCTGATTTAAGTACATTTATCATTTATTATATGTCTAATATCCACTTATAAGTGAATATATACTGCACGTGTCTTTCTGCTTCTGGGATACCTCACTCAGGATGATCATTTCTAGATCCCACCATTTGCCTGCAAATTTCATGATTTCCTTGTTTTTAATAGCTCAGTTGTATTCCATTGTGTAAATGTACCACAATTTCTGTATCCATTCCTCCATGGAGGAACATCTGGGTTGTTTCCAGGTTCTGGCTATTATAAATAAAGCTGCTATGAACATGGTTAAGCAAATGTCCTTTGTTAATCTTATGAAAAAAGGGAGAGATAGAAAGACCTAGAAGGGACAAAAGCTCCACAAGGAGAACAACAGAACCAAAATATCTGGGGACAAGGTTCTTTTCTGAGACTGATACTCCAATCAAGGACCATACATGAAGATAACCTAGAACCTCTGCACAGATATAGCCCATGGCAGCTCAGTGTCCAAGTGGGTTCCCTAGCAATGGGAACACGGACTGTCTCTGACATGAACTCAGTAGCCTGCTCTTTGATCACCTCCCCCTGATGGGGGAGCAGCCTTACCAGGCCACAGAGGAGGACATTGCAGCCAGTCCTGATGTGACCTGATAGGCTAGGGTCAGAGGGAAGGGGAGGAGGACCTCTCCTATCAGTGGACTAGGGAAGGAGCATGGGAGGAGAAAAGCAAGAGACGGTGAGATTAGGGGGTTATAAGGGAGGGGGCTACAGCTGGGATACAAAGTGAACAAGTTGTAATAATAAAAAATAAACTAAAATTAATTAATTAAAATAAAATAAAATGGAAAATTGGGGGCTTATTTTTAGTTCTCCCATCTCCTAATTTCTGCACACAAGAGTTTGTCAAACCTTTTTCATAGAAGCAGACGGACTGGCAAGCAGGGGTAGCAAAATATATCAAAGAATCATGTTCTGTGAACCCAAAGCTTACCCTCTTTAAACACTGAGTCCTTCCCATATGTGAGTAGATCCCAGAACTATCATCACTCACGTTTTTTGCTTTGTGTCCCACCTTCCACACAGCTGGGAAAGCTGCTTCAGGGTGGAGATGTAGTAAACCCTTTCTACACTGCCTTCACCATACAGAATCCCATAATATGCTCACACCTAATACTAAGGTTCCCTTCACCATATTTACTTAGAGAAAACAATTCACTTAAGCTGGTCCAGAAGTCATTAATGGAGGCTTTTGCAAGCCTTTTACAATTAGCGGGAGGGAACAAGACAACTGACTACAGGCCTTCTGCCTTCTACAGTCCAGGGTCAACCTGATGTATGATTTCTCACAGGCTCTTAGGGAACATCTTATTCATATGTGGTCATTTGCATACTAACAAAAGGCCTGCTTCCAAAGTCATAGGAAAGCTCACAGCCTAAAAAAGGAAAGACACATTTCAATCCTAAGAACTAATAAGTTGAGAAGGGTACAGGCCAGAGAAAAACTTTCTTCCCTCAGGCTTAAAGTGTCAGTGATTGTTACCATAGGCCACGTCTCAGAGGTATGAGAAAATGGAGTTATGGAAAAGGAGCCAACATCGGAGCAGAGAGTGGCCACTGGGCAGAGCATGTGTTGGGAGAACAGAGTAAAGAGAGGTCTGTTGCTGTAACCACTGCACTGGTTAATTTAGTGTCAGCTAGACACAAACTGGAGTCACTTGGGAACGGAAAAATTGCCTCCATCAGATTGGCCTGCGGGGGAAAGTCTGTGGGGGTATTTTCTTGATTGTTGATTGATGTGGGAGGGCACAGCCCAGTGTGGAAGGTGCATTCCCTAAGAAAGTAGGCATACGAAGTACAAGAAAGCAAACCAAGGCAGAGATCAAGAGCGAGCTGCTTTGGCTCCTATGTCACTTCCCGCCTGACTTCCTTCTTTGGTGACGTCACTTCCTGCCCCGACTAACCTAAGTGATGATGGACTGTTATGTGGAAGTGTAGGCTAAAATAAAGCTTTCCCCCCAAGTTGCTTTTGGTCTTGTGTTTGCCATGGCAACAGAAAAGCAAACCAGACTACCCACCAAGGTTGAGAAAAGTAATGCCCTCTGTCCCGTCTGAGTCAGCACTTCCAGCAGCAGCAGTGAAGGTCTTTCTGTATCCTGCAAATGAAGAATGTGAAACCAGAGAAAGTTAAGTTCAGAAACAAAAGGATAGTATTGACCTCACGTTGCGTAACAGTGTTGGACTTCAGTAACAGACTGAATTCATGGAGTCCTCACTCTCCAAAAGCCACTAAGGTAGACCATCGGAGGGCAGTCACTGTGGAGCAGATACCCGGCTCAGGCAGAAAGCCAGGCTATGAGCAGTGGGTTGTGTAGGGAGGGGGGGGTCCAATGGTAGGGTATACTCCACCATCTGAGATAGAGGGGATCACAGGGCTCATTCCTACACGTTACAGTTTTGGCCAACCCTCTATGCTGTCCCCAGCTCACGGTCTCACTTTTAGCTAGAGAGGGGAGCAAGCTGCCCATGAGGCTGTGTCGGCCTTCTCTATTCCTCTAATTCTATCCATGTGCTGACCTGAATCACTGCGATAATTACTAAAAACACATAAAAATGCCTTGCACAAGTTTACAGTACTTAAGAATATGTCTACAGCTAGTTCTGAAATTATTCTAGTTGTTCCATTAACAAACTTAAACTTTTCTGCCCTTATTTAATACCCCAGTAACATAAGGCACTGCTGTGGTATTCTAAACTTTTGTGTGGATCAGAATAAAAAGTAAAATAAATAAATAAACAGTAAATGAGTGCTGGAGCACACCCACAGCATGTACTCTATAAATATGTACTCTACATGTACACAGCATGTACTCTATAAATATCTTTGTAAATTTCTTTTTGAAATAGGGTCTCTCTCTGTGTAGTCTTGGCTGGCTTGGAACTTGCACTGTAGACCAGGCTGGCCTGAGACTCACAGAGAACTGCCTGCCTCTGCCTTCTGAACACTGAAATCAAAGGTGTACAACACTATGTCTGGCACAACTGAAAATTTTGAGGAATTAAGTAAACATACAAAAACCCTCCTTAGCATAACTCAGACTAAAATTATTGCAGGGCATGCTATACCACAGCAGGGGCTGACATCTCATCCCAGCCCCCAGAACGTTGCCTGTCAGCCTCACAGGCCATAGACATGTGACATGAAATAAATACCTTAGTCTGCTGACATAGCATATCCTGGAATGACAGCCTATTTACATCTGTGAGCACAGAAGATTTTTAACTAAATCTCTATGTAACTATGTGAACCAAAGCTATAGATAACGTTCCAATGACAAACCAACACACTTTGGCAAATACACCCATTAGAAATGGTCTATAGTAGACAAGCCACAGGCTGGTATAAGAGCACAAGTGATACAGAAGTTAGCTATGCTACTATTTACCATTAATGAATTGTTTGCTAAATGTTAAGCTGTTTACAGTTTAGTTTGTTACTTTTGGAAAATGTAAAAGAGAATAAACTGAAACGTACCTTTATGAAGGTAAAACACTGAATAAGTGATTTCTTTCCAAGACTCAATCTTTGGGCTATAACACGCACACAAACTACCTAGGGGTAAAAAAGAAGGTATTTAATCATTTAAATAATCTGCATCGTGAACTTTCTGAACCATTATTCACCTACTTCTGTTCCTTTAGATGTCCTTCCTCATCTTCATAGATTAATGTCTAAATTTACAAAGTGGTATTGGCAAGTTGCTATGAGATTTCAAATCAGCATTTAGCATAAACAGTTACAGGCAGTGCAGTGTGGCAGGAAATGAATAGACACACGGGAAGATGAGGTAGTTTAGAAAAGGGCCCACCTTCATGAGGCTCCAGTGAATGCATACACTGTCACCATACCTGGCTGTTCCCTCCCAGTCCTCTGACAGCTCTGGACCCCAGCTATCCAAACTGTGTTCTCTTTAAGGAAGGCATCCAGCGTTTTTTAAGCACCCTGAAATGTGAACTATGAGCAATGAGAGTAAGTATAGTATGTCAGCCCGTGCTTATCCACGCTGGGTGCCTGACAGCTTTGGCCCATGTCAAAGGTGCGCACCTAGCATGGCCTTCCCCACCTTCACTAGCCTCCCTTTCTTTTTCAGTATGTAAAACTCTATGCCACCTCTAGCCGCTGTGGCTAATGGAAGTTACCTGCAAATGAAGACAGCTCTGAAACTGATCCAGGTTGGCTATCCCTCATCAAAAACGGCTGAAGCACAAACATTTCACATTTTAGATTCTTTCAGATTCTGAAATAAGCCTTCCTGGCTGAACATCCCTGGTCCTAGTTTTGCTTTCTTTTGTTAGTTTTGCAGTGCAGCCCTGGCTGGTCTGGAATTCACTGGGCACAACAGGCTGGCTTTGCCAGTCTCTGTCCCTTTGTCCCCCAAGCTCTTGGTTTATAAAGTACATTGCCTTTGCTGTTAGTTCTGTAAGCCTCAGTTTCCCCATCTGTGCATTTAAAAATATTGAAGCTACTTTATAAAATTCTTATATGAGAATCAAATAATCTATATAAATGTTTGACAAAAAATACTCATATCTGGCTCTAAATGTTGGTGGCTATTATTATCACTCCAGAATAATTTGGCATCTATTTATAAGTTGGAAGAAGTCACAGTTTAAAGAAACAAAATATGCTCTTATGTAGTCTCCAGAGAACTTTTAGTAAATATTCATCAATGATGAAGATAACAGCTCTACACTGGCTAGCCTTTGGGAACCATTTAGACAATGAAAACTATTACAGACAACTTATCCATGGGAAATTATTTCTTTGGAACAGTTATTAAAAGGACCCACAAATGCTCTAACGCTGGCCTAATTCTGAGAACTTGCCATCATGTGAGCAGGAAGGAGGGGTTCTGTGTTCCCCTCACTGCCTTCACGCAGGGGCTGCCCAGAAAGGAAGGCAGCTAACTTCCATGCTAATCTAACCACAGTACCTAAGCCATAGTCATGACCATCAGCTACAAAGGCAAAGAAAATCCTTTCTTCTCAGTGATAAGGTCTGATTTATTTACCTTCCTAGAAATGTCTGTAGAAAATCATAATCTTAAGTGACCCTGAAGTGAACCCTAAGGGTCCTGGCACCAGAACTCTGTCCTCCATCAGCACTCAGGAGCACACCCATCTTTGGATTTTAGCCTTTATTCCACGGACAGATGGCACCCAGTGTCACTTCCTAGAGCAGGGACTCCAGGACAAAGAAGCTCTTGAGTGTGTGACAAGCAGAGGTGAGGAGCTGGCAGCTGCACTGCCCTGTGTGTGAGGAATGGTTGTAAAGCACCATCATTAACAGGAAGAAGGAAGTAAACTGGGTGTGCCGGGCCTCCCTCTACCTGCGTTCCTTTCTCAAGCCCAAATGTCCTGGTTTTCCAGCCTAGACCCACACTATCCCAGAGGAGCTATGTTTGGCTTAGGCAAATTTAGACCATTATCTGATCTTACTTTGCTGGAGTAGAAGGTCATGATGGGGAAACCAGAAAGGAAAGCTTGGTCCAGAAATCTCCCCCAAACAGAAAAACCATAGTCCATTCTGCCCAAACAGCGAACATCAGAGTGGCCCAGCCAAACAAAAGTGTCTGCGACCCCAGACCACTCCAAAATGGAGTCCCTGCAGCCCACCACCATTTGCACACAGTCTTCCCTTCCCGCCCCACCCACTGCGCTTTTTGCAGCATTCGAAGCCTGTTTTCCATTTACTCTGGTCTATAGGGAGGATTCTTTCCGCAACCTGCCTAGCTACACCACAGCCTTGTTTATTTTAACCATAAGAAATCATGTTTAAATCTAGTTGGAAAAATATGAGAACTGGCAACTTACTATCTAAAAACAACAACAACAAAATGCTACTCCAGGGTTTTTGTTTGTTTGTCTGTTTTTTATCTTAACCCAGGGAGTTCATTTGAAACAGAATAGTTTTTGTACTGCAAAGCTGACTATGAAGAACAAGGCACATTTTCTACCCTCTTAGACATTGCCAAGAAAGGGAAAGAAGAGACGCTTCCACATCTCCTACCAGATGAGCCCAACGTGTTATTAAATAAATTGTAGTAGCCCTTTCATACGTTATGGTTGCTATGGTTCACAACGACTTCCTCTGAATAAATAAATTTTAAAAAGGGAAACCCACAGAGAATTAAAGCCTCAAATGGCTGCTTATATCCAACAGCGGAAGAGGCGGGGCAGAGCCTGCCCAGCTCATCCCTGCGCGCCTGGGATCTCATTTCATCCCAGCTTCAAAAACAAATTCACTCTGCCAGTTAGTGCTGTCTGCTGGGCCATGTCCCATTTTCCTTCCCCACTAAATACGTTCTGTAAGCATTTAAACAACGGGAGTTAAAACAAAAGTTCCCTAAATCCCATTTCCGCTTGCTGCTGCTGCTGCTGCTTCTGTGACTTTTTCTCTACTTCCTCGTGATGCTCAGCTCAAGCAGAACTGGGCTGTCCTTCCAGTCACCCAACACAGGCGGCTCAGGGGGCCAGCCCCGGGAACGCCACCCCCACCGCACTGTTGGTCCTTTTCCTGACTTTGGTTCCGGTACTATCATACTTGTTCAGGCCTCCTCTCTCACGAGATCCCCTTTTCTCCTCTTCTTTCTTTTTTCCTTTTGTCCTTTTCAATTAGATGCTCCTCCTACCATTTAAGCTGCCAGGTATTATTCCTAAGCACCCTCCCTTCTCACCCGATACTCCTCCACATTCTGACAACTCCCACATTTATTCACCGTCACCCCTGATCCTTCTTCTCTGTTCCAGACCTCTTAGTTAAGGTGTTCATATGAAAGCTCATGGTCTTCCTACACGAGACCCGCCAAAGCAAATGCCACCACTGTTCACCTGCTGAAGCCAGGAACCCAGGGACCTTTCTTCTCCACCTAGGTGTAGGGAGACACCTCTGCTTCATCTCCAGAATGCACCTCACATCCATCTGCTCCTCTATATTCTCTTTCCCACTGTCTCCTCGCCAACTCCAACCTCTCTTCATCCAGCAGCCACAATGACTGCATTTTATTATAACCATCATTGCATATTAGGGACACACAGTAGCAGGCCACACTGTGACTTTTTTCTACACAGGCACATAGTATAGTTTGCTCACATGTACCATCCCAACTACCCTCTCCCATGCTTCCCTAGTCCCTTTCCCTTTCCCTAGCAGTCCTTCTGCTAATTTCAGGCCATCTTTATTTTCCTTTGTTCTAGCCTCCACACATAAGAGAAAGCCTGACGTTTTTTTATATCTATCTATCTTATTTCACTTAGCAAAATGACCTCAGTCCCATCATTTCTACTTTGACTGAACAAAAATCCATTATACATATATAGCACATTGAACCAGTCCTAATCTATTGACAAACACAGAGGCTGATTGCATAGCTTGGCTACTGTGAATACCTCTTAAGAATGCATATCTAATTGTGTCACTACCTATTTAAAACGCTTTAGTGGAGAAGTATCAATGGATCCTAAAACTATTGGGTGAAAGGTTGTCAGAAAATAGTCATGTGGTTCCAAGTTAATATTCAAAACTTACTCATTCCAAGGTTAAAATATACCTTTGTATGGCATATACACAGTGGTTACTACTTAACAAAATGGCAAAATGTAGTTTCTACATAAACCGTTCCAAGACATCTAACATATGCCTGCTCTGATGCAAATGAAGTTCATACATCACTGTGATGCAGTCTCACAAAAAAGCTTAACCTGTTTAACTATGCTGCTGGGCCTAACTTCTGTTTTCTAGGAAACACAGAGAATAGTGAGGAAATTTTAAGGCTTCCACATGGAAACAAGGAGTTAGATCCAGAATGTGGGACACTTTTTAAGGCAAAATAGCTCCTCAATATGTCCAATTGGTTTAAAAAAAGAAAAAAGAGTTGAGACAGAGGTATAAAGGAAATTGTATGTTAAAACACACCACAGGTAAAATTTGTGGATTGATGTAACTTTTGTTCTTCAAGATAATACAACAGGGATTATTTGAAAGAATATCTAAAGAGATACATACTAAATTGTTTAGTAGCCACGTGTTGTGGTGTCTGAAATTTACCTTTTGTTTTTGTATGTTTGTTTTTGAGATAGGGTCTCACTATTGAGCTCAAGCTGACATTGAACTCACAATCCATCTTCCTCAGCTGCCTGAGTGCTGAGATAACATGTGTGTGCCATCAAGACACCTACAATTTTGCTCTTAAATGGTTTACTTCTATATGGAAATAATAAAGAAAATACTGAAAATTATGTAGTTAAGCAAAAGACATGTAGGTATTCACTATATTTTTCACTAATTTATATGCTTGATCATTATAAAAATAATTATGATAAGAAAAAAATCATCTATAACTTTTCATAAATCTTAGAATAAAATCTAAAAGCTTGTGTGGTCTGAAAGACCCTACTTAATGCCCTGCCTACATCTTCCCCCTCCTCTCTCAGACCCACACCTGACCCAACTGTACCCTCTGTACACCATGCACAGTGGAAAGTGTTCATAAACGGTTTCCAACTGAACTACCACATTCTTTGACTTCCCTGGGAATGTTTGACTGAGGGACTTGTGTGGCTGAGGGAGACCTGGGGTTGATAGGCTAAACAATGAGATGTGTTGTGAAGGAATATTAGGGGGGAAAATGTACTTCTCAGGACTAACGGAGAATGGGATAGATTGACTGTGAGACAGGGAGAAACAGAGGTGGACCTCTAAGCTATAACGTATTTAAAAATTCTCCTATCTTCTCTTAAATACCTACCATACGCTCTCTCAGTTTTCTGTAATTGTTATAATATTTATCGTGATTCTTATTTGCATATTACGTACACACTTATGAAAGGTCTAAAATCTTCAACCGTAACCTCTGCTAAAGTTCATGTCAGGTTTGCTCATCACTATTGCCAAAACTTAGTGTAAGGGGCTGGAGAGACAGCTCAGCAGTTAGGAGTGTGGGAGAGCGGCTAACTGCTCTTGCGGAGGACTGAAGTCTAGTTCTCAGAGTCCTTACTGGCTGCTATACAACCTCCCGGAACCCTAGTTCCAAGGGGTCCAGCCCTCTTCTGGCCTCCACAAGCGCCTGCATGGACATACCCACAGAGAGACAGACAGACAGACAGACACACACACATACACACACACACACTCAATTTAAAATAAAATATTTTGAAAACCTTATCACACATTAATATTCAATAAATGTTAGATTAATGTGTGACTAGCACATATTTTTACTTTAAATGATTTTGAATATTTACAAGGAGAACATGACTTCAATTCAAATGTTACTCAACTCAAGAAGTGACCATCTGCTCGGGTTAAGGTATTAAAAATGGCTACTAAGCTTTGTTACCCAGTTGACCCAGATGTTTACTGAACCTGATGATCTGCTTTCTCACATTTATTACATATAATCAAATTTCTTATCTTTCATTTTTAGACATCCTTTCCTCTCCGTCCCCCCCACCCCCCCATGTTCTCTATAGCGTTTGGACCATGGGCCAGCAAGATAGCTCCATGTGTAAAAGCACTTGCCACCAGGACTGATGATGTGAACTTGATCTTGGAGCCCTCGTGGTGAAAGAATCTCCTCCCAGAATTTGTCCTCTGATCTCCATATGTATACATGCATGTAACGGTATATGTGTGCCCACAGAAAACATACACCACGTGCAAGAAAAATCTAAGAAATAAATCGATAATTAGAATCCAACACATCAGTGAGGCTGACAGAGAAAGCATTTCCATCCCTGTGGGAAAATGTGCATTGAATAAATATGAATCCACCCACTCTATAATAATACAATACCAATAAAATATATTAGAACAATAACCTGCTGGTGGTGGCTTCTTTCACAATATAAAATACGTATAAAACTAAAGTGGAAGGGTAGAAGTCTCACTCACCTTATGTAATTATGTATTAGCACTAAGTTCCCTGCTCAGTGACAAAAGGAAGTCAAAATTACAGTGGAGAAGATAATTTGGCATATGGATGTACATATAGTATCCACTTGATGGTTTCTGTAATAATGTGGCTCTTATATTTCATTTTCCGGCCTCACACAGTTGAACAACAACTGCATGTTGTATAAAACTCAAGTTAACAAAAACTGATAAGGATGATCCTGCTTCTACCTGTATGGTTGGTGAAAATGCACAGAGAAGGCTGATTGTGAAACTTCTCTTGGTCTTGACGATAATCATATCCAAAGTTGACCAGTCTAAGATTATGAAGGGAAAGAAATTGTTGAATGCATTTAAAAACATACTTTTCCCCCATCCATGCTATAAGCACTACAACACACTCACAGAGGCAGAGAAATGCCTCGTATATTTTAGCAAAATAATATAAAACAATGATTAAAATATAAATGGTGCATAAAGGGTGTGGGCCTGGCGATTGACAGAGACTGACATTACTTACAACATATGTTGTCATAATTTTTGTGATTTGTAATAAATATTATCAAAAATATAATAGTACATTTCAAAATAGGCACAATTAAGTGAGCATATATGTTTAAATAAAGCTAGTGAAATGCTGAACAGCTTAGGACTGCCACTATTCTAATTTTAGAAGCCTTTTTTTTTCTTCTAGATTTTGATGTCCTATGTTTTTTGTTTGTTTGTTTGTTTTTAATTTAGATTTATTTATTTACTTTTGGTTTTTCAAGACAGAATTTCTCTGTGTAGCCATGGCTGTCCTGGAACTCACTCTGTAGAGCTGGCTGGCCTTGAACTCACAGAGATCTGCCTGCCTCTGCCTCCCAAATGCTGGGATTAATGGCAAGCGCCACCACCACCCACTGTTTTGTTTTTTTTAATGCTGTAGCTTTATATTGTACATTAAATTCTCTGTAAATAGAAAACTTTTGCCTTTTGTGTAAAGAGGAAAAGAGAAAAAAAAATAAAGCAAGAGACCAGGCTGAGTTACAAGTGGCTTGACCTGTGACCTCTTCTTGGCAATAAGAAAGCATTTTGACATTTGATCTGTGTTCACGTTGACTCATAGAACCTCTTTGTTTAATCACAGGGAGACAGGCACTTCCACCCTTTAAAATAAATGCAGGTGCCCTACAGAAATACATGGCTAAGAAAATCAACACAGTTCACTTTATACATGTAATCCTGTATCCATGCTTGATAAATCAGTTTATATTCTGTAAAGAACAAGAATATTAAAAATTGATCCAAAAGGGGCAAGGTGCAGCTCAGCAATTAAGAGAACTGGCTGCTCTTCTGGAGGACCCAGGTTCGATACTCGGCACCCACATGGCAGCTCACAACCATCTGTAACTCCAGTTCTGGGGGACCTGACACTTTGCACCATGCACGTATGATGCACAGACATAATATGCAGGCTAAACATCCACACACATAAAATAAAAATTAATAAATCTTAAAATAGATGCATAAAATATAATGTTGTCCCAACCTATCTATCACAATTAAGAAACGATGTCATCATTTTGCTACCTTATAAATGTCTATGAAATTTAACATTCTATGGATAACTTACTTAAATCCTAAGCCACTTAATGATATGTCCAAGGGCATTTCAAACTGTGAAAAAACAAAACAAAAAGATATGCATTTAAAATGACATTACAGCTCTTCTGCAGAGAAAAGCACATCAGTTGGCTGTCTAGTAACAAAGGTCAGCCTTGAAAACATGCAAATAATTAGCATTATATAGACTGAATAGGAATGTATGTATATACATATATATACAGAAAACAAGAAGGGGAATATTTTGAGGGATAAAAGTGAAGGGAGAAATTTTGTAACTATAATCTCTAAAAAAAAGTTAAAAATGGCATTAGATGATAACATTTGTGAATGCAGAGCAAACTGCTAGTGTTAGGCTAGCCTGGTAGTAAAGAGTCCATTTAACCATCATCTCCAGAGGCTAAACCCAAACCCCACAGTGCAGGAAGTCCAGACACGCTCAGTGTATGTTTCTTTCCTGCAGGAATAACTCTGCCTTAAACTTGAATACCACAAACAGACCGTATACTATAGTTGGACAATTGATAGCCACAACCTTTCACAAGACATAGATGGTCATGTAAGGAAGGAAGCCTGGGATGTCTTTTGGAGTGGGTGAGCTAAAAATGGGGTAGGAAATGATAAGAAAGTCTTGTAATAGTGTGAAACCAATATGTGCTTGACATTAATACTGGTCCCTGGAAAGGAAGGAAATACTGTCCGTTCCAGATAAAGACATAAGCAGCATCTTACCATACACAGACTAACCCGCAATAGCTTTTTCAAGGGTAGTGCTAGGTGCTTCCAAACTATACACCCTGACTTCCTTCCTCATCCTCAGACCCATTCTATTCTTGACGCCTTTTGAGTTAAATAACTTCAACCACTTAGGGCAATGTGCTCTAGGTCACACCTATTACCTTCCCCTAATCCCCTCTTAGGGTTGTTGTTTCAAAAACACACTCTCCTGTGCATGATCTCTATTCACCTATATCAACTGTGCTTTTGTTAGAGAGCTAAGACCTTGAGACAGCACAGACTAAGTTATTTGATCATGCAAGTAACTGGCACAATATCAAAACGTCGAAAATTTTGCTTATGATATCAACTCTGGTAATCTTTCTCTGTACTTACCATTAAGTTAAAGCTTTCATCTGCCCAAAACTGGATGCACCTCAAGATGCTCTTTGATTTCTAGAGAAGAAAAATGTGTGACATGTTATCTTCCCCTCTCCCCCCAAAAAAGCTGAAGAGAAAAAAAAAACCAACAATAATGAAAACCTGTTCATTATCTTTACTGAACCTCCACTGGATGTTCCGATTAATGAATGTGGTTATTAAGAAGCTATGGCAGGGGCTAGAGAGACCCCTCAGTAGGTGAGAGCACTAGCTGCTCTTCCTGGCAAACACACGGCTCACAAGCATCTGTAACTCCAGTCCCGGGGACCCAGCACCCTCTCCTCCACAAGCACTGTGCGTGCACAGTGCACACACACACATTCAGGCCAAACATCCATATGCATAAAATAAAAGTGAAGAAAAATTGACCTTTTTTTTTCAAGGCACAGCAATGATTCCAAAATTATAGTGTTACTATAGAAATAGGTATCCACAGTCTAGTTTTACCTTTAGTTCAATGTAGTATAATCTCTGCTCCGACATATCCCACTGAGCCCAAACAAAATCTTCAACTATTCTGTCTCTTGGGAGATGGCTAGAATTTCTAATCACCTAAGGACAAAATGATTGTATAAGGAAGTATATTAAAAATATATCCTATTATTTTTACATCTTATCACCACGATACATATAAATACTCCTGCTTTATCAATAGCACCTCCCACACATGCAAATAATACAGTTTTTCTATAACATTTTTAAGACATCACTGCCTCTTTCCTAATGCCTTGTGCTCTGTTCTCAGCTTAACAGGAGGATTGGCAGGGACCACACCTTCCACAAACAATGCCTGTATTAGCAGAACATGTCTGAGTTCCTGCTGTAATCACACCCTTTGGTCAGACAAAAGCCTTTACCTCCGAATACAATACCTTCCTCCCAATGCAGAGGAAGCTCAGGCCTGACAGGGAAAGCATTGTAACAGCCTGACTGTGCTCTGCACCGTCATGGCTTTGGTCATGGTCTTTCCTTTATGTGTTCCACAAGAGTGATGGCATTGCCCATGCATCAGCAATACTTGACTCTCCTCCTTCAAGATCTGACTCGGATTTTGCCTTTTTGACGAAGCCTCACCTCAGAATTCCCACACAGAAGCAAGTTACTTGGCTCTGTTCCCATGGGTCTATTGCATGACTGTTAGTTACGTGTTGCTAGTTCTATAACCTTCACTGTGAGCCTGTGCTCGTCTAAGGAGCCTCTGCTGACTCTTGTCCTCAGAGGTTCCAGAATTTAATAGTACCCAGGGTCTTCTAGAAATGAAGGAAGGGGAAATAAGAGTATATTAAGAATATTTTAAATGTAAAATGCATTTAAACTCAAAGAACAATAGAAATTTAAAATCAAAGAATTAGGGCCTAGGGATATAGTTCAGTTAGTAGAGTATGTGCCTAACTTTCAGGAAGCCCTTATCTCTATTTCCCTGTAAGCCGGGTGCTGAGGTGCATGACTGTGTTCCCAGCACTAGGGAGGATCCAAAGTTTAAGGTCATTCTTGGCTACATGGTGAACCCAAGGGAATGTTGAGACCCAGAAAGGTTAGAATGGGCTGTGAAGTTACTTCAGCAAAACCTAGAATCTTAACATCTGGTATTGGCTGGTGTTTTGTTTTTCTTTTTTCATGTTAGCAGATTTTATAATACTTCACAGAAGGAGCTAAGAATTCATTTTCCAGGGGAATGAGAGATGGCTCGCTTGGTAAAGTATTGTCTTGTAAGCATAAGGTCCTTGAAACCCACATAAAAAAGCCAGGCACAGTGGCTTGTACTTGTAATTCTAGGACTGGGAAGACAAAGACAGGATGCTCCCTGAGACTCATATGTAATCATACACCCATGCACACACACACACATGCACACATTCCTACACAAGCACACATACACAAACATACTATACATACATACACCAGCATGAACACAGATACACATACTAAAGCATCAGCATACACATGCATGAACACACACAAAATACCCACATAGATACATATGCATTCACAAGGAATTTACTTTTCCAAGCTGGGCACAGTGGTTCACATCTGTACTATCAGCATGTGAGATGCTGAAGCAGGAGGATCACAGGTTCCAAGCCAGACTGAGATACAAAATAAGACCCTGACCGCTCCCCCCCAAAAAAGTATACTTTCTAAGGGCAGTGGGTATGGCTCAAAGGCAGAGCATGCACTTAGCATGTGAGATTCCAGGTCCCAGTCATTCTCAAGATGCCTGCCAAGCATTCACCAAATCATAAAACAAAAACCCATGACCCTGAGCTGGACCAGGAAAGGGGCCTCAGGATGGACCAGACTTGAGCCTGAACCCTTTCTGACCCAAGAGGACCGTCTTCTCCAGTGCTAGCTGGAACGTGAGGTAAGTACAATGTACAGGCTCTGTTTCTTGCTCTCCTGGGTCCATTACCATTAAGCCGGGGGGAGTGATGGTAACATCCCACGCACCTGTCTGCATCCTGTAAGCCCACCCTGTATCCATGTGTATGAATTCTGGGGCTTGGGAACTGGCTTGGGAATGTTTTTAGCCTAAGCTACATGACCATGAGATGAGCATCAGATTGTAACAACGTTGTGTCCCTCTGGAGTGACCTCACTCAAGTGGGTCTTTCTTGTTTTCTCTGTTTGAAGGTGTAACTACAGTACCACCTGTTATTTAAGGATGTCATGATGAACAGCAGAATTATGTGCCCTTATAGGAAGCTGCTACTTCCAGAATGTGGGCAGAAGCAGTGCCCAGGAAGGGTACCAGGGGAAGGAAAACACCAAAGCTGTACCACCTCGCTCAGCAGGATCCTGTTTGGGCAGCTGGCAGGCGCTCTCCCCACCCACTCTCCCTACAGAGTCATCTGGCTTCCAAACACTCTTCTAAGTCACTCTTCAGCCTATGCTCACTCCCCTCTCAACATGTGTGCCTAACACCGCCCTCCAAGTTCGGGATCTGAATGCTACCCTCCACTGGGGGCCACCAGCAGCCAAAGCCCCACTCACACAGCCCTGTTCACTTCCCAGCCAGCTCTTCTAATTCGAGGCTCTCAGTAGTAGCTATATGATTAGTAAAAGTCACTTTCCATTTTCATTTTGTTCATATAATTTAAGGTCTTCAGAAAAACGTCAACATTCTCAGAGAAAGATTATTTTGAAGGCTGGCAGGTAAAGGTACCTACTATCAAGGCTTACAACCCAAGCTTAATCCCTGGGGTAGAAGTTCTCTCTACTCATTCCATGGTACACCACACACACACACACACACACACACATACACACACACACACACACACACACACACACACACACCACAAACCACAATAAAGAAATCAGTACAAAAAAACTAAAGTTTCTCTTATATAGGCTAAACATTAAATAAAACCATTTTAATATCTATGCTATATTTAGAGCTCATGAAAAGTGTCAAGAAGGAAACCAAGCAGAAAAACAGACAAGAATATAGTCAATAAATTTTCCAAATAGTAGATTTAAATAGCCAGCAAACAGAGAAGGTGCCCAAACTCAATCCGCAATAAAAGAAATACAGACTAGGATAACAGTAAGATGTCAGTTTACACCCATAAAATTGGACAATGTTAAAGGTAAATTTACCTGATACTCTAATACTCTGCTTGTAAAACCAGTTTTTTTGAAACCAAGTAGCAAACTCTCCTAAAACTTATTAAATGCATATTCTGTCAACTTAGCCATCAAAATCTGAGGATTTACACCAAAGAAGTGAAGGAACCAACGTGAAAGGTGGAAGCACAAAAGATAAGTTCAAGGTGATCTGTACTACAAAAACAAAAGGCTGGCAACCGAATGAATGTCTTCCCACAGCAGAGGGGCTGAGGCGTCAGACACTTTGCCAGGAACTATCATGCCCCTTCCTCAGAAAAGGAATTGAAGCTATTCTAGCTGGCTTCTAGATAATTACACACACACACACACACACACACACATACACACACACACGAAGAAAAATGTGAAAGGAAAGTGGCAGAACATAGAAGTCGTGGGCCTATTTGCTATGTGTATACACATACAACTTAGAGAAATACCATTAATAGGTCATTTTTCTAGATTCTAGTCTATATATTCTTGATGCAGTAACTAAAATAGCAACCACAAAGGCAGAGATCAAGTGTATATATTATGATTCTATTTGGTAAGAACAACTGATTTTCCCTATGTGTGTATCTAACATTGGACAGTTTTGCACAAGCAAGCAAGACTATGGAGAGACTCCCTTCCACACTCAGAGCCCACTGGGTGTGTGGTATTGAGGAGGGGTCGCTAATTCCTCCCTGTGTCTTTGTTTTGCTTTGCAGGAGGCACAGAAGAAAACATTTCGTGTCAATATAGTTCATCCGTCTTCTAAAGATGAGAAGAGAGTTCTGAAGCGAAAAGTGTGTCAAATCTTTACCTACTCTGTTTCCATCTTCTCTGGTGATCTGGATATGAAAACGCTCAATATCTTCAAAAAATAAACACAAAAAAGATATTTTAACATTCAGGAAAAACATTAGTCCTGGTTTTCTAAAAGCTGTGAATAAATTTTTACAAAGCAACTGCCTAGAAAAGTACCTATCATACACAGGAATCTCACCAAACACTTCCAAACCCACCATTCTCCCCCTGCTTTTTACTTTTTTCTTTCTTTTCTCTGGAAAATTATAATATATGAGGCATCTGACCCTCTGTCGCCTTATATCCCTCTACAAGTGAATCGTCAGTCTTAGCTAAGATTAACAAGAGCCTCATTCGCAGGGTTTACCTCTAATTTCCCAATACATATATGCATTAATGCAGGTAGAAACTCATATATATATATAGATAGATATATAGATACACATATATTTATATATATATATGATGCAGTAAGTAAAACAGAACCACAAAAGCAGAGATTAAATGTATATATTATGATTCTATTTGATAAAAACAATATATATGTGTATGTGTGTGTATGGCAATTTTAGGGGCAACACCACATGAACAAAAACTGTAACACTTTAATTCAACTTGTAGGAACTAACAATTTAGGTTTATATTCTGCTGGGTACAGTTACAAGACAAAATGTGGTACCATAAATTGAGCCAAAACCTAGGGACCAAACACAAATATAATGCAACCCATCCATAAAACCATTAGTCAACCCACAGTTTCGTCTCATAACATGAAAGGCTACTTGTGGGTAAGTACTAATGGATTTTGTCTGTATTCCTCCCCAAGTCTGAGAACACGGTAAAAGGCTATAACCTCTTGTGTCACTTGTGCTCGAATTTGGTCATGCTACTGTGTGCCTTTAGATTGGCCCTAGAATTCTTCTAGTGCCTTCTAACTCCTTCTCTTTCATCTCTCCAACCAAGCCCCCAGCAGTCAGTCCACAGCCAGCCACTCTGACAGACATCTTAAAGGAAACCAAATAAACAGAAACAGAAACCAACAACAAAAAGTATAATTGCTCTATGAGTTGACAAATTGAACATCTATATATACATATTTCTTTCTCAAGACAAGAAAACTGAGCAGAGATTGAAGGAAAAGCTCTCACAGGAATTCTGGGTCTCAAGTGGACATGTCGAGGTAAGCAGACCCTTGGCCATGGTAAAGATAACCAGCAGATTCAATCAGGCTCCACACTTTCCCAGGAGGCTGTGTGTACACGGCCTGTACATGATCTAAAGATGCACTTACACTTCTCTTCTGAAATCAGTAGCAGGTAGTTCTGAAGATGATTCTCGGCATGTGGGTAGAGGAACTGTAGAAAGGGAATTATAAAAACCATAAGCAACTATTTTGCTTGTATTCATACTTCAGTAGCTGCATTGTATCATGGTTACTGCTACATCTGATGCAAGGAACTGAGAACCACGAAATATTTCAGGGAAATCACATGTATGGCATGCCAAGAAGGAAGCTTGCAGGATCTCGGTTTTCTAAGGGGAGATTGGTACCGGGCACAACATTATCACAGTTCTTTTGAGCAGAAGACAAAGAGGGAAGCTGCTTCCAGGGATGGTGTTTCCTGCTTGGAGTATTTGATTCTGAAGCCAATCAGAAACAATGCAAACAACATTTATACATTTATATGTATTATTTCACACAGAGAAAACGTGTGACCAGTATGTTTATTATGAAACTAACCCTAGTATATAATTGAGAACCAAGTAACAACATCCCCTGCTGCAATTTCCAGACTCCCACATCTGAGAGACAAAGAACAAAGTGACCAGGGACTTTCCAAGAAAGAACAGGGGATCACAATGTGGCAAGTGGCTAAAGGTTTACAAGGCTCAAAGTTAGGCTAGCTGTCTCCGGGAAGAGAGAGCTCGACACGGTGGCCCCCAGTATGCTCTCTACTGTGTGTGTATCTGCCCACAGGACCAGTGTGACTCCATCAGCTGGGATAATAAAGGAAAGCTGGCATGAGACGATGCCAATGCCTCACAGCTTTCATCACCAAAAAAAGTGACAGACAGTAAGACAGCTTTTCACTCTATGGCATGTAAGGCAATTAACCAGAAAGAGTTACCAATGAATTTTGTTCTCTGGCACCCAGAAAACTTTTATAACATTATAAAAGGACATTACCATTTATGGCTCAATTAGCAGACACTGACCTCTCTATTACTGTTGTCTTTACTTTGTATAAGAGACCAGTAGAACAGATCAATTGCTTTAAGTAGTCATGGTTAGAACTCCCTTCTAACATTGAAAAGCAAACCATGAACTACATGGCGTTCTTCTTAGCAGTGCAATAAATTAAAATTACATAATAGATAGCAATATAGAATTTGGCTATAAAAATAGTGCAGAGCTAAATTATTAATGACTTACAAGAGTGTGCACAGATGAGACGTCCTGCACATTGGGGCTGTGGAAAGTCTGGGGTGACTAGAACCACTTATGTAATAGTAGAGCTCAGTGATTCAAAGTAAGGAGCTATCCCTTAAGATAGCATGTTTAGGTGGAATGCACTATTGTCTCCTCCTTTAAGAGTTAATCCAGTTGGACAGGTCCATGACCTGGCCACGGGACTGCCTCCCTAAAAAGACAGGACTCTCCCTAGAAAGGCAGGCTCACTTTGGGATGGGTGGAATAATCATCCCTTTAATGAAATAGTGTACTTTACTTTCTCAGAATTCCTGGCCCCAAGCACAGTCTTTTTCAGAGCCACAGACATGTAGCTTCCTTGGTTTTCCTTTTCTTTTGTCTCTTTTCGAGGCATGCTTGTCCTAACACGTTGGGCTTTCTAACATGCTGAACATCACTCCCCATCATGTGGCTGTCTGCTGCCATGTGGCTGGCCTCCATGATGGTTTAACTCAAGCAGAGCAGTGTGGCTTTTTTCCCCCACTCTCCTTTCCATTCTCCTCTGGATAGCCACTAAGATTTACAGTTTACCTGCCCTGATGTTTTTCTTTTGAACTCTAATAAAGTTATCCTAGAGCTTAAAACAGAAAAGAAAATGGAGAAAGAGGAGGAAGCTTCATAATGTTTGCAGAAGTAGCATTCTTAGGAATGTGAGGTATTCAAGAGCCAAGATTGCCTATCTCTTAGCCTCTGCCAAGTCTTTACATGGTAAGCACAGAGAAAACTATTATGAGGTGGCCCTAGAGTGAGGCCTGAAAATTAAAACATAGTCTCCAAGTAAAGCTCTCAAAAAGCATTCAAGATGGTTCTTGCATTCTAAATCAATTAAAAGTAAGAATCTATGTAATTGTTATGCATATTCAGAAGAACAGCATCACAAATACAGGGAGACTGTGAGAATATCCACCATTGGAGATGTGTGGTCTAGATGTGTAGAAGGATGACTCTCTAGAAGATGTACCTCAGGAAGTAGGGAACTCTCAAAGGGAAACAGGTGAGGGCCAAAGCACAGCTGTCCTGCTAGAATTCCTCTGACTGTGGTGACCATGACTCCCAGTGCAGACATGAGAATATACGACTGGATTCTGGTTAAGAAAAAGAGAGACAGAGCTCAGTAGACAGAGCTCAGTGCAAACCAGACTTGCTGGGCTGTGGAGGGGCACATCTCTGCCAGGGAGAAAAGCTGAGAAAATGAAAACACATGGCGCTAGGCAGTGACCATTACTTGTCTACAATGTGGGCACGGAAATAGGTGGAGCATCACCTTGTTCAGTCTCAGTTGGGGGCTCGCAAGCCAATGACTTGATCAGCCAATGCCTGGCAAAGTGCCACAGTGTAATTTTTGAATTGCAAGTAAGTCTTCTATAAGCACAAGAATGCACGAGCGTGGAATCTTCAAATTAAAAACGACTGGTCCACCCACATTATCCACGGAGTACTTCTGTAGCAATCCACAGTGTTGCAAAAGTCAGGAATTCACGGTCATTAATAATTAGCCTGTCAGCCAAGTGAATAGGTGGAATAAACAATTTTAAAGGGTTACCACCAAGTTATTTTAATATTTGATATTTTATCATGGGAAAACATTGCCTTCCTATGGGGTATAGCAGCGTCAGCGCAGGCAGGTCGGAGTTCTTCTCTCCATGTCTACTAGGAAAGCATGACGCTCTAGCCTTCGCAGCTAGAATGCTGCTTAGATTAACTGTGGCGATGTGGGTGATAGGGCTTTGTAAACAAACACCTTTCTCCCCATGTGTCGTACCTCCTGATTACTGAGACAAGTGACAGATGACAGGCTTACTTACCTGTACCCAAATGCAGCTATCCACCGCTTTCAGAACCTTCACATTGTTGACAGGGTGGATTTCAACCAGCAAAGTCAAGCACTTTGATCCTACAGAGAAAAGGAGGGTGTCAGTCACAGAGATTGAGACAGCACACATTCTCTTTTCTTTCCTCAAGCAACCATGAAGAAGGATGTATCAGCTTCCACCCACTGTGAGCTAACAGAACGATCCTACCATCCTCGCCATGTCTCTTGAGGTGGCATTACACTGTAATTCTATCCCCCAGTTCCTTTCTTCGGGGTTATGTGGTAGCCCAGGGATTAGACCTGCCTTGTACATCCTTATATACCTGAGAGAAGCTGCATTTGGCCCAAAGAATGCCCACATTCAAAGGGAAGCCGTGGAGTGCCCTAGACACAGCAGCGGGCACTAGGGAAAGGAAACTCTGTATCCAAAATACAAATGGTTTCTGAAACAACATGCAATTGCTGCACACCCCAAGGTGCAGGAGAGCGCTGACAAGCTGACTTCCCATGGGCACCCTTTCCCCTAGATAACATCATTTGCAAATAGGCGCAGCTGGACTTTGAAAGTGCGTGTTTCCTATTGTATCAGCTATTTCTTAATTTTCCTAAGGTTTACTTTGACATTTCTCAGACTCGAAATCGAGGCTATGGGTATGTAACTCGGTGGTAGGGCAATTGGCAAGCATGTGGGAGGTCTTAGTCTTCATTACCAAAAAAGGGAAGGAAAAAAAAAAGTCAAAATAGACAAAAAAACCACAATGAAGCAGAAGTCGATGTGCCCGTAGTGAAACCACTCTCAGAGCAGCTTTACAGACCCCATCAACACAGCGCAGCTCATTCTCTCCCCAATCCTGCAGCACAGTGGCAATCCGTGTGTGGAAACAGAAAGAAATTCTAATGCACACGTTTTATGGTGCCTCCCAGCAGCACCATCAACAGCTGGCTTAGGTCCTTAGTGTCACAGCGGAGCAAATGTCATAAAAATAATTAGGGGTAAGCCCATGGCCAGGGGCTGGAAGGGATTTACCACAGACGTACAAATTTAGGTCAAAGGCTCCTCTCTCCCACGAGTATACTGGAGCCCCTAAGACTTTAAAATAGCGTGGTTCTCTTTCAGTTGCTGTATTTCGAATATTAGTGTACAACTTGAGGCTCACACAGCAGTCTGGAATCAATACCAGTTTTCAGTCCTTAAAATAAATAAATAAATAAATAAATAAATAAATAAATAAATAAATAAATACATACATAAATAAATAAATAAATAAATAAATAAATAACCTGACACGCTGGTCCAGGAAAAAGGTATCACGAATGAGCTAATTTCCAGGATATGGTCTAACAGACTCTGAGCCCTGGGTATTTCTATAAAAAATGTCTTTAAGGATCACCTGAGGGTAAACTCCTGAGCGGCAGTCAAGATGGGAGATGGTCGGATTCCCTGCGCCCTGGTGTTCTGCTCTTCCTTGACTACAAGGCCAGCTGCAAGCTGTCCTCCAGATAAAAAGCCCCCGGGACAAGGTCCTGGCCTCAAACTGGCCTCGGCTTGGAGGAGGGGCAAGCTGAGCAGCTAGCTAGCTCCTGTGACCAAGGGTGGACACTCAGGCCCGAGGGCCACTCCAGGGCCCAGCTGTCACGTGACCACACTCCTCACCCTCCACCCCCACCCAGAGGCAAGGCTGGAGAGCCAGGCACTCCCCAGCAGCCTGGGCCTTGAAGGTCAGAGAGCACAGCTGCTTTTACTGCGGCCCTGCGGGGCCAGGCAAGATGCAAGTCCTGCGGCCATAGCCCTTCCTGTGGCCCCTCACCGCCGGCCTCCCCCGCACTCTGGAAGCCTTGCTGAGACTCTGTCTACACTGGGCTTCCGGTTAGAAACCGGAGATGGTGAGGTAGACAATGTATAGGGACCGCACCCTGTAGACCCTGCAAGGGGGTGGTTGTTCTTTGCTTTTTCTCTGTTCTGAGAGGTCTTAAGTAGCTCAGGCAGATGATCTTCAACTCTGCCCAGCTGAAGATGGCCTCAAAAATTTTAATCCCTCTCTGCTTGTCCCTCAGATGTGCTGGTTTTATTTGGAAGGATGTGTTTTGATTCTGCCCTGGAATTTGGAGGGAGTCCTCTGCCTCAGCTTCTTTTTCCTTTTGACATAGTTTTATTTAGTGTCTTAATTTTTGTTTGTTTGTTTTGGGAGGTTTTTTTCTTCCTTTAAGGCAGTTTCATGCATTACCTTGCCCAAATCTCAACAGGTTTGTTGTTTTGTTACCTATTAACGCTTTTTTTCAAATTGCTTGTTAGAAACCTGTTGGGTGTTCATTTCTGTCAAGGGCAGATTGATTAAAAAATTATTAGTAGAAACTAAGAAAAAGGCCTTTGAGGGATTTAGGGAGATGGTTCCATGGGGAAAAGGCTTGCTATGCAAGCATGAAGAACTGAGCTCAGGTAGTTGGCATCACATAACGGTCAGGCATGGCAGTGCCCTCACACAGCTCTAGACTAGAGGTGAACCCTGTCTGGCATAGAACAAAACAGAGGACAACAGAGCTTTAGGCACCGAACATTAAACTCTGTCATCCACACACGTTCATACTCCACACATGTGTACACCTATTCCTACCTGGATACACACACTCCTGAACACACAAATCACTTGAAAAGGCAAGACAGCAGGTGAGCCATTATGTGGAATCACAAGTATTAAGCTACAGAATAAAAAGTCATTGTTTCATGAGTATTCACAGTTCCTCTCTCTCTTTCTCCCCCACATCCCCTCCCCCCCCCCCCACACACTCATACCATACATAAATGTGCACACACAGGCTGAGTCATTCTTGGCTTGGTCTTTTTTCTCACATGCCTATCAAATCTAGAAGCTACTCTGGACAAATCTGATTTCTAAGTGTGTCTAGATGCAACACTAACTTTCCCCATAGTGAAGATCGGGTCATGACAGTGGTCTCTTGCTGTCAAGATGCTCTCGCTGTGCCTCGCCTTCATTTCCCTTTAACTTCCAATTCCTCCCTCCACCCCAAATCACTGTCCTTGTCCCTCTCTCAAAACTCCGAATCCACAAAGCCTAGCCTAGCCTTGGAGCCTTGGAGCTGGTAGTCCCTCCCTCAGACACATGACTTCCCTTCCTTCCTTCCAGGTACCGGTTTCAACCATGCCCCAGCAGTGTCTCAATACCCGATTTCTCTCTCTGCCTCAGGTGCTGCTTCCAACGAAACTCAAACTAAGGCCAGAAGTAGCCTGAGGGGACAGGTCCACTCTAGCCAGGAGAAATTTACCTGAGGGAGTGGGGACAGCCTGCCAAAGGCCAAAAGCACACTAGACAGGGAACGTTAACATATTGGTGGCCACCTGGAATCTTAACCTGCTTGAGGGCACCGCAGGATCGTCCCTGTCCAGACTGAAAGTGGGGGACAGTTTTCCCTCAGCTTCCTGATCCCCACTGGCGATGGTCTGCCCTCATTTCCACCCCATGCTGTAAATGTAGAAACAGACGCTCCCAATGAGCCTGAGCCAAACGCGAGACATGGGCAGAGAAGCTGAGGGGGAACATTCTGGAGTTACACCTGGACGGAACTGGTTCTCATCATAGTGGTAGAGATGAAAGGTGAGTTAGGATAGGCGATACTTGCTGAGTAGTATGAGAACTAGTAATATGGAAGCTAATGTTTTTAAAAGCAGTGATCTCTCCACAGGTACCCAAATCCAAGACTGAGCAAGCATATCATCTGAATGGGATTTAATTTTACTTAATTTAAAGTAAAACTTTAAATTTGATCTGGAACTGCACTTCGTAACACATACAGAATTGACTATGGCTAAGCATGACAGACAGGCATAAATGATAAATATCAAGTAAAAATTACAGTTGCTCTGAGTTTACCACCATAAAAGAATTTCTCTACGGCTCAAGGTAACAAAGAACAAGAAGAACTGGACTACACACAGCACAAATCCAAGGTATATGGATTTGCCTCACCAGCCAAGCAGCCACAGCAGTCACCTTGCCTTCCCAAACAAAGGAGTGCATCAGACCAGTCCTGCATCTCACTTTGTTCAAAATAAGATGTCTAGGGGTCAGCAAAATAATGTTCTAGATCATGTCCTACATAGTCCAGTCCAATTCTGCCCCTTGAGATGAGCATTGCATCCAGTTCTAAGAGCAACAGTGCTAAGGGGAAGAAAGGCCAGCATGGAGAGGGAAGGGGTGATGGTGGGTCTCAGCATCGCTAAGAGATTTCATAGAAAACTTCTCGCCCACCAATATCTCACAGAAGCTCTTCCCTGGCTTGGCTCCCGTTCTTCTGCCTCTGGAGGATGTGGGGAGCTGTGTGTCCTCAGAGGCCCAGGACAACCTCGTGACTCTCATGTGGAAAGTATGCACAAAGGGTTTTTCCATCACATGCAACCACAGCATACATCCAAGTAGGAACTGTGTTGACAAAAGAAGGAATCACAGTGCCAAATAACTAGAGCAGAGGCAAAGGCACCTGGGAACAGAGCAGGACAAGGCTGAAATCAGATCCTCCGGGCGCCTGAAAGATGGTGGTCCCCTGGCTTCGGCCCACGGTGGCTAGCTGGAGCAGAACCTTAAAAACTGGTTGAGCCAACTTCTATCAGGTAGATTTTACATAAAATCAATCCCTGGGATCAGTGTAAGGAGAAAACCAACTGTCATAAG
This sequence comes from Pachyuromys duprasi, assembly GCA_028658305.1. Classification (NCBI taxonomy): domain Eukaryota; kingdom Metazoa; phylum Chordata; class Mammalia; order Rodentia; family Muridae; genus Pachyuromys; species Pachyuromys duprasi. The sequence goes on along the minus strand of CM053763.1, from coordinate 55,495,929 downwards.
TTATCCTCTGACCTCCACACACATTTCATAGAACTTGTGTGCCCATACACATACAAGTGTAAAGGCAAAATAAATAAACAAAATATAAAAAGAAACATTTCACAATGGAAACAATAAAATCGTCTCATTTTCCTTTTTGTTATGTGGGTGTGTATCTACATGAGCACACATGTTAGAATGTACATGTGAAGGCCAGAGGTCCAATGTACACGTCATTTCTCAGGCACCACCCACCTCGTTTCTTTGAGACTGGGTTTCTCGTTGGTCCTGATATGGCCAAGTAGGTGAGCTACTTGGTCAATGAGCCCCAAGTATGGCCTATCTCCAGCTCTATAGCATGGTGATTATAGGTGTGTACCATCATACCTGATTGTTTTTACGCAGTGCATCAGAGGTTAGTCTCTGGTGCATTTAAGTAGTACTGTAAATTTCCCTACTTTTGCATTAGTTTCTGGCCATGGAAGTCGAATGTATTCTCAACACTCACTTAGTCTTCAGACACTAATCACTTCTACAATTGCCATTATATTATTTTTCACTCCTTCTTGCCTACTTGTGAGACAAAAATTAAAATGTTGCTTGTGCTTAACTAGTTGCTGCCCTTTTATTCTAAGACAAAGGCATTTGTATAGAAGCTTGAGATTCAGCTTACTCCAACAGATGTTTACCTATCAATACCAATAAAAGAAGATGATCCCATTACCTGGCTGAAGCTCATTCTTTACTCCTTCCTTAGTGTACTGAATGAAACTTGCAGCTAAAGGGAAAGAAAAAAATCAATTGGCAACTGATCCACATGGCAGCTTGCTCAGATTTATAATTTTATACCCGGTAAAACTGAGCATACTAAGGATCCGTCAGAGTAACTGTAGGTGAATGCAAAACATTCTTTCCAACAGGTATATTCTACACATTCTCAATTTCTTTCTTTTCTTTTCTGTTTTTTTTTTCTTTTTTTGAGACAGAGTTTCTCTATATAGTCTTGACTATCCCATACTCACTTTGTAAACCAGGTTGGCCTCAAACTCACAGAGATCTACCTGCCTCTGCCTCCCTCCTGAGTGCAGGGATTACAGGCATGTGCCACCATGCCCCGCCACATTCTCAATTTCAAATTCAATTTACCCAGAACATAAATTTTCCAGAAAATTGTTGCTATAAACAAATATTGCAAAATCCAACATGCTTAAGCATAAAAGATGTCGTCCTTAACGTATGGCCATGAGATCTCAACTCACCAAGTACAGTTCTCTCACTGTTGACAGAGCAACTGACAGCTTGCATGTCCTTCTCAAAGGTATACAGATGCTATTAAAACACCAAAAAGGGGAGGAAGTTACAGTAAATAACAATTGTCTGAAGACAAATTCCCATTAAACCTTATACCAAATATTGTTTAGCAAAACATTTCTGAAAGAACCCTCAGCCTATGCTGAGCTATTCTAGATTATTTTTCAAGGAAAACATTTAATATTTTATGCCACTTTTGACACTAAAACTTAGCTATGAGATAACCAAACAGCGTGGCTAAGAACACAAACTTTGAAAGTAAGCTAGACCCACGGTCGGATCCTGATTGTTATTTTCCAGTTGTGTGACTTTTGACAAATTGTTCAACTTCCTTATTCCATCAGAATTAACCCAGGACTCTGGGTGTATCTTGTGTTATTATGAAGACGGAGAATACTACCCTGGTATGGCCAAAGTACGTGAAAGCATCACGCGGGGCCATTATGAGGGTCAAGAGAGACAACACCCTCGAAGAACTTTGGACAATGGATGCTGTCGTAAGGAGCAAGCAAGCGCTGGCACTGTAACACTGAGGCGAGAAAAGCCTCAACAGATTACACCCTTGACTATGATACCATCGGCCGGCTCACAAGTGCATCTCATATTTGGAGAAAGTGTCTAAGAAACCTTCTACCTTTATTTAATCTTTTCTTTTTTATGAATGTTTGAATTGTTCAAAATATCAAGAGAAGCCTGTCATGGTACGCACACCAGTAACCCAAACCCTCCAGAGGCTGAGGCAGAAGGGATCACAAGTTGGAGGCTCTCCTGGGCTATACAGTGGGACCCTGTCTTAAACAACAATGGGAGCGGCAGGGGCGGGGGGGGGCGGGAGGCAGGGAATGAGGAAGACTCCATTTTATCAACGCTAAAGGAAATGAAAGCAGTAGATGGAAGATGCAACATGTAGGTTAAGGACTGAGGACACTATGGCCGCATCACCACACCACAGGAAATAGCTACTAAAGTAGCTGTTGAGTTACTGTGGAGGCACTAAATTTGAGGCTAGACAGATGGCTCAGCCGTATGAGCTACTCTTGCAGAGGACCCATGTTCAGTTCCTGGCACCCACATCAGGCAGCTCATAAGTGCATGTAAGTCCAGCTAAGAGGCAGCCAACACCTACTTGGGCATTCAGGAACACACAGGCACACACATACACACACAGTTATTAATAAAGTCTTTTTATAAGAAAGTACTAAATCCCTGTAGAAGTTTTGTTTTTCTTTAACTCTTGGCTCCAACTGACTCTTATTTATAAGAAGAATCAGACTTCTATACTACATCTTTAATATTTTATACTTTTAGCTATGAAATAATGCATGAATAATCTTGATGCTTAAAAGATGCAAATGCTGTCAAATATAACATCAAACCTTCTAAACCCTAGGCAATTTCAACTTCTTTCCAAGGAGCAAGTTTGTAACTCACATAGTAGCCTTCCAGATTTTCTACAGTTACTGTGTATATACATTTATATACAGTGTATATACTGTATATAGACCTATATAGATTGGAGTGTATCCTCCTTTCAAAGGCTTTTCTTCATCTAGCAAAACATTTTGGAGAGCCTTCTGTGACCGTTTACATTTACAGATGTGTGCGTGTATTTTATCTGCATATGTTACACAGGCACACAGTGCCTATGCCTGCAAAGACCAGGGGTGAGGGTTAAGTGTGTCCTCTATCATGCTCCACCATTTGGGCTAGGCCATTAGGCCCATGGATCCTGGAGCCCACCTGTCCCACTGTCAGTACTGGGGTTGCAGATGCACACCACCATGCTGTTTTCACATGGGCGTTGGGCATGTGAACTCAGGTCTCCATGCTTGTCCAGAAACCACTTTAAGCCATGTTAGCCTTCTAATATACCCCAATATGCAGACTTCCTAATCCCTCAGCAGTTGCATTTACTCCCAAATAACTTATTGGTGGGAATTAATTTAAATTAGCTCCCAGAATTAGGTATTAAAGTGATCTAGCTAACAGTTTATATATGTGTTACTTTCACAGGTTGGCTATATGGTTCTACCGGAGGCACAAAGCCATGGGGCTGATCTACAGCACTTCAGGGGAGAGGAGATATCAGCTGCTCTGTGACTCCAAGCTCTGAAACATGAAACAGTGATGACTTTTTTGCAAAACATATTCCAGACTTGAAACTAAAAAAGAGACTGTAACAGAAATGATGCCAGAAATAAACAGAAACACACACACCATCCTCAGAGCCAAAAACAAAAAAACAAAAAAACCCAAGAAATCCAGCAAGATAGCTGACTGCTAGGTGATGTCTAGCCTATTCTAGCCAAAAAGGCTGGGAAAACTCCGCCCCGCTTCTGAGTGGGGAGAGTAGGGTCCCACCACATCCAGATGCTCCTGGCACTCTGTCTACCACGGCGAGAATGGAATGAGAAAAGACCAAGTAGAAGTCAACGCTTTCATCCCAGCTGGTAGAAATCTCCCTTCTCCACAGAAAGCTATGGAGGAACCCTGGACATTCACGCATGCCCAGCACCGAGGAAACCCGTCTCTTCCTTAGTGGAACTCTATTAGAAGGGGTTGAATTGGAAGCCAACTATGACCTTTCCCAACACCCTGATTCCTTCCCCTGAGGTTGGTAGAAGCCTGGTGGGAAGCTGCCCCACCTTCTCAGCTGAAGGTCATCAAAGGAAGCCTTGCACTCTCCCCCCTCCCGCAGCAGGAATGAGGTGGCGCCATTTATTCCTCAACAAGTTCTGGATCAGTTTTCCATAGAAAACCAAATATGATCTAGAGTCTCTTGGAAGATACTCAAAACTTTGAGTCATGCCAGGAACCAGGAAAACTTCAGCCTGAGTGAGAAAAAAACAGACATTAAGCACTAGGGTGGCAAATACTAGACACTGTAGCAAAGATTTTAAGGCAGCTATGGTTGAAAAAACAACTTCAGTAAGTTTAAAATGTGATGGAATGAAAAATAAATGGAAATCTTAACACGGAAGTGTATAAGGAAAATGCATAGAAATTTCACACCTAAAATTTATAATAATCAGCTATTTAAATCTCAAACGATAGCAACATGGTTAAAAACAAAAACAACAACAACAAAAATACATGAGCTTGGAAGGAAAAAAATATCTAATCTTAACAACACCAAATAAATAAGCTGGGATTGAGAAAAAGGAGCCGAACTTCCTGGACCCTGGACTATCTCAAACATCTGGTTAATGTCTCTAGTGTAATTAGTGCCCAGAAAAAGAGAAGAATGAAATATTTTTTAAGTGTTTAAAATATAATGGCTGATGAGTGAATTGCCCCAAATTGGGCAAAAGATTTAAGAAGCTGAATGAAAACCCAAACAAATCCATAGGGACATACTCAAGTAAATTTTCAGACTATAAAGAACAAAGGGGAAAAAATAAACTTTTTGAAAGTAACTGGGAGAAATAATACCTTAACTACGGAGAAAAATATTTTAAAAGACAGGTTTCCCATGGGAAGCCATGAAGGAAGAAAGAAAGGGAGGGAGGGAAGAGACAAGGGGGGAGAGAAGGGGGGGGAGGAAGAAAGGAATATTTTCACAAACCA
>CM053763.1:55411637-55490972 GCA_028658305.1 Pachyuromys duprasi | reverse complement strand
GAAAATTATTTTTTAAAAGGGGAGGGGGTGGAGGAATCAGGACAGGACATCAGGAAGTAAGATGAAACCATGAAAAGAGCAAAACTATGGGTAGAAAATAATGGATTTCATGTTTTATTTCATGTTTTCTAAATTACATTTGCCAGCAAAGGCAAAGGTATGTCATCAACGGTGGACCTTGAAAAATGCCAAGAAGCTGAGGCCGCAGCTCAGTGGTACAGCACCTGCCTTCCATGCACCTATGGCTTGAGGTTCAATCCCAAGGTCCACAAGACAAACTAAAACAAGCACGAAAATAAAAGTCTCTTTTTTAAAGGGGGAGGGCAGGCTGGAGAGAAGGCACAGCAGTTAAGAGTGCTTATTGCTCTTGCAGAGGACACAGGTTCAGTTCCCAGCACCTACATGGTGACCCATAACTCCAATTCCAGGGGATCCAATGCCCTCTTCTGGCTTCCATGGGCTTCTGCATGCACAAAAGCTCATAAAGGCACACATACATCTACATTAAATGGATGGATAGATAGATAGATAGATAGATAGATAGATAGATAGATAGATAGATAGATAGATAGATAGATAAATGTCTTTTTAAAAGAGAGAGAAAATGTTGGAGACAACTGTGAGTTTAGGAAAATAAGTGACTTTCAAGAGTAAGTCCTGAGTTTCACTGAAACTGGTAAACAGCCACCAGCAGATCTGTGGGAGGAGACAGGACAGTGTACGTTTACTGCATGGAGACTGTGGAATCTTGCCTGTATGCTGAAATGGCGCAGAACTGTAATACACGCATTCTCCCCATGTCACCTTCCTGTTTATACTGACACCCTACACAAGGTGGAACAAATGGAGAAAACTGGGGTAAGGGTACATGGAAACTGGCAGTTTTGTCCATTTAAGAACAGAAACACTTAGGAAGCATAATTATAGGAATAATTGTGACTCGTGCAGCCTTACCCCATGCTGGAACTCCGTCCCTAAAATAAAGCATTGTCTTTCTCTTGATGGCACAGTTCCAAAGCAAAAACACAGAACTCGAAAGAAAATATAAAGACCAGATATTGACATGCAAATCCATTTCAACAGAGCCAAAGAGCCAAGGAGAAAAATACATATGGGTTGTGGGATTTTCTGAATATGTGGAAAAGACAGAAGAGAAACGGGGCTTAGCAACTGCTGCCATTTGTCTGTGTCTCCAGGGTCTTAGGCGGGAGACAGAGTCCGCAGTACACCAGTGCCGGGAAGGGAAGACTGGGTGAGACTCGGTGAAGGGTTGTTAGGTCTCAGGAGAGCTGCCTTCAGAGTGCGCTGCTGCTGCTGCTCCCAGACACTGGGCTCCTTACTGGGAAACTATCCTAAAAGTGAGTCCAGGACCCTCTCACCCTCCTGTTTCCACCCCTCTACTGTATGCAATTTGATGATGGAGAGAGAAAGCCCTTACCAGAGGTGGGACCCTTGACCTTGAACTTTCCAACATCTGGAATTGTAAGAACTAAATATTTGTTCTTTACCAATAACCGAATCTCAGATACTCTGTTTTAGCCGGACCATAGTAGCAGCAAGCCAGCTAAAGTGGCAACTTTGGTTAAAGAAAAAGATGCCTATTTATTACAGCAAAGCTGGTTAAATTCCCCACTAATTTATGCCTTAACCAATTTATTTCCTGAGTAATCTCCTTATTTTAAAATCCAAAGAAAGCTGAGTGGTGGTGATGTATGCCTTTAATCCCAGCACTCAGGGAGGCAGAGGCAGGCAGATCTCTGTGAGTTCAAGGCCAGCCTGGTCTACAATGTGAGTGAGTCCAGGACAGCCAAGACTGCACAGAGAAACTCTCTGTCTCCAAAAATAAAAATAAAAAAGTAAAATCCAAAGAACCAGTGGGGGGAAAAAAAAACCAAACAGAATACAAAATGTCCCTCACTCCTTGCTTTCAGCCCCAGGGAAGATGAACACACACACAGAAGGCAGTTGCTGCTCCCGCCCCGCCCCCCACACCCTGAGCCAGCCAGACTGAAATTCCACATAATGCTGCTCGGAACCCATCCTTTCAAAATTCAGAAGGCAAGGAAAGGACCATGCAAGTACCCAAAGCTTTATTTGCTCTTTCCCCAGACTGTATTTCAACAGGATTGGCCTTGGTCATCCGAGGGCCTCTGGATCCTCACAGGGGGAATGGTAACTTGTGTGCTTGTTGAATCCGAGGATAAACAGATGAGTGGAAGAATGAGTGGCTGGGGCAGAATGGGTGGGTGATGGGAAAAGAGAATTAACCGCTTTGGAAGCCACAGGAGGAAAGGTGGCTTGTGAAAAACTGAGAGTGGACAAGGGTGTTTAAGTCCCAAGGCCACTAAGATCCAATTCTCACTTGTTCTTACATAACCACAGATGCCCTCCCATCTTCACATCCCAATTAGATGCAACTTTTCCACCCTGACCAGAAATTAAAGGGAGTAGTTTCGGAGAAGGTAAGGGAAAGCAGGCATAGCTCCAAACCTGGATTGTTATCGAAACGGAACAAGAACAATGACATGAAAGTTAGCCAGAATCAGGACCAGGGGTCATTATTAACATGGCCTAGGAGCACACAGAAATCTTGGGGAGGCAGTGGACTTCCTACTTTTACTTTTTCCCCATAATATTGTAAAATTAGTCTGAGCCAACTTTAGCTAAATTTCAAAGACGTAAGACCGCATGGGTCATTTTGGTCCAGGAATCATACTTTTTTTTATTTAAGGCAACAAGGATAAAAACAAAAAACTAAAGAAATAGAAAGGGAAGGGGAGAAATAAAAAGATATAGATTTTAGAAAACTAAATTGAGGCTTATATTTAGAAAACACAGGAGGCAGGGGGAAAAAACAGTCAACTGAGAAATCTATAATTACCTCATTCTGCCTGGTTTGGCAGTCATATAATCCGAAGACAGCATTTCCCTTATTGTCCTAAAAATTAACCAGATGTTTATTAATGTCATTGTTTAGGAAATTAAACCTGCAATAACTCTAGCCACTTGAGCAATGGGCACTCAACGGACGCCTGCTGTATGCATCTAGAAGGAGCAGACCTAATTCAGCTGGTCACTGAAGCCTGGAGAGGGAGACAGGTCATCACTGAGCAGCCCGGGGAGCGGGAATCTGAGAACTGGCTAGAAGGCCTGGGCATGAGCCTCCCATTGCGTCCTTGAGAGGGTACATATGGCATTTTCTATAGGTAAAGTTGAATCTTTAAATGCATCATCCCTAAATACAACTTAAGAATATTTTTTTAATCAGTAGGGAAACGAAGTATAATGACACAAATGTATAGACGTAACTGCTGGAACTGCGCCTTGATGTGTCCCTATTATCAGAGTCATCAGCAAAATTAACTTTTCCTTAGGACATCCAATGTCCAAAGGCACTGTTAAATACCCACAGTGTTAACTATGGTTATATTTACATCTGAACTTACAAAGTAAACATACTAAGCACTTTCTCAAAGACAAAAAGTTGGTATACTAGTTAGGTTTAAATATTTTGCCTTTTTTTATTATTATTCCTCTAGAAAATGTAATTATCCAGCTGGGCACGGTGGCACACGCCTGGAATTCCAGCACTCAGGAGGTAGAGGCAGGCAGATCTCTGTGAATTTGAGGCCAGCCTACTCTACAAAACGAATCCAGGACTGTCAAGGCTACATAGAGAAATTAAAAAAAAAAAAAAAAGAAGTTTGGAGGTAGGTAGAAGAGGCAGACAGATTTCTGTGAGTTTGAGACCAGGCTGGTCTCCATGGTGAATTCTAGGCTAGCCATGGCTGCATAATCTCAAGAAAAATTCTGTAAGCTATTAAAACTATAAAAAGCTATAAGTAATAAAATTATAAGCAAGCTATATGTTGTATATAGTTACTACAATAAGAAGAAAACATGCATGGGTTTACCTTATAGGTATAAATAATGTTTCCATTTCTTTCGATGTTTAGCACACGTAAGCTCTCATAAGTTGTTTCTAAAACACCTGTAATATATAATGGCAAGTTAATGCTAAGAAAATGGTTTGAACATATTTAACAAATACAGTATTCACGAAAGAAATCAAGCTCAAAGCTACATGCTAATGATTCTGTTAGACAGAGTTTACAAGCAGGCAAACTTTTTTAATCTGTCTAAACACTCATGACCTTTAAGGAACAAGATAGGTCGAGTAGGAGAGAATGTCCGGGGAGGACTTCTAAGGTGCTGGGAAGGTGGACCACCCTGAGCACAGTGGTAAGCTTGCGGAGATAGTCACTGAGCTACACACTCTTTTCTTTTACTCATACAAAGAGGTTTATTAGAGACAGCGGGAAATCATAGGAGAAGAGAAAGGAGGGATGGACGGAACGCCCCAGGAGAGAAAGTGAGAGAGAGAGAGAGAGAGAGAGAGGGAGAGAGAGAGAGAGAGAGAGAGAGAGAGAGAGAGCGCTATACACTCTTGACCTCATGACTATATGGTTTCTTTATGTTGTGACTGAATAATTCTAATTGTATACTAGCTTCTCATTATGCATTCTGAGGCTACGTCACTCAGAGCATACCAGCTTAGAGCTATTACATTCCCCCCCCCCAGCTAGATTCAGCCCTGGCAGCTACTCAGCTGAATTCCAGCTATTTGACTAGTAAATTAAAATAAGACTTTTGAAAGCAGAGCGCTGAGGAGATGACTCAGTTGGCAAAGCCAGCCACGTAAGCATACAGACTTGCACTAGGATCACCAGCTCCTATGTAAAAAGCCAGACAGGGCAGCAGACATCCATAACCCTCAGGCTGGGGGAGTGCATTCAGATGGAGTCTCTAGCTTGCTGGCCAGCCAGCACAGCCAGTCATCGAGAGCCAGCTTCAGCGAGAGACCATGACTCAACAAAAGAAGACAGACACACTGAGGACACCCAGCATCATCCGCTAGCCCTTACCCACATGCATGTGCACACTTACACTCCACTCCTATACATACCAGGACACAGGCAAACCCTTCCTACGTCCTATGACGTCAGAAGCAACAGGCTAAACCAGAGAAAAGTACAGATGTCCCTGTGCCCTTTTCCCATGGCATGCTGCCTTTGGTAAATGATGCTGTGAGTTAGCACAGGTGTCAATTAATGTTCAGAAAATGGTTTTTCTCTTGCTACCAAGAACAACCCCACCCTCATCCCTAAGGAAAGCTCCTGTGAAGTAAGGACCCAGCTGGAAAACGAGAGGAGGGAAATAGTTAGGAGGGGTAAGGGGGCTTCAGGGAGGTCTCCATGAGGAGCCTACCTCCGCAGGAAGAGATGACCACATGCAGCTGGGTCACCTGGGAAATCTGAGGCCTGACGGCTCAAGTCCCTCCAGGGGCTACAGTGCCTCAGCTCAGAGAGGGCCTTCCTGGGAGGCCGTCCAAGGAAAGCCCTGTAACTAACTGAACCTGCTCCCTGGTGAAGAAGCACCTCTAAGTTTTCGCACAGGAATTAGACTTAATTCATCGAAAACTTTGTTCTTTTTTCTCTTTAAATCCTCCCTTCGTGCTTATACAATGGCATGAACATTCTCCTGGATATAGTTTGCCTGATATGACTTTATCCTTTTACTATTAATCCTCTTGAGCCTTATGTCTAGGGTATGAGACTCATGAGAAGAGTGTAGTTCGGTTCCTCACAGCAACCCCAACCTCACCTCACTCCAGCCACATCTGACGCTCTGTCTTTTGATTGGATGAGTAGTCCAGTCTCACTTAGTGTGGTCACATCAGGCCTCATCTAGGATACTATTTGTTTTCTGTGGCTTTATGGTTTTATTCCTTGCAGATGGGAGTTCCTGCGCCTCCCTCACAATTACTTGTCAGTGACATGCTCTTTTCCTAATCCTTTAGTAGTTTGTGTTTGTAATTCAAAAGAGAAAAAAAAAGCAGAATAAAATCAAGGATAGCGGGAGAACTGGACCCCAGAGCTGCGGCTGGTGTGGGACCCTTCAGAGGAAGCTCAGGTTTCCCTGAGGTTTGGTCACAGTCCTGAAGTCTCTCTTCCCCCCTGTCAAGTGACACCTCCCGTGGCAGGGTTCTGCAGTAAGGATGCAGAAGTGATTTCGATACACAGGTACATGTTCCGATCAAGCTGTCAGAATCACTTCGCTCTGGCTTTAAGGTAGATGACTAATCATCTGACCTTACAGCGGAACAAGATTCAGTCAGCTAACAGCACTTCACAATGTGTTCTCACTTCCACCTCCAGCACATCACCTCGGCTCAGGTATTAAGCGCCCATTGTACTTAAAGGACAATTGAGTGCGGTGGCGGTGAGGACCCTGGGGCCAGTACCACACAGTGAGCACATGGCATACTCATCTCAAATGACAATGAGAACAGAGAGCTAGTGCCCTGTATCAGGCGTGATGGGAAGATGATAATTACCCTTTCAGGAGACTCTACAACAGCTGAAGAGCTGTTCCCAGAGTCCGGCCCCATCCTGCAATGGCGCAATGCTTCTAGAATGCAATGTGTCAATATTTTGAGAATTTTTTTTTCCTTCAAGGAGTATAAGGATGCTGTGAAGGACAGACCTTCACAAAAGTATACTTACAAGGTTTCAGCTAAGATAAGAAATTCCTTCACAAGAGGTCTTGAAAAAAATTCTTGGCAAAACATTTTTTAAAACATTAAAAAATTTTTAAACATTAAAATTCTCCACCAAACATAGACAATTATCACGTGTATGTGTCTACATGCATGCATACATGCATGCATGCATTAATACATATTAGATACCATGGACACTCAGCTGTCTGTATTCGAGACACGAGAGGAGACTTTTAAGGAATACTGATGCTCCACACCAGAACCAAGATATTCTCATTTAAAAAGTACGTATTACATTTTATTATTTATTTAGTGTTTGAGAGAGGTGGGGGAGGGAGTGAGGATGAGAGCAAGACCCACGTGGAAGTCAGAGGCTATCTTGTAGGAACTGGTTCTCTCTTTGCACCATGTGGGACTCAGAGCATCAGGGTTGGAGGCAAGTGCCTTTTCCTACCGGGCCATCTCACCAACTCAAGATATTCTGATTTTTAAGAGACTAGTGTGGGAACCACTCTTGTGTGTCAAGTTCCCCCAGACATTCCCATTGTACAACATTTATTATCTACTATAGCTAGAACTTGGACCAAAATGTGGTCCAAGCACACAGAGTTGAAAGAAATAAAAATGTCTTCGTGGGTACATTACTTAGTGCTAGCCTAGTTAGACTTGTAGTTTTCATTTCAAGGGTGTGTGAAATGGATGCATTTGGCAATTCTGGAAATTTAGACTGATGTCTCATGCATACTCAAACCTCTTTGCCCCTTACCCTCTGTATTAGCTCATGCTCGAACACACCCTTCTCAAAGAGGTATTTAGTAATGTCTTTGCTTATTTATTCGTTGTGACTCTTCCCCCAGTACTGCATCTCTGGGAAGTCCAGAGGAGGAAGTTTAGCAATTTCAAATGAGGAAATGTGGCTTAATTTCACAGTTCAGTATACTCTGGGATCACAATATCACATTTGGATAAGGAAGTTACTTGCGTAAGTAAACCTGCTAAAGAGAGTCTGAAACACATGAGGTATTGTGGTGTCTGAGATAAGGTGAAACGGAAGGTAGCTTCCTAGATAATCTTGTTCATTTCAATCCATTCTTTGTTAAAGCAGAGTAATTTCACATTACATGAAGACATTTGCCAAATGAATAAACTTTAGTCTGAACTACTATGAGGCAAAAACTGAAACAGTTGTGTCTTCCTGATGACAGTATTTGGAAAGGGGAGTCAAACAGTCTTAAAAAAAAAAAAAAGAGTCAGCTCCTAACACTCAGATCAAAAAGTGGATTGTTCTTGGTCTGTACACACTCAACCTAGGCCTTCGGGATTGGTGATACCAGGTTTTGTAATCCCTAAATCAGGACTCCTGTGATGTAACACATTTCACACTCTGAATGAGATGAAAAGGAGCAAGCATGGGATGATTGGTTGGGAATCACTAAAAAGAGAACAGAGAGTTAGAAAAGAAGACTAGAGATGCAGGGGAAGGAGAGTAAACAGGAAGGACAGCAGCAAGAGGATGGTGAAACAGAAGACATGACTAAGTCCGCCCTCCCATCCCAGGGCCAGTCTGCAGGAAGCAAGAGGAAATAAAGAAAAGCTCACTTCCAAGTCAGTTGCTCAGCAAACTATATCACTCCCCAAGCAAAGAATAGGAGATTTAAAATCAATCTGGTGTGTCACAAATCCAAGACTATTCAAAGCAGGGAAAAGCGCAGGAAAGAAATCTCCCGTTGTTTCTAGAATTACCCAGATGGTTCCTGACAACATTTCATCTTATGCTTTCTTTAAAGTGCTGCCAAAGCAACATGAGACATTTAGTAAAGACGCTGGCTGACAGAAGCCCAGAGACCTCCCAAATGTCACCCCTGTCTCCCCAGAAAAACACTAAGTAAATCTGGGTTCCCTGTGAAGCAGTTTCCCAAGAAATGCTGAACTCTATGGGAGTACACCTATAAGACACAGGAGAAGGAAGAAGGTCCCAATAGGAGAAGCCAAGCTTCCCAGCAGGCCCAATACTTTCAGATGACCCTGAAGCCTGGGCATGGGGGTGGGGTTGGAGTTCCAGAACTCAGCCTGATTGCTGGAGTAGTCCCACATCAAGTCAAAACAGTCAGGCCTTTTATACTCTACTGCAATTTCTCACTGGATGCAGGCACCTGAAGGAAACCAAGCTGATGGACAATCCCTGAAGGAGCTGACCATGCTCATAACACTGAGCGAGGGAAGGCTCCTCCTTGAAAAGACAGTCCACACTATAAAATACTGTACACATGAAAAGTAATGGCTCCTGTATAGCCAGTGGACCTCAATAAATCTTACAATACTGAGAAGAGACTAAAGGAAAAAGAGAGGATAGTACACTCTCATTTACTTAAAATTCAGATTAAGATGGGTTTAAAGCTCTTAATGAAATAAAAAGAATATTAAAATATAAATATTTAGATAGTTACCTCTGAGGGGTTAAGTGAAGAATCTGAAGGCTGCATGTACACAAGCCTTCAAAGGTCCTGAGATTGTTCAATATCAGGATAGTAGGTACATTTTTTAAACCACTATGTTTTGACTTTTGTGAATATGTTCTCATTTTGTTTCAGGGGAGACAATATTCCCAAAGTTCAATATGGAACCAAGAATAGGCACAATGACTAAATCTGGCCTCCTCCCCACAAGCCCTTGTTGATTACGTTAATGTTTTACAGCCACTGAAGTTTCCTGGCTAGTATAGCTCCCGGGCTATTTTGCCAAGAAAGTCATGTCTCACAAGAAGTACATAGTGTCACTAAAAGGTTTTCAATGTGAAAATACTAACAGGGCCAGTGAGATGCTCAGTAGGCTAAAGCGCCTGACAAGCTGAGTGTTATGCCCAGGTCTGAGGAGATGGAAGAAGAGAACCACCCTCTGAAAGTTGTTCTCCGATCTCCACATGCGCACTGCACCATGCAGGCACACTCGTGGTCACACACAGGAGCAGGTGCCTGTGTAGTCTGGAAGTTGGTGTCGGGTATCCTGCTCAGTCACTGAATGCAGGTCTCAGGAATTCAGCTAGACTGGCTGGCCAGCGAGCCCCAAGGTCTGGGTCTCTCTGTCTTACCAACTCTTGAATTTGTTGATACTAGGGTTCAGGCTTGGGTCCTCTGCTTGTGCTACAAGGACAAGCAGCTGAGCCGCTTCCCCAGCCCCTGGTTTTAATCTACCATCCACTGGACTAATATCTTACCACAGTGCTCTGAAAAACAGCAAAACATAGTGCCAAAAAAAGCAAATACTTCTAGTAAGTTAGTTGGCCTTCTGAGAGGTACCCACTGTTACTGAAACACCAATACACGGTTTTATAATTCTCCACAGGTGTGTGAAAGATACAAGGAAGCCAAAATCCAACCGGGTCACACACAACTTCTCAACTACAGCACATGTCCTGAAACATAAGACTGTAGCATTTTAATACCTCATTCAGCCTCTTATCCACAGTCACCTGCCATTTAGCAAATAAAGGGGGAGCTGGGAAATGGACTTGGAGTTAGCTGCCTGTAACATTTCAGAAAGTTAAGCCTTCTGAAACTTTAAGAAAGCAAGTGAAGCAGAAGCTACTCACGCTCTTATAAAGTTAAAGTTGTTTATTTGTGATTAATGGTCTCTCTGCAAAGACAAGGGCATCTACAAATGCCTCTGTGCTAAAGCACAGGAACAGTGTAGACACAACTTCCGGAAGGGTTCAGAGGAACGAAATTGTGGATATGGGTAATGTGATGTGCTTCCTCCAACTCCTTATCCAAGGGCAGTCTACAGGGTTTACAGGAAAACCAAATATCTCAGAGAGAGGCAAGCACATGGGCACGAGATGAGACCACACTATGCACGAGATGAGACCCAGGGCTGCCATTACCCCGGGGTCAATTTAAGCCCTGAAGATTTCCTCCCCAGAATAGCCTCCACGTCAGAAATGAGCTTCAATTGACCTGGGAGGCTAGGGCAGGAAGCTGAGCATCCTTGCCTCCCTGCTCCTTGTCGCTCGAGGGTGGGGCCGAGCAGGGCAGGGCGAGGTTGGGTGGGGGTGCTTGGTGGCTCTTGAGCTAGCTGCTTTGTCTTTAGAGCCTACAAGACGCCCAGTTCGCTGCATTCAGCCTGAAAGGGCACCCTTCCCTCTTTACATCACACCTGGAGTGACATGTCTCTTAAGACACCATGACCGTTCCCAAGAATATAGAAATCATAGAATCTGTGGAAGAGACTCTATATCCTTTCTAAACATCTTTTTTTTTTTTTGTGGAGGTGGGGGGTTGGCTTAATCCACAGAATTCCCCTCCTTAAAAGCTGATTGGTGCTAAGAACGCTCAGCATCCTCGCTGGCACAACCTAGTGATTGTTTTCTTGACCATCAGGATTCATCTCCGTTCGGGTCAACTTACACTTGGAGGTGTTCCTGGTCCTAGGCTGCTGAGCCTCGGAGGCAGGCAAGGGCGAACCGTTTCCCGCCTCCCCATCCCAGTGGCAAGGCGTCCGGTACCACAGGTCTCGGCCGGGTGGGCAGCCCTGGGGATGTGCGCGTGGGGACGGCGCCCTCTCCACCCGGGACCCAGAGCTGCTGTGGGATGCCCGGAGCCCGGCCCCCGTCCGCCCCCTCGGCACCTGCGCCGCCGCCTCCGGCCGTTGTCTCCGCCTGCGCCGGCAGGCTCGGGAGCACGTCCTCCCGCACGTCGAAGTGGGCCAGCAGCTGCAGAGCCATGGCCCGCAAGCAGCGGCGGGGTGGACATTCCGGGCCTGGCTCACACCTCCCAGCCCCGCAGCCGCCTCTCCTTCCTCCCCGCCTCCCCGCCTCCCTGCTGCCGCTTTCGGTTCTGGACGGTCCAACCCCCCCACCCCTCCCCGAGGATCCTGAGCACCGCCCCTTCCAGGCCACAGCCTGCACCCGGGAAGCTCGGGGCCTCTCCCTGCCGCTGGCGCGGAGCAGTCGCAGGGCCCGGACAGGGTGGCTTAGCCGGTGGCTTCCAGACCAGGCCTCGGCGAGGGCGCCAGGCTTTCTTCTTTAGCCCCAGGTCGTTCCACCATGGGGCTACTTGGTTAGGGCTGGGTCACCTGAGGGGACTCAAGGTTACCGAGCTCTGCTGTGGTGGTGTTTCAGCTGTAGTGCTTAGGTAATCAACAGCAGCAGAGAGCGTGTAAACTACCTGGTGCTAAGAGACACTAAGGAAGGTTAGCTTACCACAGTCGGCGGGGAGGGGCGGTTGAGGGGCTTGCCTTTCTGTCTCTGCATACTGGCTTCAAAATGCTGGGTTGCTGTTTGTCTGGAGCCCTGTCAAACTTCCCGGGATTCCTTCCCATCTATTCCTCTACAAGTAAGTCCAGTGTTCTCATAAGCTAGCACTCCCGGCTGACTCTACTCGAGGAATGCGCCGTTAGTAAGCTTGGCGCTGTTAAATGCCATCCATCCTAGAGAGCAACAGCGGGTTATGTCAGTTGCTGAAACTGAAATAGGCTTAGCCTACATATAATCTTCATGCTTTGGGGGCTGAGGCAGGAGATTAGCTTGCCCGTCATGGCCAGCCTGGGCTAGAGAGAGACCTGGTCTCAGAAACAAATACCTAGCTACCCCAGTGTCTCAAGTTCCCCAGCCCTGGATCCCTCTCTGCCTAGATCTTGAACTGCCGGCTGGTCTGGCACCCAGAACCTTCTGCGTCTTCCCACCCTCCTGCCTAGAACAGTGGGTCTTAACCTTGGTAATGCTGTGACCTTTGATACAGTTCATATTGTGGTGACTTCCCTATCCATAAAATTATTTTCGTTGCTACTTCATAACTGTAAATTCGCTGCTGTTATGACTCAGAATATAAATATGTGCTCTCCCGTGGTCTTAGGTGACCCCTGTGAAAGGGGTCTCCCTAAGAGTTCACGACCCACAGGTTGAGAATCACAAGCCTAGAACCATCTCAAGGTCCTCCCAGTTCTGGCTCCACACAGCCTCCTCCTCACACTGCAAGCCCACAGCGACCTTCCTGACCCTAGAGTGGCATTGCCAAAGCACTTCATTGCACCTGAAAACGTCTACCTTTTTTTGAGATATTAAAATTCAACTTTGAGTCTTGAAATAGCTCAGCTGCCCCGCTGAACAGGGCACCCTGAAAGAATGAATGCTTGTATTAATAAGCTGAAGAACGCCCTTCTCATTTTTGTTTCAAAGTTGGGTTTTCACAACTATGGGTACCAGAGTAACCTGAGCAACTGTCTCAAAGTCCAGTCCAGTACTGGCTTGGAACTGGACAAGGCTTAGAAATGTTCTTCCCTGAGCCTTGGAAACCTAAGTGTTGCTGGGGTTTGAAAGCTGCTTGATGAGTGTAGAAGTCTTGGTTCTCCTCTCAAGAGTGTCTCTCGGAGGCAGGTAGTGGATGATTTGGGGTGGGATTCTAGAACTCACTGCCGAATTTGCAGAAAATTTGCATGGAGGTTTAAGAGAAATCTAATGGCTGTGAATGCAGGGGAAGCCACGGAAGTCAGAGGAGCTCCTGAAGCTTTCTTAGCCACATATACCCTCATTTACCTAGTTTTAAAACCTACTGTCTTTATGTTTGCAGTTTCCATTTTAGGTCAAGTAGGATGGGTCCGTTACATGTGGAAGATAGCTTATTGAACAGTTATATTCGATTTAAATATTCCACTCTACTATCCTGACCAAGAAAGAATTCTTAAATTAAGAGTCTCTTGCTTGTATAAAAACAATTCCTGAAAATACCTGTAAGTTTAAGAAAAGTAAAGAGGCTGAGAAATAATGACCAAGAAAGCAGAAAGATGCAGCCAAGCACCACAAAGCTGCCCACACTGCCGTGCCTGGAAGCCGCCCTTAAGAAGCTCAAGATAAATCATGCTGGCCTTAAAGGCACGGAGTAACATAGAATTGGCACAAACATTCTATCCTTCAGGCACTGAGCACAGGTGCAATTGTGGCTCCAGTGTTATGGGGGAGGGGGAGCCAGTGGCTTTCGGGCTCTACAACAGGAAATACATGTCTGATACAGTAAGTCTAACCAAGAATCCATAGTTGAAAAACTCGTGGGAATGAACCTACTGTTATTTTACTAGTGGACATCGTAGCAAACTCCTTTCTAAAGTCAGGAGGTCTCTGTACCCACACTCTCTGACCTCATCAGAGAAACTTCTTTGTACACCAGATAGATAATGATTAACGCAGAAATGTGACAGCATGTTCTAGTGTTTTGTATTTGATTGTTAATTATTTTGCTCCCTGAGGTTTGCTTGCTGTTTCTTCTGAGCAGACTATCACATACCCCAAATGCTGCTGTGTAACCTTGTCTCCAAAATTATCCCTGATTGGCTAAATAAAAGGCCTACAGACCTAGGCAGGACAGAAGTGTAAAGCAGAGCTAATGTTCTCAGGCTTTGAGGACAGAAGGATCACAGGAAGGAGGGGACAGGTAGAAAAGGAGGAAGGAATTGAAGTCACCAAGGGATATGTAAAGTACCACATGGGCCAAGAGGAGGAACTCTGAGGAGCCATGAGAAAAGAAGCAGCCACAGATGGAAAGCTTGTGCAAGAATTTTTGGGGATACTGGATGGGAAGTAGCCCAGATAGGAATGATTAAAGCAAATTGCATGCGATGTAGGGCTGAGACATAATAAGGTAGATGGGGGAGAGAAGGAATACCTGTCATATTGAAACAAGTATTGTTTAAACACAACAGGTGTCGGTGTCTTTTATTATGATAGTGGGTTAATAATAACCACCATAATAATTATAGGCTCTTAATAATAAAATTAATAGCCTATTTATTTTCTGCAACACAGAAACTCACAACTTGTCAAAGTGTAGAGAACAAAGGTGTGTGGAATGCACGGCTATAGATAAAACATCACACCCTTTCTCCCCAAGGCTTAAGGACCATTGAGGAAGAGGAGGTGGAAAGATTGTAAGAGCCGTAGGTCAGGAGGACTGGACCAAAACAGTGTCTTCTAGACATGACATGACTGTTGTTCTCATGAACTCACTGTAGCTGTGGTTAGTTGCACAAGACCTCTACAAGGTCAGCCACTCGACATTCCCAGCATAGAAGTGAGAAGGGAGCATGAGCTCCTGACATTTGATGGCTTCTGGGGAAGAGAGAGTCAGTTTTCTTTAAGGGTGTAGGCGCTGGTAGGTCTTAGAGAACATTTTTACTAATAAAATCATATGTATTGAATAAGCTAAAAAACAAAGTTTGCGTTTGGAGAGTTATACCTTTTAAAGGATGGTCCAGAACTTTCTTGTTGAAATTCATAGAAGTCATTTTAAAACATTAGATTCTAAATAGTGCATGACAAAATTATTAATTAATAATTATTAATTAGGAATTAATTAATGTCCATACCAAAGATGTAGTAGTCCTTTACAATAAGGTGGCTTCTTATATAGATATTAAGAATGCTTTGTCAATGCAGGTTTTTTTTGTTGTTGATTTGTTTGTTTTTCAAAACAGGGGTTTTTTGGTGTATATGTAGCCCGGCTGTCTCAGACTGGTCACAAAGATCTGCCTGCCACTACCTCCCAAGTGCTGGGCTTGCAGGCCTGTACCACCATGACCAGCTGCAATTCACTTTTAACAGAAATTTAAAAAAATATGTTTAAGACATAAATGTTCACTATGGTAGTCACTGTGATTTCCCAAAACCCATCTGCACTGGTCAGGAGGTAGCCGTTCCTCCTGCCAGTGGCTGACTTCAGAATGGGACTTGGGGCTGCGTTCCCAAGAAGTTAATAAAAACCAAAACTAACCATAAATTAAACACCCGGGTTTTATTCTGTCACCTATCAGGGGGTGGGTAGTTCAAAGCTCAGAGGGCAGGTTCCTGCAGTCACCAGGGACCTAGGGTCATTGCAGCTTTTTGTTCCATCAGATCTGGACTAAACGCTCGTTATCATGGTCCAAGATGATTGTGATAATCCAGCCATCATGCTTGCATTCTAGAAATCAAAAGGGAGATACAGGTTAAAAAAGAAGGTGGTGATTCTCTTTGAAAAATACCTCCCAAAAGTTCTACACTTTTTTTTTTCAACCTTACAGCTCTTTTGCTGATATAACATGATTTCTGGTTTTGTGTTTTTATATATATATATAGAGAGAGAGAGTGTGTGTGTGTGTGTGTGTGTGTGTGTGTGTGTCTGTTTTGTGTCTCTGCATACATGGGTTTCTTGTGCTTTTTCTTTAGCTTTCCCCCTCCTCCATTTGTTTTGTCCTATTCTTGTTTGGTTTTATCGTATCCTGTTTATTTTTGTATTTGTTTTAGATGCCTGCTTGTTTTCCAATGAGGGAGAGGAAAAGGGGGTGTAGATTTGAGTGAGGAGGATCTATTGGGAGAGGGGAACCATAATCAGAATACAGTGTATAAAAAATCTCTTCAATAGAAAAGAAAGTTATTATATTCTATCATTCCCTTTTTAAGTGGCTGTGATTATTATTATTAAAATATATCATTTTTCCAACAGAAACTTGATTTACTTACTTGTGACTTACATAAATATTCATCCTTCTCTTCCTCTTTTTACCCTTTATTCCTTCCCCTTCTCCTTCTGAATGAGTCCCTCATAAAACTATCATACCAGGCAAAGAAAATTGTCTGTGTAGGTAGAATTGAGAGCAGGTGTTTGTCAACATTTGGGTGTCAGAGTTAAACAGGACAGAGGGAATCCAGGACAGACTATGAGATGCCATGTCAGAGGCTGTCTGAAGAGAGTATGGTGGGCAAGAGAGGGAGGAGTCCAGGCCAGGAGGTCAGAGTTCCAGCCACTTGGAGAAGATGTGGTAGCTAACCTGGAATGAATCTGTTGAGAAAATGCACTAAGGACAACAAGAAGAAGCTGTGGATTGTTAAAACAAGAAAGCAACAGCCGAAAGTATATGGACACACCAACCAGATTAATTGAAAGTTTAATGAGGAAAAGGATGCCTCGTGTCCAACATACTTAATTAAGTCTGGAATATCATCAAGTTAATGCTATCAGTGTGGAACAGACCGTCATTACAGGCTAGCATCATCTCAAAAGATAAATAATCTAATCATTAGGAAACATCACACAAACCCAAATGAAGACATGACACATAATAACTGAAGAAGTAGGAAGGTTGTGAACATCAAGGAAAGACGGACAAGCTGTTCCAAACAAGAGGACACTAAAAAGACAAGACAACAAACGTTCCAAGCAGCCTTTGCTGGGTCCTTGTGCTGTCAAATCCGTTAGTCGCCCAACCAAATAAACCTGAGTAGATTTGAGGAGTTAGACCTCACTGATGTATCACAGTAAATTTTCTGATTTTGCTATTAATACACTAACCAAGAGAATGTTCTTGTCTGTAAGTAAATACATAAATACATACATAATAATATATTTGGGAGTAGTGGACTTTAGACCATCAGTTAATCTCATTTTTCAGAGTAAAAAAATTCTAGAACATTATGATTATTTCAAAATAAAGGCATTCTTAAAACAATATTTGTAATTGAATATCTGTTATTTCAAAAGGCTTATAAAGTTCTCTTTTTTTTCTTATGATAGATTATCATCTTCAGTTGCACTGTTTTCTCTTGCAGATTTTAAATAGTGACATGGGTGGTTTGAATCAAAATACCGAGTTATTAGTAGACACAAGGGTTTCAAACTGTATTGCATTTCTCTACTACAAACCACTGAAAAAAGTTGCATTCTTATTAACCTTATGCTGGATGAAAGTCATCCTCCAAAACTGGCTAAAAATATCCTGTAGTCAAAAACCAGAAAGAAGCATAATGGAAAATTAAACCTCTTTTTTAAAACTATCTTTCCTCATGAACAGGAAACTTCCATTAACTAGCTTCAAGAGAAAAAAAGACTTAACACTAAACTTGTCTTTTCCAAAGCCATCAATCATAACATTTTATTTCCTAGGGAAAATGATGACAAAGAATACATATCAATTACAGGGAGATAGCTTTTCATTCAGAAGTATATGTTGGCTTCATAAAAATCCTTTGTGTGTTCCATAAACAGCACTTAGCTATTTAAAAAGAGATGTGTAACAGACATCTGAGTGTGTGAGGCAGATTTTTACTGTCGAACTGCCATGTGCTCTTTACATAGATTTTTTTTTTTTTAATTTCTGAACACCCAAGAGATATCCAAAGTAATTCATTAAAATCTTGGCAGCCAACCGAAGCTCCAGCTTGCCCTGAAAGCTGCCTTTGCTGGAGCTGAATCTCCCAGTGAGTCCCACAGAAGACCTATTGTCGCCCCTGACTCTCCGCAGGGGCAATTTCTGGAGGAATCCAGTTAGCTACCAAGGTCTTGAATTAAAAAAAAAAAAAATACAATCCCCATCTCCAAGGGGGAGGGCTTGTGTGCCCTTTCAAATACCCTAGGAAAAAACGTTCGATTGGAATTAAATTGCACCATGCAATGCTTCATGGGGGGCGGGGGGGGGGAGAGGTCTGGCATTGGGTACCCAGTGTAGCTGGGGTGGGGGGAGGGGGAGATGGTAATGACAGGCTGCCTGCCACCGCTGAATCACACCCGACTCTTCTATCGGGAAGGATTGAAACTAGAAATCTGTGGTTACGATTTAAAGGAAAGACTACCTCTTTGCAAAGAACATTACGTTTTGATGTGTGTAATTCTGGTGTCCAGCGGCTGCGAGTACCTCCACCTGACTTTGCTGATTAGGGCTGGGAAACGTTTCCTGATTCCGCTTCTCCACAGAGCCTCCCTCACCCCAGTTTTCTCCTCGAGCCTGCCTATCTCTTTGGTGTCTTTGTTCTCAGCACAAAATAGTCCCTGCCAGCATTGATCAAAGTTCTGTGAGTACACAATGACTCATTGGCTTAACCAACTTCTCTTAAAATTCCAGTGTGGTTTACTTTTTATTTCTCATGCATCATTGTGTACAAGGAATATGATCTGACCCTACGGTATATTTGCTGTGCCAGGATAGTGAGTCTTTGGGGCCTTCTCTATGTACATCCAAATACAAGAGAGGACCCAGGGAGTTAGTCACCAAAATGCCCCAGACTGGTTTGCTTAAAGACCTGCCATCTTCAGTTCTCTTACAAAACAAAACAAAAAATGCTGAAAATAATATGTGAGAGTTTTGAGATTTGCAACTGATCATTAAAAGTTTTTATTACAGTCTCACTAACATTCCCTGTTATGTTTGATTTTAATAATATTTTAATTTTATGTACATTGTTGTTTTGCCTGCATGTGCAAGGGAGTCCGATCCCCTGGGACATGAGTTACAGACATCAGTGAGCTGTCATGTGGGTGGTGAGAATTGAACCTGGATCCTCTGGAAGGGCAGCCAGTGCTCTTAACCACTGAGCCATCTCTCCAGCCCCCATGTTTGCTTTAAAAACAAAACAAAACACAACAAAACATATGTGTGTGTGTTTTTAAAGCTGCTTCATGCTCAAAAATCTATACCATTCCAAACTTTGAACTTACTTCCTCCTCTGTCACATAGTTTGTCTTTAAAAATATAATATGTGGGTTTGGGGTGATAGTTAAGCTGGTAAACTGCTTTTTACACAAACCTGAGGCTCTGAGAGCAATCATGTTTTAAAAAAAATGTGGCGTGATCATTCATGTTAGGTCTCAAGCCCAGGACAAATGGCTTAAGTGCCTATTTAACATATCAAAGAGGACCTGGTATTGTGGGTTATTAATATTTATTATTGAATTATCTTTAGTTAAGCAGTGGTTATTCCTAAACCAGCTGTATACTCAATCACCACACAGAGACTAGGGTTTATTTAATTAACCTAGAGCACAATGCTGGGCAATAGTTACTCCATCCTAAACCTCCAAGCCTGCATAATTTCCTCCCATTCAGATTTCTCACATTATACTTGCTTTTAGTCGTATCTTAGGTATGGTTCATCTCTCCTCCTCCTTCCAAGTCCTCTCCTGCCAATCTCTCCTCTCCGACTCCTCCCACTCACTTCTTTCTCCTCCCTTCTGGACCAGGATGTCCCCATCCTATTTTCTCCATAGCTCAGCATTGGCTGGTTGTTTAATTGACAATTACAGAGAACAAATGGTGGCATGTTTACACAAACTTGAGACAGGTGATGCTTAGAATAAGCATCACAATGCAATGTCTGGATTGAAACCAGATAGTGGGGGGAGAGAAATCAGCATTTAAATGAACAAGGGTAAATTGTGTACATTCCACAAGGACATTATACGAACAACCTGGTCTGCAGGTTCTCCCTGTGTCCCTCAACACCTGAACTTCTCCAGCCCAGTGCCTGGGCTGCCCTTACCTTTGTAATCTGGCCTTGTTACTCCAGTCCCAACCCCCACCCCAGACCCTTCTGATCCACCCTTTATCCTCCTGGCCTCCTGAGCTGCCTCTCCCCTCCCCCTCTCTCCTCACCTCACCTAGCCTGGCTCAGTCTGGCCATGTTCACTCAGGACTCTCCCTGATGTCTCTGCCTTTGATTATGCTCTCCCTTTTGTCTACAATAAACTCTCTCCTCCAACGTTCGTAGGAGCAGTCCTGTCCTGCCTTTTTCTTTCTTTGTTTCATTCAGACCACAAGTCTGTAACTCAGGGGCCAGAGGGTCCCTGTGCAGAGCACTGGCCAACCAGTCCAGCCACCTGGGAAGCTCCGGGTTCTGTGAGAGACCCTACCTCAAAAAATAAAGTGGAGCTGGGCATGGTGGTGCATGCCTGTAATCACAACACTTGGGGAGGCAGAGATGGGTGGATCTCTGTGAGTTCGAGGCCAGCCTGGTCCACAAATGGAGGCCAGGACAGACGTGGTTACACAGAGAAACTCTGTCTCAGGAAAACAAACAAATAGAATGAAGTGGACTCCCACTTTGCCCCTCACCACCTGCCCCTGAGGCAGTCAGGAGAGCTGGCCCTGTGGGTCATGAGAGCAGGTGAGCTGGCCCTGCTCCTCACTAGCTGTGTGGCATTCGGGAGAGCAGGCCTTGCACCTCAGCTGGCATGACAACAGGAGAGCTGACCCTGCCTGCAGCCGCACAGGGCGGCCTAGCCGGAGCAGCGCTGGAGAGCGGTGGTGCAGATAAGAGAGAGCCAGCATGCTGTCCAGCTCAGCCATCACCCAGGCCCAGAACCACAGCTTTGAGTTGGCCCACCCCAAAATCTACATTCTCTATGAGCTGCTAGAGTGCAGGAAAGGGCCAGTCTTGCCAATTAAAGTGGCTGGAGGCCAACACAGGCCAACAACAGGATATCCAGGAGGAGTCACAGTGAGGATCCCACACTGTGATGGTGTGATGGTGCCACAGAAGCCAGAGACCTCGAACCAGACCAATGACTCAGCGCAGTGAACATTTACAAGTGAAGATGTGCAGACAGAGGGGTATACTGTGGGACCCACTGTAACACACTACAGCTTCTATGACTAGAGGTGTCCTGTGCTTTGTTTTGTTTATTTGTGCGTGTGTGTTTTATTTGGTGGGAGGAGGGGAGGTTACAAGGGCACCGGAAGTCGGGCAAATACACGGTGATGGGGAGATGAGTGGGACTGCGGTATGTGATATGAAACTCACAAAGAATCAATAGAAAGAAGAAAAAAGGTGGAGAGGGACTGAAGAAGACCTCTGGCACAGGCTGCCAGCTTCCAGACCCATAGGCACCAGTACAGACACAAGCACAAGCACACGAAAGGTAACCCTGTCTCAAACATTTCAGTCTGCTGGAAGAGTGACCAGGTGACAAATTAGAGGTGACAAGAAAAAGATTTCCCCATCTCTTGCAAGGAATGAGAACACCCCCACCAAGCTCAGAATGATGGCAGTCTGAAGCCTCCCCCCTCTGTCACTCTCCCTTCTTCGCCTCTGATTTCCCAAATGTCCATCTAATCTGTGTCCACTCTTGGGAGCAATTGGAACAGTTCTGTGTCCGGGTGCTGCCTGATAGTATCAAAGCCTTGTCCCGTAATAAAAAGCCTGATATTGACACCAGGCTGGCCAGATGCTCCGCTGAGTCTCAGGAGAGAGTTAATATCAGGTGCTGACTGTCAGCAGGGAAGGGAGCCAGCAATCGCCTGAGAAAGAAGGCCTGAATCTTGCCAGAGACCTGCCTCCGTCAGTTCTGTGGTATTGGGAAAGTCACCTAACTCTTCGGACTTGGTTTTGTGTTTGTAAAATAAGAGGTAGGGTGTGATGACACACACCTGTAACCCCAGCATGTTGGGGGGTAGAAGAGAAGCAGAAGTTCCTCTACTACATGGTGCATTCAAGGCCATCCTGGGATACAGGAGACCGTGTACCAAAAACTTAATAAATAAATAGAATAAAATCTTGGTAAACGTTTTTTTCTGGGGCCTTAGGTGCCAATACAAAGTGTCTGAGGTAAAGCAACCCGCCTGCCCCCTTTCACAAGTCTCCTTCCCATATTCAGCTAATCTCATAAACAAATTACTATCAGAACAAAGACCTGATGCCTCAGGTGCTTGAGTCCAGTCTTTCCTGGTTCTCCTCCCGGTGTTTGCAAACTCATTTTAAGGCAAGAGTGAAAGCTAAAGTCTGTCCTATGTTGTTCTGTTTGACCGCCGCGCGCTGTGGGTCACGCAGGTAGCTGTATACTTCGGGAGGCCGACTTCACTGCTGGGCACCTTCCACCAAGGACTGGAACGATGGGGCTGCTAGGCAGAGCCAGGTTACCGACCGCTGAAGTTGGAACATACATCACAGCTACATACCACTTAAGTGAAAGATAGATTCTGTTTAGGGGATTGCTCTTTGTGAAAGGAGAAAGAGCTGAGAGTGAGATACCGAAAAGCTATGAAGAGCCAAGGTGCAGCTCCCCCTCGGAATCAAAATCACACTGGCCTCCAGCGCATCGCCAGCTTTCCCGGCTCTCCATCTCACCGAGACCGGAGTGGGCACGGTGAATCAGGAGCCGTGGGAGAGAAGAGAACCGGAAGCTGGAGTGGTCTGATCCTTCCCAGGCCCTCCAGGCCCTCTTCTCTCCTCTTGGGCCCACTCCCAAGATCTCTCACTGGGTCTTAGGAAGCCCCAGAGAGAAGCTTTGTTTTCATGGCACACAGTATTAATCACAAGTTGGAATAGCTCCCGGCTGAGCATTTGATGTGGAGTGAGATGTGAATCTGAGAGAAGAATCATTACTGTCCCCCAGATTCAAGTCCTGAGTGGGACCAGAAAGAGGAGTGCTGGCTAACGAGTCTAGACATGAGGGTTGTCTGTGACCAGCCCACTCGCCCTCCGACCCACAGGCTGCCCAGTTCCTCACCTGCAGGATTCTAATCCCAAGAGGCCCCTTTTTGTAAGCGTGAAGAAACTGTTACAACACTGGTTGCTGGTTCTATCCCTACCGCTTCTGCTTTGCATTTCTACTAGGTTCCCAAGCTGAACCAAGGCTGTCTGCGGTTCTGGTGAGGGTTGAGTGCTACAGGAAGCAGAAACCATCCCACGCTGCACTTCCGGTTTGCACATGGTCCCTGTGCTTTCCCTTGCTGTTCCACACGGCTGATGCTATTTTAGCAATTTTCAGGAAACAGACGTTTCTGTCCTTCTGGGAAAACAATGAAAGTTTAATAATAGTTAAAGTGATAGTTTGGAGGAAACTGGTACACTCTATGTGTCTCTTTTAGCCTTGCTGTTTATATAAGTGATTGTAAGAATTGTATAATTGGACCTTTCTTCTAAATCTTTTTGGTTTTTTTTTGGGGGGGGGGAGTTGTTTTTTGTTTGTTTGTTTTTGAGACAGGGTTTCTCTCTGTACCAATCCTGGCTGTGCTGGAACTCAATTTGTAGATCAGGCTATACTCACAGAGATCTACCTGCCTCTGTTTCCCGGGTGCTGGGATTAAAGGCCATACCTGGCCTAAATCTTTCAGAAAATGCTTTTATTAGCATATATTAATCATACACAACGATTGACTTCACCTAGACTGTATTAGTTACTTTTCTGTTGTTTTGATAAACACCATGACCAGGAGTAACTTGGGGATCTTTCAATTACACACCGGCTCGTTGAGAGAGGTCAGGGCAGGAACCCTGTCTAACAGGAGCAGAGGTCGGAAGCGTGGAGGAGGGGTGCTTACCGGCATCCTCCTCGTGACTTGCTCAGCTTGTTTTCTTATACAACCCAGGACCATGTGCCCAAGTGGACTGAGCTCTCCCACAGCAGCCATTAGTCAAGAAAATGCCCCCATACAA
The DNA here is from genome assembly GCA_028658305.1 of Pachyuromys duprasi. Taxonomy (NCBI): domain Eukaryota; kingdom Metazoa; phylum Chordata; class Mammalia; order Rodentia; family Muridae; genus Pachyuromys; species Pachyuromys duprasi. The sequence goes on along the minus strand of CM053763.1, from coordinate 55,467,243 downwards.
TGTCGCACAAGATCATCTGATACAGGCATTTTCTCACTTGAGGTCTCCTCTTGAGGTCTCACTTGAGGTGGCGGCAGCTTTTATCAAGTCGACAAAACCAACCAGCACAGTGACCTTTTCATACATGCCTTCCTTTCTGTTACCCTGTCTTGTCTCCTCAGAGCCACTGATTGCCTCCCCCTCGCCCCCCCCCCCCAATTAGTTGCCTTCTTCTACTTCTAGGGATTGTCATCAGGATTCCTACTCTGTTTTGCTTTAAGAAGTTGACACAGCCGGTAGCCACCTGACAGGAAAGCCTCAATGGAGGAATTGCTTAGATCAGATTGGCCTGAGGGCATGTCTTCAGGGGATTGTCTGGATTACTAATTGATGTCCAAGGGCTCAGCCTACTGTGGGTGAAGGTTAGGGTTGCAGTTCCTGGTGCATTCCTTCTGTAGTTCATCCCTTTCCACTTTAAGCCTCAACACAAAGGAGTTTAAAGGAGATGGGCCATTTCAAACCTACATTTCTGGCTGAGCATCCATCCTCCAAACTCTCCTCTTAGACATATGCACTAAGGTACCAAATCACAGAGCACAAAGATACTCAATGAAACTGGATGTAGTAACTGATGTACTGCATCTTCACTAATGTACTGATAAAATTGCAGAACTGTTCTGGCGACAATGTGTTTTCTTGTAATTAGACTTCTCCATGCTCTGGGGACTTTATGGGCTCTTGAAATGTATTTCTATAACATTCCTCTGAGGCAAATGAGAAGCAGGTGTAATTATGTCTTCACCCATGGGCAGGCAAACACAAAGGAATGGACTGAAGCACACAAGGAAATCAAGCAAAAGGCCCAAATGGTCCCAATGTGACCCACCTCCCCCATCAGCCTGTTTTATTTGTGCTATGGGAACCTTGGAAGATGTCCTGTCATTTTTTTTTTCTAAAGTGGAAAACAAAACTCCGTGAAGACATCTGAACGGTATGGGCAGGAGCAGGCCAAGTCTGTGGAAACCGAACCGCACTTCTCTGGATAATGCGATCAGGGCTCTTCCACGCTAAGTTCTACCAGCCACTGGTCGGCCCATCCATGGATTTGCCAGAGAAGCAGGCAGAGGAGGGTGACTCCAAACTGATAGACACGCGTGGCTGCAAACCTCTGAAAGCACTCAACGTTGGGGGAGGACTACGCAACTGGGAATTTTTCCAAATTATAATAGTTTTCAGGGTAACAGCTTAGAAGGTGTGCTGCCGCTGGCCAGACGCCATACTACTGATAGACTAGGATCAGAAGGAAGGAGAGGAAGACCTCCCCTATCAGTGGACTTGGGGAGGGGCATGTGTGGAGAAGGGGGAGGGTATTGGGAGGGGAGGAGGGAGGGGTTTATGGGGGGATACAAGGTGAATAAAGTGTAATTAATAAAAATAAAAATAAAAAATATTAAAAAAAAAAAAGAACAAGGCCACGGACCCCAAGAGGAAGAGAAACAGCCCAGAGCCCGCACTGTTAACCCTCTTTGCTTCAGTGCCTTGGTTTTAGAAGAGGTTCAGACTGCAAAAACTAGGCCCTTTAAGAATTCTTGATTTTCATAACCTCAGGGCTGGGAAATGGCTCAGCGGATGAAGCAGCTGCTGGACAAGCTCAAGGACCTGAGATCAGATCCTCAGCACCCACGGGGACGTGGGCGGTGTGGCAGCTAGGTGTGAGAGACACTCAGGATCCCAGCAGCAAGCTGGCTAGCCAGACCAGCTGAAATGACTAGCCCTCTGTGGTCAGCGTGAGACTTAGCCTTGTATAAAGTTGTAGGGAGAGGGAAATACCTGACTTTTGACTTAAGCCTCCCTCCCACACACAGACACACACACACAGACACATACACGCACACCCAATACATGCACACACATGTAAAGCACTGGTGAGCACACACATGTACATATGCACATGTATAGCACACACACATTTTAAATTAGTTTTAATACACTCACCTTCAAGCCATGGACACCAAATCAGGGTCAGAGTTAAGCTTGGCCGCTTTCAGACCTGCAGCTTCTGCAAGGCCCAGCATGCTCCCCGTGCATGGCCCACAGCAGAAAACACCTCTTCTTCCTGCTTCTCCCCTACACCGGCTCCATAACTCTACAATCTTTCCCAGACATCTCCCATGCCAAAGACCCTGAGACTGCAGGAACTAAGAGGCAGCTGGAGCCCTCTAGCTCTCAAGATTCGGGATTTTGCTTTTCTGTAAGTATTGTTCTTTGCCAAGTAGAGGACATTTTGGAATGTGGAATTCAGTTCAAAGATGGGACAGAAATGAATGAAATTCTCAAAAAAAAAAAAAACCATGTCAAAGATGATAGGGTGGAAAAACGGCTGTTCTGCAGGGTGTTCGAGTTCAAAACTCAAAGATCAAAGGAGTCTCATGAGTCACTGGGAGCATGGTACTCTTCCTGATGCTCTGAGAAGGTAATATGCTGCATGACAACTACCGAAGACTAAATAAAGACACAAACGGGTATGTAAGGAGCTGGAGAGATGGCTCAACCATCGAGAACAGTGGCTGCTCTTGCAAATGATTGGCATTTGATTCCCAGCACATACAAGGTGGCTCACAACCATCTGTAACTCCAGTTCCAGGGGCCCCTATGCTTTCTTCTGGCCTACACAGACAACAAATATGCACACAATGCAGGACATACATGCAAGCAAAGCACCCATTCACATAAAATAAACATTTAAAAATATTTTTTAAAATAATAAACAAATTGGTACTTTAAGAAAAAGGGAAAGATTCTTCTGTTCAAATCTAGCTTGCAACTTAAGTTACTTGGTGACTAGCTTCTCCAGCAATGCTTTGGGTTCTTGTTTGTTTCCCGAGACAGAGGTTCTCTGTGTAGCCCTGGCTGTCCTGGACTTCACTCTGTAAACCAGGCTGTCCTCAAACTCACAGAGATCCACCTGCCTCTGCCTCCCCAAGTGCTGGGATTAAAGGTGTGTGTCACCACTGCCTGGCTATAATTTGAGTTTCTTTAAGGTCTTAGGTTATGGTTGTTGTTGTTATTTTATTCGAAATCTTTGACATCACCTATGTTAATGGTCTGTCCATCAATAGTCTCCATTTTTCATAATGTCATAAATTGACTCTTCATATCAGTAGATTCTAGACTCCACAAATTCAACCAGCTTTATAGTTAAAATATTTTTAAACTGCATCTGACCCAAGCATGTACATAAAGATTTTGGCCAGGGCCACATAATAAGACACTGATCCGAAATAGATAAATTAAACACCCAGAAGCAAAACAAACACAACCCAAGTGTGGTGGTCCATGCCTATAATTAGAGCGCTTGGGAGGGAGGAATGAGTGGATCTCTATGGAGTCAAGGTCAGCCTGGTCTACATCTAGTTTCAGGTCATCCAGGGCTTCAATAGTGAGGCTCTAACACCCAAAAAGAAACAGAAAAAAAAAAAAAAGACAGCAACCAACATGTACTGACTCTGTCAAAATACCCCAAACAACATAGATGGTCATATTATTATGAGTCAATTGAGGGCAAATGTGTGCCCATTCATAAAACAGAGGAGAATCATCAAAGTTAATGTCTGTGGGGTCCTTGAGTTATGGTCTGAAGATAGCGGGATATGATTACCTATGTAGGATGGGTATGGAGACACTGCTAGCACAAACTTCTCTTACCTCAAATTTCTTGGCTCTTTCCTAGTTTGTGCCTCTCAGGTCTGATCTTAACTGTGCACACTGGTCAAGCAAACCATGTAAAGAAAAAGAAAACAAAAGCCAAGGAAACAACAGCCTTTGCAATACCCTCAACTAATGTCAAATACCTTGGGGTAGCTCTAGCCGACCAAGTGAAAGACTTGCATGATTTAAAAATAAAATCAAGTCTTTAAAGAAAAGAATTGAAGGAGATATCAGAAGATGCAAAGATCTCCCATGTTCGTAGACCAGTAGGATTAATATAACAAAAATGACCGTACTACCAAAAACAACACAATCCCCATCAAAATTCCAACATAATTCATTACAGACCTTGAAAGGACAATTCTCAACTTCCTAGGGGAGGGGGGAGGACAGGATAGCTAAAACAACCCTAAACAATAAAAGAACTGCTGGAGGTCCCACCATCCCTGATTTCAAGTTGTGCTACAGAGCTATAGTAATAAAAAAGCACATGGTATAGACATAAAAAAAGACATGTTGATCAATGGACTCAAATTGAAGACCCAGATATAAATCTGCATACCTATGGACACCTGATTTTTGATAAAGAAGCCAGAAATACACACTAAGGCAGGTGGGAAGGAAGCATCTTCAACACATGGTGCTGGTCTAACTGGATGTCTGTATATAAAAGAATGCAGAAAGATCCATAATTATCACTCTGGACAAAACTCAAGTCCAAGTGGATCAAAGTCTTCAACATAAAACCAGACACACTGAACCGGATAGAAGAGAATGTGGAATAGCCTTGAATTCGTTGGCACAGGAGGCAACTTCGTAAACAGAACACCAATAGTGCAAGAACTAAGATCAACAATGAATGGGACCTCATAAAACTGAAAAGCTGGTGATCAATTCAAGACGGCAGTGGCCACTGGTATGCTTGGGACCCTGGAGCAGCTCCAAGGAGCCTGAGGGACCCACAGAGGCTGTGAGGGGAGATAGGACAGCGGAGGATGACTCTGCAGACCATGCAATATTCCTGGAACCACTTTTTTAAAAAGCAGGTCTTATGGAAAAATGGTTTTGTTTTGTTTTGTTTTTTGCACGCCTCAGGCGGCTCAGCTCCTTTTGAGCTTTCTCTCTTTCCTTTGTTTTTTTTATTTTCATTTTTATTTATTTAACTTTATTTTATGTGCATTAGTGTTAAGGTGTTAGATGCCTTGGAATGGGTATTACAGGTGGTCATGAGCCACCTTGTAGGTGCTGGGAATCGAACCTGGGTCCTTCGGAAGAGCAGCTGGTGCTCTTAACCACTGAGCCATCTCTCCAGCTCTGGAAAAATGGTTTTAAAAGGGGTCATATGACATTGGGGGGAAAAACACGGCAAAGCAGAGGCACACTTGTGGAGGACAGAAGGTAGAAACTAAAGACTGAGAAATGATTATTATGGGGGCGTGGCCTCAGCCAACAAAGGAGCATGTTAGTGCTGAGTGGGGCCGGTCCTCAGTCTCACTGAGAGGCATGGAGCCAGAGGCCATGTTGGTGTCTTGGTCCATGCTACACACCCAGGGGCCATGCTGATGTCCAAGCCCCTACTGTCACCTGAGGCCATATCGGTGTCTATGGTCCATGAAGCTGCCAGAGCCATATTTGTGTCCATGGTCTATGCTGCCACAAGGAACCATGTGGAAATCCATGATCCATGCTGCTGCTGGCTGTATGGGCAAGGAATTTTTTTTTCAGAGGTATAGATGACTGCAGACTTATAATTGAGAATTAGAGACATTGAAGGCCTCTATGACAACCTCCCCACCCCCCAAAAGAAACTGTCTAGGCAGGAAGCCATTGAAAAGAGTCTTTAAAAATTGTCTGTAACTCCAGTTCCAGGGGGGGACACCCGCACGCAGACGTACATGCAGGCAAAACATAATGCACATAAGATAAAAATAAATTTTAAAACATTGTTATAAAGATGCTGTGGGAGGCGCTAAGTTATCTTTAAGGATCAAGCCATGGGAAATTTGACCTTGTTCCAGCAGGCTGTAGTTGAGGTGATTTTTTCCTTCATTTTTGGGGGGAGAATGCAAGGATGGGAGGGTAGACCTGGAAGGAATAAAAGAGGAAAAAGTTATGTTATATAAAATTCCTAAATAATCAATAAAAACATTCTATTGGGAAAACTGAAGAAAGGCTTCTGTAAGGCAAAGGTCAGCATCACTTAGACAAGCAGACAGCAGCCTAGAGAATGAGAAGAGATTTTTACTAACTCTAAATCCAATAGAGGCTTAATATCCAAGACACATAAAGAAACTAGATATCAAAAAACCAAATAATCCAAGTTTAAAATAGGGAATAGATCGAAACAGAGAATTCTCAATTGAGGAATCTCAAAAGGCTGAGAAACACTTCAAGAAAAGTTCAACATCCTTAGCCATCAGAGAAATGCAAATCAAAACCACTTTGAGATTCCATCTTACACCTGTCAGAATAGCTCAGATCAAAACACAAGGGACACTCAATCTGGCAAGGATGTAGAGCTATGGCAACACTCCTCCATTGCTGGTGGGAGTACAAACATGTACAGCCACTATAGCAGGTCCTCAGAAAACTGGATATCCATCTACCTCAAGACGCAGCTATACCAGTCTTGGGCATATACCCAAAGGACGCCCCATCATACTACAAGGAGCATGGCTCAGCTACGTTTACTATGGCTTTATTCATAATAACCAGAACTGGAAACAACTAGATATCCCTCAACTAATGGTTAAAAAAATGTGGTACATTTATACAATGGAGTATTACTCAGCCTATAAAAAACAAACAAACAAAGTAACATCATGTAATTTGCAAGCAAATGGATTCAACTGGACAAAAATAATTTTGAGTGAGGTAACCCATACCGAGAAAGAAAAATATGGCATGTATTCACTTATAAATGGATATTAGCTATAAAGTAAAAGAAAAGCATGCTCCAATCTACAGACCCAGAAAAGCTAAGTAACAAGGAGGGTTTAAGGATGTAAGGTTCTTCCTGGGAAAAGGAAACAGAATAGACTTCACAGGTAGACAAGGGGTGCATGGGGTTAGGAATAGAGGTATGTGTGGGGGTGGACACTGGGAGAAACAGCAGAATCGGGGGCATTTTAGGGGCCTAGTATTGACTGTGTTGCTTGGTTATTAGTAGCCATACTTATGCAGCTCTATAATGAAAAGGAGCGAACCGAGCAAGGAAAATACAAAATGTACAGTTTGAGGACAAAAGGGACACAAGAAAATGTAATAGAGTCCAGTCCAGTGCTCAAGGAGATAAAAGGGTTAAAGAAAAGCCAAGCGCTAAATGGAATAAAGGGCAAGACCCCACCCAGGCAAGCCTACAGCTTGTGAAAAGAAATTAAATCTTTAAAGCCAGTCGATGGTACCCTATGCCTCTAATCCCAGAACTCGAAAGGTAGTGGCAGGTGGATCTCTGAATTTAAGGCCAGCCTGGTTTACAGATTAAGTTCCAGGACAGCCAAGCTTGGACAGTGAAGGAAACCATTGAAAACAGAAAGATCATGTCATGTAATTGAATGAGGAGGCCATGTTCCAGCCCCAGCAAGCCTCAGAAACTTGGCAGCTTTGGCCACATGGTTCTGGCTTTAGGGCTAGGGACATAAGAAAGGGGTTATTGAATCTCCCTCTGCGACTAAGAAGAGCCTATAAGGCCAGGTATGTGTCATGGGTGTCCCTTCATGGAGGCCTAGAGAGGCCATTGTGTGAAGCTGTGAGGTGAAGCCTGGATTGCCTTAGAGACCCCAAAGTGTTGGAGATGCCAGAGCCCTGGGACACCTGCTGAGAACAGCTGCTAACAGGTTGTAGAAATAGCCTGAGAGAGACAGAGAGAGAGACAGAGAGAGAGACAGAGAGAGAGAGAGAGAGAGAGAGAGAGAGAAAGTGTGTTACAGTCAACAAAGCTGAATGGAGTTGGAGATCTGAAGAGAGCCTGGAGTTACAACCTTTGGAGTTTGCCCAGCTGGTTTTTGTCATGCTTTGGTGCAGTATTTCCTTACTATTCTCTTCCCCCCACCCCTTTTGGAACAGTAACGGATGTCCTGTGCCATCATATGTAGGAAGTATGTAATCTGCATTTTGATTTCATGGAAGTTAGTGTTAAGAGATTGCATGAATTTCACTTTGGACTTTTGGTCGAGACTGTTGTAGACTATGGGGACTTTTGAAGTTGGAATGAATGTATTTCTGCATTGTGATATGGATATAAGCCTATGGGGGCCAGGGAGTAAAATGCAGAAGTTTGAATAAGAATGGCCTCTGAATTTATAAGAGTTGCTTTGATAGGCGTTACCATGGTCATTGTGTCTTTTCACAAAAGAACACTAAGACAACTGCAGTAATATTATTATGCACCAAAAGGAAAATAAAAGGAAATTCAAAAGACCAGGATTGCTGAATATTAGAGAATGTAGAGCAACCATAACTCTTAGTCATTGCTACTGTAGTATAAAATCTATAATCATTTTGGGAAATATGCTTAGTTATATCTTACAACCTTAAGCATACAAATATTTATGGTTCAGAAATCCTCTTTATCATATATATCCATATGTACACTAAAATTCTCATAGTACCTTTACTCATCAGAGACATAATACAGAGAGAACTCATACTCATGGATAAGAGAATGGAAAAGAACTGTAGTGTAGTCATTTGGCAGAACACAAGTCAACAACACAAAGAAACTATCGATATGCAAGATAACATAATCTCAGAAAACATCTTAGCTACAAAAGTTCATACTTTATGCTTCTCTTTGTTCTAGGGAAAGCAATCCACGGTAGAAAACAAAACACTGATCGCCAGAGATGAGGAGTGAGAGCTTGGGAGAGGAGCATGAAGAAACTTTCTATGATGATAATGATTTATGCATTTCAGAAAGTTTAGGTGACAGATGTAGACAGCTATAAAAGCTCAGTGAATGGTACTATTCCTCCAGATCATTGTAAGTACACGTTGCCTAAGGAAAAGAAGACTGAAAGTCAATACAGAAACCTAATTAGAGGTCCACATGCTGAAGCCCTTATTGACAAGTGTCCTAATGTTTGTAACTAATGGCACCAAAAGGTGGATGGATGGATGAACAGATAGATGGATGGATGGGTGGGTGGATGACTGAATAAAAACATGTGGCGAATAAATCAAATATAGCCAGATGTTAATTATAAAATATATATAAGTAGATATAAGAATGGTCACTGTATTCCAACCTTCAATTATTCCAACCTTCCCATATATATATATATATATATATATATATATATATATATATATATGGAATTTGTCAAAATAGAATATTGCAAATGAAAGGGAAAATAAAACTTCAATTGTATTTCTCATCATATGAATGCATGGCAACCAGTATCAACAAAAAAGAACGAAAACACAAGTAAAAGGCAGGCAGAAAAGATTATGAAACTTTCCATTATGGAAGAATGGTAAATGATTAAGGAGTTAGATAAGTTTTAAACTTCAAATAAACTACACATGTATTGGATTATATAGTAACCCACTAATACTACAATTCCTGTGACCTTGTCTATTAGTTTAAAAAAAAATAGATTTAAGGCAGCTGGGCATGGTGGGGCAGGCCGTTTATCCCCGTCCGAGGCCAGCCAAGAATACACAGAGAAACCCTGTCTCGAAAATCAAAATTTATTAATTTTAGGCATGGTGGCACTATCCTGTTTTCTGGGACCAGGGAGGCTGAGACAGGAGGAGGCCAAGTCTGAGGTTAGCCTCGGCTACATGTATCGAAAAACAAAATAGAGGCATTGAGATGGCTCAGTCTGTAAAGGCACTTGGCACCAAGCCTGATTTTCCATGATGGAAAAGTGGATTTAGCCAAAAGGTAAAGCTAGCTCATGTTCATTTGACCCTGGAACCCGCCCACATGTTGGAAGGAGAAAGCCAACACCAGAAGTTATCCTCTGATCCATGCACCGGGCTGCAAATATGCTCTACACACGTGTACATACACACAATAGATAAATGCATATGTTTCCAAACATAAGTGGGCAGAGCATAGCAAGAAGGCTCACCAGGCAGAGGCTCTTACACGTAGGCACCCCCTGATTTGATCACTGATCCCACAAGGTGGCAGGAGAGAACCTACTCCTGAGAGTTCTCTGCCTGTCTCTGTCTCTATAAAAATAATAAATAAGAGTAGCAAGGGAAAGGTGGGTGAAGCCAAAGAGTAAAGCTAGTTCACATTCATTATGGTAATGGCTCTCTACAGTATTCCAGACTCCTTGTGAAGGACAAAGGTGCTAATAATGTAGACTTGGCCTCCATCCTTCAGGAGGACCGTCGGAAGAAAATGAGTTTACAAGTGGAGAAAACTACAAAAAGGAACAGAGGGAGAGGGATGCTGAATCAAGAGAAGAGAAGAACAATGAACAGAACAAAATATGCATTTTCAGAAGAAAGCAAGATGGCCGTTATCATCACCTGGGTTTGTTGTTGCTGCTGTTGTTTTTTTGTTTGTTTTGTGGTTCTCTTTGTGTTGCCCCAACTGTGTTACTCTCTCTCTCTCTCTGTAAACCGTGCTGGTCTTGGAGTTCCCTCTGCCTCCCAAGTCCTGGGATTAAAGGCCTGCCCCACCATGTCTGACCTTAGCATCAGCATCTTGAACTCTTATGCCCGCATGTTTTGTCACTTGAGTTTTTTATCTTAGTGACAATACAAGCTGGAGAGGATGTGGAGAAAGAGGAACCCTCCTCTATTGCTGGTGGGAATGTAAACTTGTATAACCACTCTAGAAATCAATCTGGCGCTTTCTCAGACAATTAGGGATAGATCCAGCTATGGCACTCCTAGGCATATATCCAAATGATGCTCAAGTATACAAGGACATTTGCTCAACCATGTTCGAAGTAGCTTTAGTCATAATAGCCAGAATCTGGAAACAACCCAGATGTCCCTCAATGGAGGAATGGATACAGAAATTGTGGTACATTTACACAGTGGAATACTACTCAGCAATTGAAAACAAGGAAATCATGACATTTGCAGAAAAATGGTGGGAACTAGAAAATATCATCCTGAGTGAGGTACCCCAGAAGCAGAAAGACACACATGGTATATACTCACTTATAAGTGGATATTAGACATATAATATAGGATAAACATACTAAATTCTGTACACCCAAAGACGCTAAGCAAGAAGGAGGACCCTGGGTTAGATGCTCAATCCTCACTCAGAAAGGCAAACGGGACAGACATCAGAAGAAGAAGAGGGCAGGGTACAGGACAGGAGCCTACCACAGAGGGACTCTAAAAGACTCCACCTTGCAGGGTATCAAAGCTGAGACTCATAGCCAAACTTTGGGCAGAGTACAGGGAATCTTGTGAAAGAAGGGGGAGATGAAGGACCTGGAGGGGACAGGAGCTCCACAAGGAGAGCAACAGAACCAAAAAATCTGGGCCCAGGGGTCTTTTGTGAGACTAATACTCCAACCAAGGACCATGCATGGAGATAACCTAGAACCCCTGCACAGATGTAGCCCATGGCAGCTCAGTGTCCAAGTGGGTGTCCTAGGAAGGGGAACAGGGACTGTCTCTGACAGGAACTCAGTGGCTGGCTCACCTCCCCCTGAGGGGGGAACAGCCTTGCCAGGCCATGGAGGACAATGCAGCCAGGCCTGATGAGACCTGATAGACTAGAATCAGAGGGAAAGGGAGGAGGACCTCCTCTATCAGTGGACTTGGAGAGATAAGGAAGGGAGGGTGGGATTGGGAGAGGATGAGGGAAAGGGCTACAGCTAGGATACAAAGTGAACAAACTGTAATTAATAAAAAAGATTAAAAACTCTCATGCTTTTTACTAAGTGTGCTGGTGAGATTTTATGTCTTATTGTCTGTAAGTATTGCCTCACTGTGTTGCCCTGGCTGGGCTGGAATTTGCTGTATAGAACAGGCTGTCCTCAAGCTCATTGATCCACCTGCCACTGATTAAAGGCGTGGGCCACGACACCAATAGAGTACTGCCAATTCAATGCACAGAATACTGCAGATTCAATGCACAGAGAAGCTTACTGGTTCTGCTTCACTATCCGTAAATATAGTAAACAAGGTAAATATGGCTGAGGCCGCATTTCAAAAACAAAGGGACCCAGGCAGGAGAAATTCCACTGACAGCACAGAGGTCAGTAGGCAAAGTGTTATATCTCCCTAGACAGAAGTTGCCTCAGGACCAGGGATTAGGAGGCTTCCAAACTATTCATAAGCAAGTATTTTTCTCAGACATTTCTCAACAGACTTTCTTTGAGCCCTAACCTGTGACCTAGGCTATGTCCCTATTCAATTAGGATATCAAACAGTGGCCTGATTTCATTATAGTCCCAGACGTAAAAGTTAACCTCTACTTACCTGCTTAAGGATTGTCAAACTATTCTTATTAGTTACAGAGGCAGGCAAGTATTATGTCTTTCACGGTTCCTGAAAGGGCAGGGGACGTGTATGAGAGGGAAACCCACGTGGACTGCACTGTCAGAAGTAAGCATCAGGCACAGTATTGGTCTCGTTTCTATTCTGTAGGTTCTTAAATGCTACAGAAAAAGAAAATGACTGGTCCTATCAAACTACAGTTGTCTGTGGTCTGTCAGCACACAGAATCTTAGCCCCAAGGTCCTCAGCAATCCCACTCACCCTTTTCCTTTTGCAAGGTGGAAATTCAGTCCCTGGAAACTACACTCGACTGCAGTCTTGACTCCTTCAGGTGAAATCTTTTAAAGGGCTAGAATTTCAGCTAGTTGGCCTCATTTGAATGTAACGCATTAAAATTTTAAAAAGAGAGAGAGAGAGACAAGGTCGCACTGTGTGACTCTGCTGGTTCTGGAACTCTGTGGACCAGGCTGGCCTTGAACTCACAAAAAGATCTGCCTTCCTCTATCTCCTAGTACTGGGATTAAAAGTGTGAGCCACCACTCCTGGTTCTGAATGTAAATGTCTTTATTTCTAAATTGATTTTGTTCATATTATTTAAATTTTTCAATAGGCCTTTACCAAGGAAGGTTCTGCAAAATAATCTTTACAAATATCTTAGACATTCTGAAAAGTGATTTTATTTGTCACTGAAAACAGACCTGAATGAATGCATTTTTGCCCTTCCAGGAGGTGGAGAGGGTCCGTCCTCACCAGGGCCCGTTAAGAAGTTGTAAGGTAGCCTGGCCCACCTCTTGACAGTGCAGATGTCCTGGGCCCGTGCACAGACAGGCTTCCTAGAAGGGCTGGCTGTGCCGCAGAGTCACCAGCTCCCTGGAGAGGAGCATACACCTTCCTCCTGCCCTCTGAACAGGTCACAGTGTCATGTTTTCTCCCATGCACAGAATCTAGACGGTTTGTCTGCCTGTTCCAGGTGACATGAAAGCAGTAGAGGGGCAGTTTGAGGGGAGGAGAGACAGGGGAGAGTGCGGAAGGGTAAATATGGAAAAAATCCGATGATATGCACATGTGAACATGTCAAACGGAAATGCATTATTTTTTATACTAACCAAAAAAATGTTAATTTTTAAAAATAGAAAACAATTACGTCTGCAATACAAAGAACTACTGAGCCTGCTGGTGTAGGGAAAAAAGACTGTTTCCAAATGGAGACTGGACTCTGACCTCATACATCTTTAGCCTTCTACCAAATGCAGATGAAGCATCACTTTCTGTTATTAAAGGTGTTGGTATGACTTCACTAGCCAATAGGTGTGCAGAATAACTTCTTACAGGGAATGGACACAGGAAGAGGTGTAGGAGCAGCAGACTGAGGTAAGAATCATTAGGGAGTCCTCTGCTGCATATATTTGTGGGAACCGTTGTGCACAGTGACTCATTCCTGTCACACCCAGCTAAAATGGCATGGAGCTGCTACAGTAAAAACGTACTCGAATCAGGGAGCTTGTGTCTTAATGAATTAGTTCCAAAGATACAGTGTGATCAAACTTTAATTTTACCTAGCAACTTTCCACAAAATGTTGGCTGTGATTTTAAGGTTAGGTTCACCTAGCAATGGCTGCCACCTGTCAGTCAGAGTTGGCTAGCTCTTCAGTGGCGTCCAAATGCTAAGATGCTTTCTTTCAGAGCAGCCCATCTAAGATGAGAAAGAAAAAGAGATGGAAGAAAAATTCTGGAAAACAATATGGTGTTATGGCTTAAATCCAAAAATCTCCCACAGGCTCATTCATAGTATGGACACTATTTGGGGGACCTTTGGGAAGTAGGGAATAGCTGGAGGAAGTTGATTCCAGAGGAGAGGGTCTCGGGACGCCTATCGTCCCTAGCCACTTCCGGTGAACAGTCTCTGCCACACACTTCCACTGCTGTGACCTGAGATGCTCAAGCTTAACTTGCCTTCAGTGAAGGACTAAAACCCTCTGCAACCACGAACAAAAGAAATCCTCTGGAGCTGGAAAGATAAATGGCTTAGAGGTTAAGAGCAGTTGCTGCTCCTTCAGAGATCCAAGTTCAGTTGCCAACACCCGTGTCAGACTAGTCAGATAGCTCTAGCTCCAGGGGACCTGACACCTTTTCTGACCTCCACAGGCTCTCTCTCTCTCTCTCTCTCTCTCTCTCACACACACACACACACACACACACATTCACACACACACACATAAAGAAAGCATTAGGTAGGTAGATTAATAATAGGTAGGTAGGTAGGTAGGTAGATAGAACAATCCCTTGGGTTGTTTCTGCCAGATCTCACAATAAGGCAAAATAAACAACACAAAGGAGGCAATCCTGCCAGGGTTCACAGATGTGTGCTAGTAAGAACCATTATAGAACTCAGCATGCTCGTATGTTCATGCAATCTTTTTAGTAAGAGAGACAGATTTAATCCTTTTCAAAGTTAGAAAGTAAATGTGCAAGTGAGTAAGTGATCACGTGTCCTTCTGGCCACTGTGCACATTGTTCTTTCTCCCTGGAATGTACATCCTCTCCTTCACATCCGTCACCTCTACTTCCTACCCTCACCTCTCAGGTCACTTACACCAAAGACAGGCTTCAGTTCCTGCCTGGGACAAATCCTTCCCAAGAGCATGTACCTGGTGAACTCTGTGCCTCTGTTTTGTAGCATTTATCATTATGGTGATAATTACATAAATAATTGTATTTACATATAATATAAATAACGTGTAAATTAAAACTGTGTGAAAGATTATTTATTCATTGGAATAAATAGAAGAAGAAGAAACTGAATAAACAACTCATGGAAGCCTGAGGTGCCTAGAGATGCTTCTCACATAGTTTCTGTTTAAATGTGCTGTTTATTAAAAGAAGCTCAACAGTAGGAGAAATGTTCAGGCGGAGATATGACATGTGTCTTCATCTGTTTGAAGAAATGTCATGTTGAACCAGTGACCACATTCTTTGTAGCTTTAGAGAACAGGGCAAAAAAAAGGGGGAGGGGGATCGAGAAGGCCAATTTCACTGCAGTGTGAAGAAGTGAACTGTGTGCCAGTGAGACCTGTTGAAGAAGAAGTGTCCTGGTCAGAGGTGAGCAAAGAAAGGCTGGAGTAACACTGGGGTATCGAGGATTTCAGTTCTAGCCAGGGCATGCTTGACTATTTAGTGTGCTTTTCTATATCTGGGAGAGGTGCTTAAAAGCAAATTGGAATTGGTTTGAACTGGCCTCGAGCAAAGAGCGCTGCAGCAAGTGACGGATCTTACAATGCCCAGCTAGCTCTGGGCTGTTTAAAAGCTACATCCGCGGCTGTGGGTGGCCATGCTCTGCCTGTTCACCAGGCTTCCAAAGCCAGCATTCCAACAGTGGTCAGAGCTGTGCAGCTGCCACTATGACTAAACAGGGGGCACGAAAGTTGATGACGGTGGTCCACAAGTATAGTGCTTCTAAACCTACTAAACCCCCTCAATAAGGCCAAGAAGCTGCTGGAAAGTTCCAAGCCAAAAGATTCCAAGAAGATGTTCAAGCGGCTCTGACTCCAGCAGAAGAAAGTTTGACCAGTGACTCTGTGATGTTCTAAAAGCTGCTAAGACAGAACAGTGGTTCTCAACCTCCCTAATGCTGCAACCCTTTAACGCAGTTCCGACCCCAAACCATAATTTTTTTCCATTGCTACTTCATAACTGTCATTTGGCTACTGTTATGAATCATAGTGTAAATATCTGACATGCAGGATATCTGATATGTGACTTCTGTAAGAGGGTTGTTTGACCCCCAGAGGGGTAGCAACCTACAGGTTGAGAAACACTGCTTTAAGGAACACAGGTCTCTACTGTAGAGGATGCCTAGAAAGTTCTCAATGTGAACTTCACAAGCACCTTCAGCATGATCTACCTGGCTGCTGGAGAGATAGGCCAGAATGAAGTACCAGGGAGGCCAAACTGGAAATCACTGTCTCCACAGCCATCATGGCTGCCTTCAAGGGCCAGGCTAGACAAGCTGCATGCCGGGGGGTGGGTGGGGGGGACACACAGTGGACAGGACACTGACCGTCACATAAGATCAGCTCCCAAAGGCATCATGTGCTCACCATTGCTCCAGACCTGTCAACACTCCACAGCTGATCAGCTCTTAGAGAAGATGTAGAAGTTGTACTGGGTCCCCCACAGCTGCACGGTGTGTATTTGAGGGTTCTGCATCCATGGTTCAACCAACTTCAGATCTAAAATAGCAAAGACAGTTGAACATGAGCTGTCCTGGCTTCATTTCTGTTGCTGCGATTTAAAAACAAACAAACAAACAAACAAACAAAACCCTGACAAAGGGAGAAAAGGTTTATCTTAGCTCACAGTTCTAGGTTACAAGTCCATTGTAGGGCAGCCAAGGCAGGAACTTAAAACAGCAGGTCACATCACATCCACAGTCAAGGTGAATGAAGACATACTTACTGCTCAGATCAACTTCCCTTGTAAAGGAAGTTTGGGGTTCTTTGTAAACTCAGTTATGTTATGTAAAGATGCTTTTGTTTTAATCCCAAGTGTGGGATTTTAGTTGGGCTATAGTTGGTCCAAATCTGTTAATTGTCACGTGCAGGGTGTGATCTTTGCCAGCTGATAATGGCCTTCCACGTGCCTCACAGAGGGGTGTGGTCTAGGACCCTGAGAGTATAAATATGAGAGTCGAGAAAGAGATGTGAAGCTTTCTGTGTGGTGTTCAGTGTTGGCGTTCAGTGCAGCATGTAGCAGACCAGAGACAGTGTGGCTGATTAGAGCAGACAGATGGAAAGAGACTCACACAGTGGCGTGGAGAACACTTGCTAGCCCCCTCTACTCACTAACCATTGCTCTTTCTTACTTAAGGTTGAGGGGGGTGTGGAAGGGAGGTAGAGGCCTAAACACCCCAAATAAACTAGAGTTTAAAAAAAACCAACTGCTGCAGGTGGCTTTCCAGGACATTCCCTACTCCTACACAGTAGAGAATGGTGCTGCCAACAGTGGGCAAGGCCTCCCTATATCAGGCCACCAGCTGACTCTAGACTGTTGTTAACTAAAACCATCACATGTTCCAAACAGCTGTAGACTTCCCTTGTCACCGTTTCCTAAACAATATAGTGAAATAGTGAAACAACAATTAACAAGTGCACAACATTCAGTTGTATTAGGTAGTATAAGTAATCCAGAGAGGATTTAAAGGATGCGAAGTCATTGTGTTACAACTGTGTTTTTATGTTCTTTACAGTTTTATTTTAAGAACTTGAGCATTGCAGATTTAGGTCGCCTGTGCTCCTGGAGCCGCTTTCCTACAAATACCAAGGGATAATTGTTTGTGTCACTGAGTAATGCAATATTCTGAAAACAATGTGTTCTTCTCTTATTTCCCTGAAAAAGGGACCCTGGGCACAGTCACTTCACGATATTCATTTCGGTGATGGAGGCTGTAAATTAGCATATTCTAAGGAGGATACAAAGATGAAAGTAATACTTAACCTCTGGCATTCAAAACAGGATGGTGCAGGAATTGAGATTCTTTTTCAAATGCTTTCTTCTTTCCCTTCAGCAATTGAATCCATGGGGCTCGATGGCATCTGCTCGCATATTTCATGTAGTGTCGATATAAGCGTTTACGGCTCATGAAAGTAGGGTGTTACCTGAGGACAAGTAAGGAGTACTTGTCCCACTGTGCTCCCAGGGAAGAAAAGAAGTGCAAAGAAGAGAGGGAAGGCAGTGGAGGGCACAGGATAGGAGAGTCAGACAACATGCCAGCTCCCTGTCACTGAGCAGCGCGGCAGCCACATCATCCATATTTCACTGTATAAATGGGATGAGGCAGAAGTACTGGCTCACGGTAGTAACCTACTTTCCCTGTATTATTATTTTTTTCACATTTATTGTCAATAATCCACAAAGGGCTTTGGCTAGATGGCAGCTTCACCACTAAGAGCTGTTAGATTTAAGGAAGGTGGTGGAACACACCTTTAATCCCAGCACTCAGAAGGCAGAGGCAGGCTGATATCCGTGAGTTCAATGCCAGCCTGGTCTACAGAGTGAGTTCCAGGACAGCCAGGGCTACACAGAGAAACCCTGTCTCAGAAAAACTGAAAAAAAAAAAAAAAAGCCTTGAAGTAGTCTTAACTTTATCTTATAGATGATAAAGAAAACAATTCACAAAAGGACTGAACAAATGTGTCCATGTGAAAGAATGCACATGTGTGTTCAAGTGTGCCTGCTTACATATGTTACAGATGTGCCTGTCTGTGGAAGCCAGGAGTCGGTCTCAGGAGTCATTCTTCAGAAGTCCCTCACTCACTGTTTTGAAGCAGAGTCTGTTGGTGAGTCCTGGGACTGGCCAGCTCGGCTGGACATAAGGCCAGCAAACTCCAGGGGATCTCTTCCCATCTCCTCGGTTTGGGACAATAAGCACAAGCCAACAAAATCGGCCTTTACACCGGTTCTAGGGAGCAAACTCCTGTCTCCAACACTTCACCAAGGAAGCTATCTCCCAGCCCCTAAAACTGTATTTTTAAATGGTTAAAGAATTTCAAAATTAAGAGAAAAAGATCTATCATTTTTTTTCATCACATATACACACACACACCACTTGAATGTTCAATGTTAATAACTCAGGGAAACAGGATGCTCATATATAGTGCTGTGTATAAAAATAAATCAGAATTATCTTTCTAGAAGGTAATTAAATTTCCTTTTGACCAAACATTCCACCTCCGGGCCTTTACTGCAAGGAAGGAAATCATGGGTGTTAAGACATAGTATAAAAGGGAACAAATGAGAACAAAGCATAATGGCACCTGCGAAAATGACATGATGAAACTCTTCATGGCTTCGTGTGCTAACCTAAAAATTAAAATTTAAAGTGTATCCACTGGGTGATCCTTAATGCTTAACAATAGGAGTTGGTTGAATAAATCATGAATCATCCTTTGAACTTAACTGAATATTTAACAACACAGAAATGCTCATTAAATTTTGTTACATGAAAAAAAAAGTTATAAAACAGTGTGTGAAACAATCAAGGCTCCTAAAAACTAGGCCAAAGTGACGGCACTTGAGCTTCAGAGCCACCGCTCACAACTGTGTAGCCTTCGTTGGGTAACCTGGTCTCCCCATAGATCTGTTTCATCATCCATAAAATGGGGCTAATACGAGTCTCTCTTTTATAGCGTTGCTGTAAAAACAAGTTAATATCGACAAAGCATCCAGACAAGCGAGCGCCACAAAGAAAGCACTATTCTAAGAACTAGCTACTGTTGACAGCTTAGGTTTTGTTACCAATAAATTAACTTGACTTTTAAGCTAATTCAAGAAGCAAAGGTGGGAAGAAGAATCATCCAGGCAAGAGCCGCACCCAAGCATTCCACAGGGCTGCTCCCATGAAGTCACCACCCCAGCTGCCAAGGACTGACCCCAAGGCTCATGCTGCCAAGTCCTTAGATGTGGGACATTGCATACTGCCTCAGAACAGCTGTCTCTCGCTCAACTGGAAACCGGATGCAGCTGCCATGGCTGCTGCTCTGGCCACAGTGCACTGCGTCATCCCTGCCGCTCTGAGTCAACATCTCCGGAAGCAAAGTCCAGAGAGGATGCATCCGCTCTGCTGTGCCAAGTCCACGGTCCCCCTCGTTAAGAGCAGCCATGTAAAAACACCATCACACAGTGAACAACATATGAAAGTCCAGCAAAGTCAGAGAGCAAATTTACGCACATGCCGGGCAACAACAACAACAAAAGATAGAAACAGGGAGCTGAGCCTAGACTCAGATGAGTGAGCACTGCTCATCCAGGGCAGGCACAGTGGGCCAGGGCCACCAGCTGACCCACGGTGTGCCGAAACACAGGATCTTGGAAAGCGAAGGGAAGGAGGGCTTCAGTAGAGGGGTAAGAACAGGCAGTGGGAAGACACATTATGTAAGCGTTCATGACTGCAAGCCTTGAAATGTTTCCAGATTTAGAAGAGGGCAAGATCATTAGCAGAAATAGATTGCTGGAACAGGACCCAGCTTTGAGGGAGGGGGAGAGAAATCTGTTTTTAAACAGTGAGGTTTAAGAACTCAAAAGGTGGCTCAGTTCAGGACACAGAGCTTAGACCAACAATAAATGTCAACGCTGGACTTATAAGTCAGAGAGAAATCCAAGGCCAAGAGAGAATGGGAGGCGTAAAAAGTAGATGGGATCGTTTGAAGAGAACGTATGAACCAACACAAGAAACCGAAGCAGGATGTCTGGTGATGCCTGTGTGGAGACAGTGGGGAAAGAGAAGCTGGAATGTCAGCGGCAGAGCAAACATTTGAGGAAGGAGAACTGAAAAAGAGGACATCCATTTTACGTTAAAATAACAGCCCTCGTCATTGGATAATTAAAAAATTCCTGACCTTTTTTAGTAGAGTTTTGATGAAAATTTTGCTGTTTGTGCAGTTTTGCAAATCAAACAGGGCCACAGCTTATCTTTGCTTCATTCATTCACTCAATGAACATTTAATTGGTTAGTACTTACTGCGAGACAAGCACTTTCTTGGGTATTGAGGATGGAAAAGTCAAAGGCTCCTGCCCTCATGGGAATTACATGTTGCATTCTGGGGGCTGGAGACAGATAATAAGTAAGTATGTTGTATGTCAGATGGTGTACAGGAACATTAAAGAAGACGGAAGGATGGGTAACTTTTGAAAGTCGGAGCAGGAAGACTTCATTGAAATGATCAGATCCAAAGAGAGGAAGCCTCTTTTGCAGACAGAGGAGGAGAGAACATCCCATGACCCGAGACTGGGGGCCTGCTGTGCTCAAGGAAGCCAGTATGGCTACTAACGGCCTGGGGCCGGGAGGAAGAGGGCCGAGACAGAAAGGCCGCCTGAGGAGTTTGAGAATTTAAGTGGCATTTTCTAACTTGGATTTTAATATTGTGAGTGCTATTGTTAAGAGCATTCCAAGGTATGGTGTGGCGCCGTGTAAGCCTTTAATCCAAACGCTCAGGTGACAGAGGTAGGCAGATTTCTGAGTTTGAGGCCAGCCTGGCTGTGTAGCCAGGGCTATACTGTGAGACCCAGCTTCAAAGAAAAAAAAGAGGGGGCTCAGGGGTGAAGAATACGCTAAGGAGGGAAGCCTGGCAGGGGGTTATTGCAGCTACCTGGTAAAGAATAAAGATAATTCTTGTTTTTCTTTAGTATATCCCACTATAGTGGGATGGAGGGAGGGATGAAAGATTGTATGTGTAGGAGAAAAAGAAGTACAAAACTTGTACCTCTAATTATATAGTTCTATGTATTTTTACATGTGTCTTTAGACACACAGAATTAAAGGAATAAGCAACTTGAACCTTTAATACATTTGCATACTTAAATTTTCTAAATTATTATAGCTTCATGAAAATGTTTAAAAGTAAAAATCCAAAAGCCAGTTATCACCACTTGTCAATAAATTTATATTTAGGCCAAGGCAATAATAGAACGTGGTAATTTATTTTAAAGACATGAGTAATATTTTTGAAATGCAGAGACACTAAATAATGACTGGTCCTGAAAGGTATAATTTTAAACCTTCCCCTCTGTCCATGCCATGATTAAAACAAAAATAAAAGTGAACCTAGAGAGTCAAATCAGGACGTACAATTTGCTCTTCTTGCGGAACTGAGGCCAAAGGCTCCCATTATTTGCTAAAGATTAAAAGGACAGCTGATAGTTTTTCATCTTAAAACATGCAGACAACTAAGTGGAGTAAAATGTTGATTCAGAACAGAGCTGTCAGCAAGCGGGTGCTTCACTGTTTACAAAGCGCTTTCTCTGTCTCACTGATGTGCCTCACTCCAGATCCTCTCGGGTCCTGACTCTCCACACAGATGAGTCGGCCTACGAGGGGCCCTCACTCTCGCCAGAATTCTGCAAGCAGAACCCGCCCTTCCCAGTCGGCTGCTTTTCATACCATTCCAGCGGGAATGCAGAGGAAACTGGGAATTCCCCCGGTCAGCAAGACCACCAATAGAAAAAACACCCGTGGAAAACTACCAGCCTGGGGAGAGTCCTGGGAGAAATACTGCTGCTCCCACTTAATTCTGGAAAAACCAAGAAGCAGGTCTGCTCTGAGTCAGCCAGTGGCTGGCTATTTATTCAGGGGTGTTGCCATACCTGCTAACTTCCGTCTCCTCTGTTCCCCTTCGCAGCTTGTTGGATTTGCTGGCCTGCTCATTAGGCAGCTCCACCAGAGGGCACGCAGGGCAGGAAGAAAAGTGCTTCAGATGCTTAGCTAAAAGTTGGAAGAGGCTAGAGAGGGTTCAGGGGCTTAAGGAGCTTCCCGCTATAGCAGAGGACCTGAGCTCTGTTCCCAGCATCCACATGGCAGCTCACAACCGTCTGTAACTCCGGTTCCGGGGAGTGGACACCTCTGACCTCCTCAGGCTCCTGTACATACATGACACACATAGTCAGGCACATATACATACACACAAAATAAAATAAATGCACATTTAAAAATATTTTTAAAGTTGGAAGAAAACTTGGGTCCTTATCTTAATTTAGGCTTTGGTGTCTTTCTACATTTTAGTTATTAATGTGACTTCTATCAAAACTCCCCTAGGTAACCCTAAAATAATGAATACAATGATATCTCAGAACTGGAAAACAGAGTTTTATTATGACTCTATTAATTTCCATGCCTGATTTTCCTAATTGACACGAAATGTTAAATATTTTAACAGGAACACATACAGACATAAAGGAAAATAGAGGGGCAATGAATAAAAGTACACAATCCACAGAAGAGGAAATACAGCTGCTAGGGACTGAGGAAAACATTCCATTTTATTAGCAATTAAAGAGATGCATGGTTTTTGTTTGTTTTTTTTTTAATTTAAAATTTAGTTTTTTTATTTTCCTTTTGTTTTTTTTAACATTCCCATTGCTGTTTTCCCTCCCCTCTCTCCTTCTAGTTCCTCCCTTCTACTTCCCCCCTTTTCTCCCAGCCCCCAACATCCACTCCTCCATTTCTCTTAAGAAAAGGACCAGGCTCAATGGATATCAACCAGCCATGGCATATCAAGTTGCAGTAAGACTAAGTACCTCCTTTCCTATCAGTGCTAGACTAGGAAACCCTCTAGGAAGAAAGAGTCCCAAAGGCAGATAGCTGAGTCAAACAGTCCCACTGTTAAGAGTCCCACAAGGAGACCTAGCTACACAGTGTATCATATGTTCAGTGGGCCTAGGTCAGACCGGTGCAGGCTCCCTGGTTGGTGTTCCAGTCTCTATGAGCCCAGGTTAGTTGATTCCATGGGTGTTCTTGTGGTGTCCTTGACCCCTCTGGCTCCTACAATCCTTCTTCCCCCTCTTCCAAGCTATACCTAATGTTTGGCTGTGGGTCTCTGCATCTGTTTCCATCAGTTGCTGGGTAAAATCTCTCTGATGGTGATTGGGCCAGGCACTAATCTATAAATATAGCAGAGTATCATTAGAAATCATTTAATTGACTTTTTTTTGACTATTCATGTTTGTTCTATCCTAGGTTTCTGGGCCGTCCAGCCTCAGGCCCCTGGCCATCCAGGCCGTGTCAGGCGTGGGCTTTCTCTCATGGCATGGTCTCAAGATAACCAGTCAATCGTTGGCCACTTCCACAATTTCTGCATCACCTTTACCCCAGCACATTTTATAGAAAGGACAAGTTTTAGGTCAAAGGTTTTGTGTCTGGGTTGGTATTCTAATTCCTCCACTGAAAGTCTTGGCTGGCTACAGGAGATGGCCATTTCAGGCTCTGTATTCCCCAGAGAGTCTTAAGACTTGTAGCTTCCTGGGAGTTTCCACTACTCTAGATTCCTAGCTCATCCCAGAGATGCACATGCCGCCACCACCCATTCCAGTTGTCTCTTCCGGCACACTCTTTCTCCATCTTCCCCCACCTGATCCCTCCTCTTTCCATCCCTGCTGCCCCCCATCCAGACTCCTCCTCCCTCTCCACTCTCAATGTCTATTCTATTTCCCCTTAACAGTGAGACTCATTCATCCTCTATTGAGCCCTCCTTGATATCTCTTGATACCTTGAGCCACTCTGGGTCTGTGGATTGTAGCATGATTTTCCTGTGCTTTACAGTTAATATCCACTTATAAGTGAGTACATACCATGTTTGTCTTTCTGGGTCTGGGTTACCTCACTCGGGATGATATTCTAGTTCCATTCATTTGTCTACAAATTGCATGATTTTTTTAAACAGCTGAGTAATATCCCATTGTGTAAATGTATCACATTTTCTTTATGCATTCTCTGGTTGAGGGACATCTAGGTTGCTTTGAGATTCTGGCTATTACAGATAAAAGCTACTATGAACATAGTTGAACAAATGTCCTTATTGTATGGTACAGCGTCTTTTGGGTATATGCCCAGGAGTGGTATAGCTGAGTCTTGAGGTAGAGCTATTCCCAATTTTTTGAGAAAATGCCAGGTTTCCAAGATGGTTGTACAAGTTTACACTCCCACCAGCAATGGAGGAGGATTCCCCTTGCTCTACATCCCCACCATCATGAGCTGTCTCTTGTGGTTTTGATAAGAAATGCATGTTTAAAACAAAAAAAAGTGATATCTCTCATCTATCAAGTTAATATTAAAAGCAAGAATGACTGGCAAGGGTGTGATGAGACAGGTGTTTTGATATAGTTTTGAAATACAAATCATTACCATCTTTCTGAAGAGGAATATGACCATATAGAGATTAGTCCTAATACCAGGCATGGTAGGGCATGCTTCCAGCTCTTGGAAGATTGAGGCAGGAGGATTACTGCAAGAATAGAGGTATCCTGGGCTGCAAAGTATACACCAAGTCAACCAGATCTACACAGTAAGACATTGTTTCAAACACACACACATTCAGTCCCCAGAACCAAAGTAATAATATTTTTAAAAAATTAAAATAAGCAACTAGAAAAATGGTTTAGCACTTGGAGAGAATATGGGCTCAATTCCCAGATGCACATGGTGGTTCGTAACCATCTATAGATACTGTTCCAGAGGATCTGACACCTCTTCTGACCTCACTCATGCAATGAGCAGACATCCATGCAGGCAAAGCACTCAGATGCATAAAGAAAAATAAACAAATAAAACGCAAATGAAATGGTAAGGAGCATATAAAGAAAAAAGACCAGAATTGAAATCATGTGGAGTAAGGAGGGAGTTTCCCATTTTTTTTTTTCCTCCACCCTTGCCAGCTTGTGCTTGAGGCCATCTGAAACCTGAAGCAAGAACAGGGCTAGGATGAAGAGCTCCATGCAAAATCTTCTAAATGGAGTGCCAGGGGAAAGGAATTCCCTGTTGGAAGCCAACCTCAGAGATCATACTCCTTTTCCTTTTCCGTGGTCTGCTGGCCCCTCCCCAGGTAACCCAGGAGTCGAAGCAAGGCAGTCTGTACAGGAGCAGGGGCTGAGGGTCACAGGTCACTGAGACAGAGCAGTTTCTGAGAAGGAAGCCTAGTTGGGGGCCTGGGAAGGCAGCTGTGCCAGAACTAGAATGTGGGCCTGATGTGGGCAGAGTCAAGGCACATCCCAGGTGGATCTGTCACGTGTGCTTGGAATAGAAATCAGAAGCTCAGAGGAGACCTGGGCTAGAGTCCTAGGCTTATGACTCATCTACACTTGGAAGTTATTTAAAGCTAAATATTTCAGATGCTTCTTTCTTTGTTATTGAGTAGTGGCTGGAGATGGAGATTCCCACATAACATTCCTTAGGATCTGCTTACTGAAGAGGAAACCAATAAAACAGACGCGGACCAGCCCGAAGATGGAGGTCATCTTATGGTAGAAGAGACAAACAGGGTCTACTTGGTCCACAGGTCTAAGGCATGGCTGTTGGGACAGATAGCTTCAGGTTTTGCTGGCATAGCTCCTAAAATCGATTTGGAAAACTTATATTCTCTCACAAGGTTTCAGATTTTCACCTGCCTTTTAAACCTTTATTTTATTTTCTAATGTGTGTGTGTGTGTATGTATGTGTGCGCGCGCGCACCTGCGTGCATGCACATGCGTCTCTGTATGGACATGTGCAGAGTTTAGCTGCTGTGCTAGAGAGCTAGGTGCATCCGATCTCCTGGAGCAGGAGTTACCGGCCATTATGTTTCACCTGATATGGACCCTGGGAATTGAACTCTCATCCTCTGAAGGAACAGTACACACTCTTAACCTCTGAGTCATTTCTCCAGTCCTTTCCATAAACTTAATTAAGGGCAAGGAATGTGATTTGGGCTGTATGATACCTACTGACATGTTTAAAGCTAAACTATCAGATCATTCACGTATAACCGAAAGATTGCAAATGCCATACAGGTCTTACACTTACCATCACATATTCTTAAAAATATATGAAATCCAGCCAGTGAGGTGGCTCCTCAGGCAAAGGTACTAGCTACCACATCTGACAACCTGAGTTTGACTCCAGGGACCAACGTCAGATTCCCACAAGTTGTCCTCTAACTTCAGCCCATGTGTAGTGGGTCGTGTATCACTACTCTCCTCTCTCTCTCTGTGGGTGCATGTACCCTGTGATGCATACATGTGAATGTGCAGGTACATGAATGCATTCGTATTCATGCAGAAGCCAGGGGAGGCTGTCACTCTGCACAGAGTTCCCTTGAGACAGAGTGTCTCCCTAAGCTGAAAGCTCACCATTTTGGCTAGGCAGGCTGGACTGCAAGCTCCTGGGATCTGCTTGTCTCCACCCTCCAGTGCTGGGATTAGAGCACGCACAGCCACACCCGGCTTTCTAGATGGGTGATGGGGATTTATATTCAAATCCTGTTGGCATGATAAGCAGTTCTTACTCACTGAGCTGTCAGCCCCCAACCTCTTTTTTTACTGTTACCAGTTTCATATCATTGCCTTTTCTCCTTTAATTCATATTTACATTCCAATTTCTCAAAAAAAATTATACCTTATTATGCCACATTTTGATGCTGGAAGTATATTATGGAAAATTCTATCACAGTATTTTACAATATAATATGCATACAAATTGAAACATTCTCTGGCTCTATAATTGCTCTCATTTTTTTCTTTGCAGGTAGTTACTATCATTAGTAATAACTAATGCACATAGTTATTATATAAATAAGTTTGATTAATGAGCACAAATAGCACATTTAGCCATGTGGTGGTGACTCACGCCTTTAGTCCCAGCACTCAGGAGGGTCTTTTGAGTTTGAGGCCAACCTGGCCTACAGAGCACATTCCAGGACAGCCAGCGCTACACAGAGAACCTGTCTTGAAAAACAATAAATAAATAAATAAATAAATAACTCATTAAAAATATTTAAAAATAAGTGCAAATGGCATATTTAGATGTTTTTATAACTAAACAATATATTGTAAATGTCTCATGTAGTCAGATAGTAAAGTCTATTTTTTGATTAATTTATGTATGTATCAGTCAGTTACTATTAACTGTTGTTATAATTAGACATCCACTTTATTATTCCCTTCTTAAATGCAAGTTTTGAAGAGAACTTATCCACGTAAATGAGTGGGTTGAACAAGAAGTTTTCTTGTAGCAATGGTCCACAATTATTTGAACACCTCTGGAGTTATCTTTCGAAAATCACATACTAATGTATCACCAAAACTTGTATTTTAATGAGTCACCAATTGACCACTCAAAGTTCCTCCTTTAATGTTGCTGTTAAACAACTTGTTCCCCAGTTATTATAATAACTTGCTTTCTCACTGTCCACACTAGTAGTATGAATTGCCTGTTTGTTAAGACCTCTTCTACCTCAGGGCAGTGTATGGCTGCATGCTCTGAGTTTCCTAATTGCTGAATATTAAGAGTTTCCTAACACTGGTTGTGGGGAGGGCATTGTGCGAGGGAGGGTAAGAATGGATAAAGCAGACGCTGCAAGAGTCTAAGACAGATAAGATTTGAAAGGAATGTGGACGTCCAGGATTCTAGCAAATCTCTTTTGAGACTTTCATGCTCCTTGGAAATCTTGGCACACTCTCAGTTGCTTTAAACTAATAAGCATTTCCAAAATGAGAAAGAAATGCACGAGAGAGCGGGAAGGAGGAGGAGAAAGGAGGAGGAGCTAAGGAGAAAGGGGGGATGGGAGGGCAGACGTGTTGAAGGTTATAAGAAGAAAACAGGACACTTTTCAGTGCCTGCAGCTGGAACAAAGTGGAAGGAGTCTCATGAATAGGAAAGGAAAACCCTTCTTCATTCTCAAAAAGTGGTAGAAGCCTGAGGCCAGATCCCTCCCTCCTGAACCAGAGCTCTGGATTGCATTTTAAACACCCAACAAACATTTCTTGGCATTTCTCTAAATCGGGGCCTGTGCCAAACCTCAAGGATACAAAGACCTTTACACTCACAGTCTTTAAAGAACTTACATCAGCTGAGGTCTTGGGTCCTTGAGCCCAGCCAGCCATCTCCCTGCTTTCTTCTGCAGACTTCACTCATTCCTGTTCCCTGTTCCACCAGCAGTCTCTTAAACTAGAATGCAATGTAGGGTGTTTCACAGTGCTAGGCAAGTTGCTAGCAGTAGCCACATCCTTGCCTATCCTCTGCTTCCTCCCCTGCCCCTTTTTGTTTAGTTGGTTTTTGATTTTGGTTTTTCGAGACAGAGTGTAGCCATGGCTGTCCTGGACTCAGTTTGTAGACCAGGCTGGCCTCCAACTCACAGAGATCTGCCTTCCTCTGCCTCTGCCTCCCTCAGGGCTGGGATTACAGTCATGTGCCACTGTGCCTGGCTATCCTCTGCTTTCTAATGCAGAATAGAACATGGGCTTACAGGGGTATCTAAGATAGTTAAGTCTTTGGCCCGTTAGCTCTTTGGGACACAGGATACAACCTAGGCATCAGAAGACCAGACTTAGAGCCCAGGCGTGGTGCAGACACCTTTAATCCCAGCACTTGGGGAGGCAGAGGCAGGCAGATCTCTGTGAGTTGGAGGCCAGCCTGCTCTACAAAGCAAGTCTAAGATAGCCAAGCCAAGGCTAAACAGAGAAACCCTGTCTCCAAAAAAGCAAACAAACAAAAAAGGCCAGAGTTTGGATGCTGCTAGGTAAAGAAAAGCTTCTTTCTGTGTGGTGCACAAATGTTGCTGTCTTTTTATGTATCCCAGTATTAACACAGACACACCTTAAACCAGCTTGTGAAACTGTAACCCAAAACATCTAAACAGAAGCTTAAATGCACTTCCTGGAGCTACATGTGGCCTGCAGACATTTTTGACTAGGCAGAAACAGTGTTGATGATTGAAAAAAAAAAAAAAAACAACTAATTCATTTGTAACATTACAATTTTCAAATAACAATTTGATATCTTGTTTCCAGTGAAAATCTGACATTGTAAAAGTCAGCTGGCAATGAGTCAGTCCTGCCCCTGAAGACCCAGTGTGCCCTTTCCATCTGACCCACCTTCTTCTTTCACCTACTTTACTAGACTGCCTGCATCACACCCTTCATCTCAGGGCACCGGGGAGCTGTCTGTCCTCACATGGTCTTCACCCTTAATGTGACTGCACACAGCCCCTGCTACCTCAGTAACACCATCTTCACGACAGGAAGTTACAGACGCAGTCGATTATGTGCTAAAAACAACATGTGTGCAATATAGAAAAGTTAGGAAATTAATAAAATGAAACAAAATTATGCCGTTCACCAATAATCTTGCTACCCTGAAACTTGCTAGTCCTGGGACTTGAGTTGTAGACTAGGCTGGCCTTGAACTCACAGAGATCTGCCTGCCTCTCCCTTCTTGAGTGCTGGGATTAAAGGTGTGTGCCACCACATCTGGCTGGCTTTGTTTTTGTTTTTTTGTTTTGTTTTCTTAAATAGTTAAGAGTTATCCTAAATGTTCAAAAAAGTAGTCTACTAATAGTAACCTTATTAAATGTGTCAGAAACAGCAAGGAACGTGTAAGAAACACAATGTAATTTTAAAGTCAGTTCTTATGTGCCGTGATAGGGTAAACTGAAGTGCATTCACTAATGTCAAGCTGGGTAAGTTCAAGGCAAATGGGATAACCATTGCTTAAGCTTTATAGAGATGTGTTATAAAGAACAACGGGAGATTAGTTCAAGACTTGTAAGCTTATTGACTAAGGCAGTTATCCCAAGAGATGTCCAAGGAATGTTTTCAGCTTGGACCTTTCTTTCCCATCGTATGTTCTTGAATTTAATGACAAATTAATGCTTTATAATGAAACTTTGAAAGTCTACTAGCACCGTAGAAGGAATAGATGTTGGAAACTCATTTTGGAAAATTCCTGACCCTACTAAAAATTCCACCTGAGATTCAGGATTTCCAAGATAGAAATTCAGGTCATGTTTTAATACAATAGATGAGTCCCAATAAACTGAATTTAGAGAAGAAACCATGGGTATTATTTTGCTTAACTGCCCAATATGAAAAAAACTAAAGACTAAAGAATTATTATATGTAAACAGGGTGGCAAAACTGATTGGTTGCAGTCTTGAAACCTAGGCCAGAGCTCCTCCCAAGATCTCAGCCTGTGTTCCATGACCTTATCATCAGCTGTACTAAATCAACCAAGTTTTAGTAGAGGAGGAATTTCTTATTCATAAAGTTAATAACTAGCCTCTAGCTTACACCATGTTCTATACAGTCTGATATTCATGCTCTTATCCAGTATTCTCAAAGGAAATATATATGCAATATATGTCAAATTTGAACTGTAAAGATATGGAGGTTGTGTACATCATAATCTGAAATGAACGAAGAATGAAATTAAAAATAAATTATAATAATGTTTTCTTTTGGAGTAAAAAGCAATGAGACTAAGCTGACCTGTCTCCTCCAAAGACATTAAGGAAGGATCTTATTTTAGCAACTGGATATGGATAATGAGTAGGTGGAGTTGTTGGATCTCACCCTGCATCAGGCGTCTACATCCAGCCATACTCAATTTAATTTGTAACTTGCAGAACATCTGATTATGGTGTTATAATCATTGTGAAAAAAAAATCTCCAGGAAATGGAAGGTGAAAAACTAGTTGAAAACTACCAGGGGCTTTCAAGGGAGCCTCAAGTAGGGACATCTCCCCATCTTTCACCCTCATCATCTTCTTTCCTCATAGAATGTAGAAAGAAATGATGTCACCATGCTAAGACCAACACACAAAAGACATTGAACTAATCAGGATGCTCTGTCTTCATGTATGTAACATTCAAATATAATTCCTTGATTCTTGAACACTAAATACCTTTTAAAAAATTTATCTTGAGAGCGTTTACAAGGGAAGAATGTTTGGCTGCTCAGAGCTGTTTATTTTCATATAAGCTGGATGGGGCCATGCCAAGAAAGTCCAAAGGTGAAAACAATTACCCACACCCTTGTGTCTAAACCCCTGTAGGCTATTTATTAATGAAGAGCCTACCCTGGCCCTTCAATGAAACTTCTTTCGTTGAATGGCTGCTGCTGGTCAGTGGAAAGGAACCTCTGAATTACATACATCATGGTTTCTCATTCTCTCACACACACAGAAACTCAGTAATAACCACACATTGCCCCAAAGTTGGTTCAAAATGAAGGAACCAAAGCAAAACAAAACAAAACAAAAAAACCAAAAAAACACCCATATGTCATCATCAAAAAAAAATGAAGGAACCAGCTCTGAGAAGAGAAGGTGACTCCATGTCGTATAGTCAAACGTGGCTTCACAGCATCCTAGGCTCAGCGTTCATGTTCACTTGTCACGCTCTGCTCTTTCTCCAACTACAAGCAGCTAGAGGACCCTGAAATCACATCTGAAATGAAAATACACTGTAAAACTTTGGCCATGGAGAGACTGGTCTTTCTACAAGGGCATATTATGTTTGTACGCGTTTCACTGGGAAAATCTGGCTAGCCTTTACTTCAGAGAGCTAGACCGAGTCTCTAGATTTGATGAACTCACTCAGAGCTCAATGTCTAGGAAGTGTAAACCACTCATCAAAGCAGATGTCATCTCGACTTCATGGCACTGAAGCTGTCAGATGTCAGCGAGAGCTGACAAAAGAGGCTTCAGGTTAGGAAAGAGCCAGAGAGTGTCTGAAGGGCGTGTTGAAGTACGATTTCAAGGCATCTATGACTGAAAAAGGCTGTCAGGAAAGCAGCTCAGTTTCAATTGAAAAGGACAAGACATCTGAGCTCCCGGCGAGATCTGGTTTTGTCATTAGCAATTTCACTGCTCTCTGGCTAAGCATTTGGGAATCATTGCGACGGAACATTAGGTCATGTCCAGTTTGCCAATACCAGTCAAGTATGTTCTACATTTAGAAGAATTATTTCTGGGGCCCTTCTCCCTTAAAGGCCACAGAACATCCTAGAGTCAACTAGTAGGACAGTATTTGGGTTTCACTTCCCCTACATACATGTGACTCAACTTGAAATAGTATCAGGAGGAGAGTATCATTACCACAATCACAGATATTCACATGCATTAGGGTAATTATAACTGTGTGAATTGTTTCCCAAATTTGCCTATCATGAAATGCAATGATATATTAAAGGGCTTTAAAAATATGTGTTAAAATAAAGACATACAAAAAATTAAGAGTTTTTAAAAAAATAATAATTATTTATTACAATTTATTCACTTTGTATCCGGGCTGTAGCCCCCTCCCTCATCTCCTCCCAATCCCTACCTCCCTCCCTCTTCTCTTCCTATGCCCCTCCCCTAGATCACTGATAGGGGAGGTCCTCCTCCCCTTCTATCTGACCCTAGCCTATCAGGTTTCATCTGGACTGGCTGCATTGTCTTCTTCTGTGTCCTGGCAAGGCTGCTCCTGCCTGAGGGGGAGGTGATCAGAGAGCCTGCCACTGAGTTCATGCCAGAGACAACTCCTGCTCCCCTTACTAGGGAACCCACTTGGAGACAGAGTCTATGGGCCACATCTGAGCAGGGGTTCTAGGTCCTCCCCATGAATGGTCCTTGGTTGGGGTATCAGTCTCTGCCGGCCCCTATGGCCCAGTTTTTGGCTCTGCTGGTCTCCTTGTGGAGCATCTGTCCCCTTCTGGTCTTTCTATCTTCCCCTTCTTTCATAAAATTCCATGCACTGGGCCCAAAGTTTGGCTATGAGTCTCAGCCTCTGCTTCAATACCTTGATCTGTAGAGTCTTTCAGAGGCCCTCTGTGGTAGGCTCCAGTCCTGTTCCCTGTCTTCTGCTTCTGATGTCTATTGCATTTTCCCTTCTGAATCAAGTGAAAACACATGTTGGAAAGGATGTGGAGAAAGGGGAACCCTCCTCCATTGCTGATGGGAATGTAAACTTGTACAACCACTTTGGAAATCAACCAGGCATTTTCTCAGAAAATTAGGTGTAGTGCTACCTCAAGATACAGCCATACCACTCCTAGGCATATATCCTAAAGATGCTCAACTATACAAGAAGGACATTTGCTCAACCATGTTCATAGCAGCTTTATTACTAATAGCCAGGATCTGGAAACAACCTGGTTGTCCCTCAATGGAGGAATGGATACAGAAATTGTGGTACATTTACAAAATGGAATACTACTCAGCTATTAAAAACAAGTAAATCATAAAATGTGCAGGCAAACGGTGGGAACTAGAAAAGATCATCTTGTGTGAGGTAACCCAGAAGCAGAAAGATACACATTGTCCATGTTGTCCACCCAGTCAATCAAGCTCTGTCTTCTAAAGATATACAGCTACGGGCTAAATTGTATACACTAAAAACTCCTGAGCTGAAGATCTGAGCCCTGCCACTGTGTTGTGGAAGCCACTGTCTACAGCGTTTCGTTATGGTCGCGCATGAAGACTAAGGCAGACATCACCTTATCACCGCTCACCCCTGCCATGGCCAGCCTTGTCCAGGCTGCTGCCACTACAATCACTTTCCTCGTTTTCTTTTTGCTTCTCAAATTCTCTCTTTCCCTCCCTCCTTCCCTTCATTTCTCTTTCTCTCCCCACTTTGAGATGAAGCCTCCCTATGTAGCCCAGGTTGACCCAAAATTGACAATTCTGATCCCTCTGCCTCCTAAATGCTGGGATTACAGCATTACAGGCTTGTGACACCACCATGCATGACCTAGTAGAATTACTTTCTAGAGATCAGTCTCATCTCCTTAAAATAATTATTCACATCCAAGTGGAAGAATATTGAGTCTGTTTTCTACTTGAAACCTTCAAATGACTTTCTATTCTTTTTCAACAGCACACAAAGACTTAACACAGATATGTCAAGATGATATTTTATATATATCTATAACAATATCTATATCAATATATATATGATATCAGCTGGCATTTCCCAGCACCACTCCATGATATTGACTGTGGCTTCTCCTTCTCTAACTGCTTGCTGCCCTAAGCATGTATACCCTCCCAACACCCTCCTTGTTAGCCTATCCTTGGATCACTTTTTGGCCCGGCAGGGAAATATACAGCTGCTTTGCACAGCTCAGGCCCAAACCTTCAGCACTCCAAGTGTACTTACAAGTATACTTTCCAAGTTTTTCTGCTTACTTACTCTGTTTGTACTCAGAAGTCCTGCATTTGAAGTTTCCCTTCTTGGCTTTGTGGCACCCTGCCTGTCCCTTGGGGAAATGGCTCTTGGCCTGCAGCCAGAGTAGTGGAGGGTCGAAGGTTAATGTACTTCTGGGATTAAAAGCACATCAATTAATACTTTACCAGCTACCCTTTGTGCATTAGTGAAAGTGTCCTGTACTATCTGACCTCTGTACTATTTGAGCTCTCCACTCCCTCCACGCTCTCTTGGCTTCTTGAATACACCAGGCTCCTTCCCACCTTTGGGGCCACCTCCCCGCCTATCTGCCTGGAATATGCCTTTCTTCTTCCCAGTGTGTGCTCACCTTTAATGTCTCAATAGAAACATTAGGATAAATAATTTTATCACTTTTATATGAGGAGGTTTCCTGTTGTACACTTACAGCATACTCAACAATTCTTCCAACTTGTAACTTATAAATTCATAATTATTTACCATTATCCACTTAGTGTCTACCTGTCTATGCTTCCTTTGTTTACTAACATTTAAAAATACTTATTTGCTTTCCTTTTATGTGCCTGTTTTGTTCTCTAATGTTATAACAATATATAGAACATGCTAAGAGTTCAGTGACTATCTATGACTGATACTATCTATGGATAGCTCTGACCCATTAAATCTTTTTTTTTTTTTGCATAGGTTTCAGAATTTAGATTTTCACGTTGTATTTATTTTGTGGTGTTTTTCTTATATTTCAAGATTATTTATATCATTTCTCTCTTTCCTTTTCTCCCACAAAACCCTCCCATATGCACTTTCTTGCATGACCTCTTTTTACATTAATTGTTACATACATATATGTACAAACATGTATATTCATAAATAAACTTGCTCAGCCTGAACATTATTACTTTTATGCATGTCTTCAGGCTGACCGTTTGGTGTTGGATAGCAGTTGGTGTGCTTTTCCCTGGGGAGGACCATCTCTCCCATTCTCAGTAGCTCTGTGCTCCCTGTAGCTCTTTATATGGAGTTGAAACCTCATGACTTTCCCCTGTCCACTTTGGCATGTGAATTAATGTCATCCTTGTTCACCTCATGTTTAGACATCCATACTTCTGAGACTTTGTAAATACTGTATCTATTTATATTCAGTATCCCAAGATTACAAATATGGAGTTTTTTGTTGTTGTTGTTTTGGTTTGGTTTGGTTTTTTTTTTGAGACAGGGCTTCTCTATGTAGCTTGGCTGTTGGACTCGCTTTGTAGACCAAGCTGGCCTCGAACTCAGACAGTTTCACTGCTGCTGCCTCCTCAAATGCTGGGATTATAGGTGTATGCCACAGTGCCCAGCAAGATATGGATTTTTTTTTAATTTAAAAACTTACTCCAAGGGGAGGAGGACCTCCCTTACCAGTAGACTGGGGGAGGGACATGGGAGCAGAAGAGGGAGGGTGGGTAGTATTGGGAGGGGATGAGGGAGGGGGCTACAGCTGGGATACAAAGTGAATACACAGTAATTTATTAAAAAATTAATTTTTAAAATTAAAAAAAATCGTTTTACACTTGGTCAGTAAACCACAAAAGAGCCCTGGCTTTTGTTATGTTGATTAAAAAAAAAGGCCAAGGTTAAAAAAAAAAATTAAAAAAAACCTTACTCCAGGGGTTGGAGAGATGGCTCAGTGGTTAAGAACACTGGCTGCTTTTCCAGAGGACCCAGGTTCAGTTCCTAGCATCCACATAGCAGCTCACAACTGTCTGTAACTACCATTCCAGGGGATCTGACACCCTCACACAGACATACATGCAGGCAAAACACCAATGTACATAAAATTAAAAAAAGAAAAACAATCACTTAGTCCACTTGCAACTACTTTTCTCAATGTGTCAGGATGTCACCAACACTATAAAATCACCACAGGTTTGGAAATGAGTATGCTTGATTACACATAACCATCATCTGAATACCCTACTTTAAATTCCTTCTCCTTTCCCCACGTCCTCCGCCTGTTCTTCCTTTCCAAGATCACTCTATCACCCCAAAACTGAAGCCTGAATTCAGGGCCTCAAGCCAACACTGTACCATGGAGCTACACTCCGAGCCTGTTAGCTTACATTTTTTACTCTATCAAAATAACAATTCATTTTAAAAAATCACTTTCAGGCAATAGGTGTGTGTGTGTCTGTCTGTCTGTGTCTGTTTCAGTCAACTATATCTACATTAACAAAATCCTATTTCCTATTTGTGATGAGATTTCACTGGAGAAAAAAAAAACCTAAAAGTTGTTTGAATTTTAGAGGGAGCAAAAACAAGATTTTTACAATATATTTGGAAGATTATCTTGAATATTTGTGTAAAAATCTGGGTGACAAATTCAGGCAAATTTTTATATGTGTGCTTTTTAGAAGTTGTATGATTCATTTATACAAAGAAATCATTTGATCAACCTATTTATATCCTTCTCCCGTTTCCATCCCCACTGCAGATACACTTCACATACAGATGACAATGACTTGAACTGACCACCAGTGTAAATCTGGGCTGGCACAGGCCCTGGGTCCTCGGTCCCCCTTTAAAGAGCATGGCCCTATTTCTAACAGAAACATTTTGCAGTGCAGACTCACCAGCTTTTTTCTACTTACTGAAGAAATCCAACCAGAATTAACCTACCATGGTAAAATTTCTAACACGTTTCACTGTTTCTTTTCAAATTCATTATTTGCAGGTATGAGAAACTGCAGCCAATACAGTTCACACCTCCTCTGACCTGCTACTTCCTGCACACCCTCAGCTCAGGCTGTTCCTCTCTCTGCTGCCCTGGTACACCCAGACATTCTTTAAATAAACTACTCTTTCCCTCCCCCTCTCATCACTATTCCAGTTTCCTGCCTTTTCTCTTGCTTTTCAGACAACACAAAAACTTTCAACAAAATCCTGCACATGATTTCTTTCAGTAGTCTAGAATACACTAAGTCATTTCATGTGTCTTTTTGTCACACTGGCACGATACACTAAAAACTGCAGTTTTCTTAGTTGGCTCAAATCAGTATGGTTTGGTTTCACTTGGTAAAATTAATACAATTAAAGCACTCACGTATGCACACATGTACATGAACACACACTCAGACACAAGCACATGCACACACACACATTCACACACACTTTTAAGCTGGAGAAAAAACTTTAAGAACATGCCAATTTAAAAAGGCATCAACTTAAAAAATAAAGGCAAATACTAAAACTACCTTACAGTAAAAAGAAAATTAAATGGTTGGCAAGATAAATGAATGAAAAATGAGGAATATGCAATGAAAAACTGATTTAAAGTATTCTACTTGATAAAAGCAGGGATAAAAAAATCAAGTTTTATCGTTGTTTTCCAAGGAAGCTGTGCTTCATTATAAATATTGAAATATTTCAAACTTTAAAATCTTCCACGTAGATGGTAGATAACATTATTAAAATTTCATTCATCACTTGGGGTAAACCTCAAGTTGGCATCTTCTTAAACAAATAACACTGGCAGAATTTCAGCATTCGCAAAACGTTAAGTTTGGCAAATACCGTGAATACCACATTTGGCAGGTATTGGAAAGCCACGGTGAATCCAGAGTGAGACTACCCATTTCATACATATTTCATCTGATTAAAAATACCCTGCTGGCATGTTCCAATAATACGTTAGAGAACCTCTTTAATGTCTGCACTTGAACAGTAATCTGAATATCTTTAGCTGCCATTTATGACCACAACAATGACGACGGAAGAGGGGCAGAGAAGGAGAGGAACCCGAACGAACTCATTACCGCTGATAAGGAGTAGCCCTAGGATAGTCCCATTCATGTGCAGACTCATGAATGATCAGTCTCTGCACCAGCTAATACACACATTTATACCAGAGGCTCTTTCCTGTTGCCACCTCACTGGGCTTTGCTCCTGCTCTTCGTGAGCCAGGCTGTTCCTGTGGTGCCTGCACGCTCCTGGTGTCTTCTGCTGTCTGGACACTGATGCCACATTCCACTGCACTTTCATCATCTACTGCTTAACCCTGGAGAGTACGGCCACTCTCCACAGGGCTCTGAGGTTGTCAGCAGAGGGAATGCTCTCTTCACACTCTTCCTCCAGCAAGCCCTGAGGCTCTAGCTGGAAAAAGGCCAATGGTGGTACAGATACAAAAAGCATTGCTGCTTATGAAACACGTCACTGGCTTGCAGTGTGTGGGACTAGAATGGAGAAGGGCTTTGGAAATCAGCTCTTAAGATATTTTTCACTTTGTCTGAGTTGCCAATAACCCCTCTGAAGGAACCACCCATAGCACATCCGCAGCTGCTAGTGTTCCAGAACCAGCTCCCACAATGGAATGAGCTGCAGGCAAAGCCAGTGGAAGAGACACTCGTTTGGTGTAACAGGCTGAGTTAAAACCAAGATGTCTTGAAACAGGAAAATGTACAGTTTATGGCCATTTTATTCTTCCACTCTCTGAGGCACCGCAGAACGTGGCTCGTCCTGATGCCAGGGTCCTGCTTCTTGTCCAGGTACTCCAGCTTGTCATTGTAATACTGACACTTGGATTCACCTTTCTCCAAGTTGGCATCAGAAAGAATTCCTCTCACCAGTTCTGTGTCAATCCTGCTTCCTCAAGGAACCGGACATCAAGGTAGTCTTTTAGAGGTGTCTCAGGATTTCTTTTATCAGTATAGGGTATTTGACCAGGCAACTTGGAGGGATATCTAGGAAATTCCAAAACTCTAGTTTTCTAATGAAGGAAGCCCACAGACAGTGCTGAGGAAGTCCTGGATTCTTGGGTCCTGTTGCTTCTGATCCAGAAAAGTCTTGGTCACCTTTATAGACAAGTCATTTGGGCCCTGGTAACCAGTTCAGGAGAAGGTGACAGATTTGACCCATGTCCCATCAGATTGGGTTGCTTCTATTTTTGCCAACAGACCTTCCTGCTATGCAGAGGTATGTAAGCATCCAAGTAACCAAACATGTGTGGATTCCTTTTCTGAGATGCGAACAACTTTAACATGGGGTCATGGTAGGCCTTTCTGGCAAGCTTGGGATCCTTGATTAAGCCCTGTTTGCCTTGGGACAATTCATATATTGCTTCCTCATGTTTGGCACATCTTGGTTGTCAAGGACTCCTTCATACTGATGTCTAGCATTTCTGACCACAGCACACTGTTTCTTCTCTTGATGAGTGTAGAGACTGTGGACCTGATGGATGACTCCTGGGCAGAGGCTGGGGTACGTGGTCACTACAAAGGGTAAAAAAAATGACTGTGTTTGACCAAAGAAGCACTTGACTGCTCCATTTCTTACAGGTGAGATTAAGTTTGCTGAGGATGAAGACACATGATTTTTTAAGCTAGCCTGTTTTGTGGGCAGCTGAGACAAATAATGAAAACAAATAGTTCTATTTTTTTTTTTTTGCCCCTTTTCCCCCTTACGCTTATTCCACAATATTTTGTTCTTCCTCAGCTTATATAACTATGATGCCCTTCCCTGAGGACTAGAGGAAAGGGGAAGAAGGATTATGGGAAAGAAACAGTAAAGTCTAAGGAAAAGAGCAGAGCCTTCAGTATCTCTTAGGCAGTCCATAATGAGGATTTTCCCAGAACCAGCCTCCTCGCTCTTCCTCTTGGACAACCCAGTACAAACACAAAATGCACTTGATTCCATACCAGGCCGAGAACAACACTAGGCTTAGTTCATCTTCAAGGCAACCATGAGCGAACCACATGAAAGAATTAGGTACAGCAATGACTCTCTGGAGTCTTAACAGAGAATCTATCCCACTCACCAACCTCCAGACCTGACTCATCGAGTCCACTTTACGAGCTGCCAACACATCTTCACTTGATGTCAAACCCAGCAGGCCTCAGATGGTGCTCATTATCGTCCTCCACAAACTGGCTCTCCTTCTTGTTTCACTGGGTGAGCCAGAGCTACAATAATAATCGTAGTCATCCAAGCTTTCAACCTACAGATCAACTCCAACCACTCTCTCTTTTCCCATCCCCACGCTACAGGGATGAGGGAAGGAGAGGAGATCTAACAGAGGTAAGGTTCCTACAGTGAGTCAGAATGCCTCTTGGTAATTGTTTAAGATGCAGACTTCCAACCCTCAGCCTACTAAATCAAGGCTTGGTTGAGGAAACAGCATTTTATTTGGGTATTGGGAGGGGGGGGTCAGTTCTCTGTGTAGTTCTAGCTGTCCTGGAATTAACTCTGTAGGCCAGGCTGGCCTAGAACTCATAGAGACACAACTTCCTCTATTTCCTGAGTGATGGGATTAAAGGCCTATGCCACCATGCCTAGATAGAATCAGCATTTTAAATTAGATCTCCAAGGGCTTTTCAAACTACCTAAAGAAGTGCTCTAAGGAAATTACTCAGTTAAACAATCCCACTATGAAGGAGTGGGTGAGTAAGGTTCCTAGTCCTGAAGAGCACAATAGAGATTTGTGGAAAAGCAGTGGTGTCCTACACTGATGAGTTAAACACAGAGGCAGAAAATAGCATAGACAGCATTCCCTGTGCTTAAAGCACACTTAGGATCCATGCTTTTGTCAAGAAGGTCAGGAAAAACTTTTCCCCCAAAGGAAAATTAAACAAAAAAAGACAAAGAAAGAGAGATAGAAAGAAAGAAAAGAAAAGAAAAGAAAAGAAAAGAAAAGAAAAGAAAAGAAAGTCCTGTGAGGATCTAGCTCTGAAAGAGAGGTAGCCACTCAAGGAACAACTTGGCTTTCCAGGGTTAGCATAGTTTGTTGGCTCCCAACACCATTAGATTAGAAAAAGAAAAAAGGGACAATGGAGGTGGCTGGAGAGGAGCTCAGAGGAATGAATGAGTATGAGTTAGAAGGTGCTTGCCAGTGAAAGAAGCTATTCTAGCTAATGTGAACTCCGAGATTTCATACAGATATTCCTGACTTGGTGATCTTTCAGTTTGGGATGGCTTATGGATATTGTCTATTTCCTCAACTTTACAATGATGTAAAAGCATCAGTAGTCACGGAATATCACTTCAGATTGGGGATTTTTATCTTCTCTTGGCTAAAGCAATATGTGGAGAGAGCCATGATACTCCCTCTCCATGTTGTGATAGAAGAAAACTACAGCCCTCTGTCAACCATGTGATCACAAAGATAAACAACAGGTGCTTAGAACCACTGTGTGTGACAGCAGCATTCAATACATTAGGTGTATTTAATGCACTATTGTCATGATAGAATTTTCAGGCTAGTATTGGTTTATTGGGATGGAACCTAAGAACCAGTCAAGGGGTGTTTGCACAATTACATGCTTACAAAATGATTGGAAAGGCAAAAAAAAAAAATCAAAGATTCTACAAATGATCACCGTGAGTACTTAACAAGTTAAGTATAGCCTGTATTCTGGTTAGAACATAGGAATAGGAAATAACTAGCTGAAATGTGTATTACGTAGGTTTCCCGCCTGTCCCCAAACTCTTGGAATGAAGACTCATGAGACTCAAAATAATTTTACAAATACCTAGGCCATATAGGTAGGCTCTTCTCTGACTAGCTCATAACTTAATAACCCATTTGTATTAGTCTACATTCTACCACATGGCTGGTTACCTGGGTTCAGGTACCATGTATCTGTCTTCTTCACATCTTGCTGGCTGAATCTCACACATCTGGCTCCATCCCAGAATCCTTTCTGCCTGCCGGATGTCCCACTTCCTATTTTCTGCCTCAGCTTTAGGCCATCAGATTTTTATTGACAGGGATGCTTCCATACAGACACAAGAGATTCTCTAAAGGTTGTCTGTTCACATGTCTAGGAAACAGAGACTGAAGAGGAGTACAGTTTCTCTTAGCATCATCAGTTGTTAGTGCTCTTCTAGAATAGACACACTCAGAGGCCAGGTATCCAGCCTTACCATATCGTAAGTCAGCATTTAGCAGAATGCCAGGTGAATAGTAAGGAAAGGAAGGAAGGAGATGTTCAAAACCAGGCCAGACCAGAGTCTACTGGCAGAAAACACCAGAAAACTCAGTTTTGATAGCACTTAAAGCCTTAGAGAAAGGAACTGGGCAGAACTAATTCTTATTTCCTAGTAGCTCTGATTGGGACTGTTCCTGTTTCTCTTCATTTCCATGCCTGTGAACAGATATGCTTCACATTCTTCAGGTCTGTAAAACTTTAAATGTCCTCTGCCTGCCATCCTGCCCATTCTCCCCTGTTCTAGTCTATTCTACATACTGATCCCTGGACCAGCTTTCCTAAAACAGGGGCCTTCAAACTTTTTATTGCACTCACTTCCCAAAGAATGTTGTTTTGTAAAGCTCTTAATCCAATTGTACATTACTAAGCTGACATTTACATTTTTTCAGTCTAAGTTAGAATAGTTTATATTATAAATGCCTTGATTTTAAAATAAAATATTAAGCCGGGCATGGTGCCACATGCCTTTAACTCCAGCACACAGGAGGCAGAGGTAGGCTGACCTCTGCATTTGAGGACAGCCTTGTCTACAAACGTAATTCTAGGACAGCAAGGACTACACAGAAAAATCCTGTCTCAAAAAAATAAAATCTATATAATGGGATCTAACATCCAATCATCTTCAACTCGTTTCTGTTCTACTTCCATCAAAGAATTTGACTCTGTTCTATATTTTAATTCCTGACACTTTTTGTATTATCTTAATTATCATAATAAAAGTTTATAAATTGAAATTATATAATGGTTAATCCCTGTGACCACAGGGTTATGTATAAATATATTCTACAAAGCTTGGCGCAATGGCGCATGCCTTTAATCTCAGCACTCAGGAAGACAGATGCAGGCGGGTCTCTGAGTTCAAAGCCAGCCTGGTCTACAAATCGAGTGCAGGACAGTCAAGGCTATGTAAAGAGACCCAGTCTCAACACACACACATACACACATATAAACACACACACACACACACAAAGATTATTTTAGGGGCTAAGGAGATGCCTCAGAGAGCAAAGCGCTTATAGCACAAGTGTGACAATTTGAGTTTAGATCCACAGCACCCATGTAGCAACAAAGTGGCATTGCGCACCTGTAATCCCAGTACTGAGAGGTGAAGACAGGAGGACCACAGGGGCTCACTGGCCTGCAAGCCTAGTCAGAGAACCCCAGAGTCAGTGACACACACACACTTCTAGACTGAGTTACTTATTATTGGCATGCCACTGATAAAAAGGCAACATGGATATATTTTCATTTTGGTAAGGAATTATTAAACATCTCTATAAATGTTATTAATTATCTCTATAAATGACCTAGATGGGAACTTATGGTTGAGAAAATTAGGCCAAGTATCTGTAGGTATTTCTTTTTGCTAAATTGAGACACGATTCAACCTCAGTCTTTTTCTGCTTAATTATTTATGTGAATACTGGGGGGGAGGGGTGTAAAAAACCTCTGCTACATAAGTAGGAAGAAATAGAAGCTGCCTTCAATTTATTTGTCCTGTCAGAATGATGCCGACAATCCTGAGACAATGTGATTTTTTTTCTAATAATCCATCAGTTAACCCAGGCAGCTCTCAGGAAGTAGAGGTAGGAGGAGTAGGAGTTCAAGGTTATCCTTGACTAGATTCTGAGCTCAAGGTCAAACATCCTAAAGGAGACCCTCTCTTAAACAAACAAACAAACAAACAAACAAACAAAATACAGTGCATTAGTTTACAGTCCACTTTAGAATTTTCTGCAACTTTATAAGAGCAAACTAGGAATCCATCTGTTCACAAGAGGTTTTGTTACTCATTTATTACTTGCACAGTATGATTTCCAGTCACTGTAGTATGTGTCTCATTATCCCAGTGGATTCCATAAATCTTTCTGCTCAGGATCTACTGTAGTCAGATTAGTGTTCGAAAGGGCCTATGTCGAGGGTTGGGGGGAGCTGAAAGAAACTACTGCAGAGTGAAATTAAATATCCAGAATTCCATGCCCTTAAAACACCTCTTGGCCAGGCAGTGGTGACAAAGGCCTTTAATCCCAGCACTCGGGAGGCAGAGGCAGGAGGGTTCAAGGCTAGCTTGGTCTCTAGAGTGAGTTCTAGGACAGCTAAGGCTACAAAGAGGAACCGTGTCGAGAAAAACCAAACCAAACAAACAAAACCCACTTTTGGCCTCTATATGTCTTCATCTACAATAGCAGTCTGGAGTGCTGCCCTAACGCTGCATGACTTGTCAAAATGGATTTCTCCAGCGCTACCAGAAAAAAGCAAAGTGATGAAGAGGATGCCAGTGACTAACTGATGCCTCATATAGCAGACCTGCGTTTAAAGGAGCCTTCTATTTCATTGTGGGTCTTGTTTTGAGTCAGGGTCTCAGTATAAAGT
This sequence comes from Pachyuromys duprasi, assembly GCA_028658305.1. Classification (NCBI taxonomy): domain Eukaryota; kingdom Metazoa; phylum Chordata; class Mammalia; order Rodentia; family Muridae; genus Pachyuromys; species Pachyuromys duprasi. Next base: position 55,422,337 of record CM053763.1, on the reverse strand, counting down.
TCAGGCTTGCTGCCTAGGATCTACCTGCCTCAGCCTTTCAAGTGCTCGGCTTACAAATATATGCCATCACAAAAGTGCCCTGGCACACGGCATCATTCTGTATATTGCCAGTTTCCTTTAACCTAGGTAAGATTTCTTTTAGCACAAGAAGCTGTTGTGGCATCAGCAGTTACCTCAACAAATACAGTTTTAAAGAAGATTGGTAAGGACAGTGGTGACCTAGCATCCTTGGCCATGCCACTCACGGCCAAACTTCTCCAAAGGCTGGCTATCAGTACAAAACGTGCCTAAGAAACCTCTTCCAAGGTTTCTTTTCCAGGGCTTCTGATCTGAGACGCTACTGTATGGGACAGGAATCTGCATGTTTTACAAGCACCTTGAGCAATTCAGATACAGGCAGCCTTAGGTCATGTTCTTGAAATGTTTACCAAAGGGAACCATCTTGAAAATACAAATTGCTATTAATAGAGGTGATTTATAAAGCAAAAGGTAAAGAGCTAGGGATATTTAATTAACTGGCTCTGGGGCAAGGAAAACCCACGATAGAGTGTACATATGGTGAGCTTACATTGATTTGATCAGAAGGACCATCCAAATGACTGTAGATTCAGTCCCAAGGAATGTCTGAAGTCCTGAGGAGCTCAGACTCCTGAGCCCACCCTGTTCCCTGTGCTCTTCTCTCTAGAGCTCCCTGAGTCACTTTACGATTCTGGAAACAGAGTGCTTGAAAAGCCTGGAGACTGCTAGCTGACTGAGGTATGAGTTCTTTACAGGCTAAACACTTTTTCTTTTTGATTGTTCAGCTTTTTAAGACAGGATCTCACACAGCCCAGGTTGGCCTCGAACTTGCCCTGTAGTGCAGGATGATCCTTATATGCCTGATCCTTCTGCATCCACCTCACAAGTGCTGAGATCATTGGCATGCACCACCCCTCCCTGCTGGGCCAAACAACTTGAGTGATAGAAAACCAGCTTGGATGAGTACTTCATGGTCCAAGAATGCCTGGGGTTAGTTTGTTTTCTCTCTTGGTGGAGAGGCAATTGCTCTACCATTGAGCTATGTCCGAGGCCCACCTGGAGTTCCTAAAAATAAAATTGTAAGGGGCAAGGTATAAAACAAGTGAAATAAGAAATCCACCTTTAATACATTGTGATTGAAAAGAAAACACGGACATTTATATACATTTGGTAATATTCATCTGTAAAGTGTTTATACAGAGGCTGTAAAACAATAAAGACACAGCTGAAATAGTGTAACAACAATTAATGAAAAGAGAAGTCATGAATTTCAAAGAGCATGAAGAGGTATATAGGAGAATATTGAGAGAGAAAATAAAAGGGGGAAATTATGTTATTATATTATAATCTCAGAAATAAAATTAATATTTTTAAATGTGGTCTGTATCTTTATATTCATGAAAACAATTATCCTCTTCCCAGATCAAGTGCAAAATTGAGGTGTAACTATAATGCAAACTTGTTTCACTTTTATTGTTGAATGTCTCAAACATATGAAAAAGTAGCCTGGTATAATGAACCCCATGTAACTACAAACGTGTAAGTAATATTGTTTCACCCACACTCCCCATACTACTCTCCCCTCTCACTGATGACTTTAAAAAAAATTCCAGGTGATTTTATTCTTATTATTATAGTACATAGCTCTTCAAAGAATGGCTTTTTAAACATCATAACCAAAATGTCATTATCACACCTAAAAAGCTAACAGTGTGAATTGGTTTTTAAAGATGGGGTCTCTGTGTGTAGCCCAGGCTCCAACATGGCTGTTCACAGGTGTGCTCCCACTGTTGATCACTCTGCCCTGACATTCAGTGAATGTAGTGAATCACGGTATCAAACACCTGGGTCCAAGCGATCCTCCTACCTCAGCCTCCCGGGCATATGCAACCACGAACATGTGCCCTACATGTAGCTTACTTTTAAGTATATCAGAATTTGTGCATCTGAAAATTCATCTTTTATTAACTCTAAAGATGTGTTTCATTTCATGCATGTAAGTGTTTGTCTCCATGTATGCATATGCATTATGTATGTGCCTGGTACCCAAGGAGGTCAGAAGAGGACTTCAGATCCCCTGGAACTGGAGTTACAGATAGCTTGTGAGTCACCATGTAGGTGCTGGGAACCAAACCTGAGTCCTCTGCAGAGCAAGAAACACATTGAACTTACTAAGCCATCTCTCCAAGAGTCACCTTAAAAATTTATCAATCAGCCTTTCTCAAAATCTAGCTCATGTATGGAGATAACCTAGAACCCCTACACACATGTAGCCCATGGCAGTTCAGTGTCCAAGTGGGTTCCATAGTAGTGGGAACAGGGACTGCCTCTGACATGAACTGATTGACATGATCTGCTCTTTGATCACCTCCCCCTGAGAGGGGAGCAGCCTCACCAGGCCACAGAGGAAGACAATGCAGCCAGTGCTGATGAGATCTGATAGACTAGGATCAGAAGGAAGGGGAGGAAGACCTCCCCTATCAGTAGACTTTGGAAGGGGCATGCATGGAGAAGGGGGAGGAAGGGAGGGATTGGGAGGGGAAGAGGGAGGACGCTACAGGGGGATATAAAGTGAATAAGGTGTATTAATAAAATAATAAATATTTTTAAAAGGGGGAAAATCTAGCTCAGGATTCCTTTCAGGACTTTAAGCACCCTAAACCATGGCCCATCCTCACTCTCCAAGGATAGATTTAATTTGAAAACAGCCACGAATACTTTAAGACTAAACCTCGATGAATGGAATGATGGGACTGGGTCCTATGGGTTTGTTTGAGGAGTAATAGACACATTAGGCACCAGCTGCATTCCTTTCATGACCAGGGTCATGGTCTTAAAGCAGGTGAGAAATCACCTACTCAGTGGCCAGAGGCACTAATGAGCTCTGTGTCCTGGCAGCTGAGGCAGAAATGGAACTAAGAGGGGAATGTGCGAAGCAGCTGAGATGGCCGACTAACGGCAATACGGAAGTTACGCTTAATCTCTGCCGTAAATTCCAGCGATTCCTGGGCACTTCAGGAATTAAGCCTGCATTGCAGGCCTTCGTGCTTTTACAAACTATGTTCTCTGGGGATTAGAGAATGAAGTAGACCCACTTTGTAGTTATCTGTTTTAATCTCTGTGGTTAATTTTTGTGTCTCTGGTACTAAAATAATGACTTCCACACTTGCTCACAGTGGGTCTTCAGAATCCATGTGTTTAATTAACTTGGGTGTGTGTTTGCTTAGCTTGTGGACAAAGACTATCAGTAGGTGAAAAAACTCCTTTTGTATCTGAGAACTCATTGTTTAATGTGTTTTGATACAAATAAAAAGTGATATAGGCTTGGGGTATAGCTCAATTCATAGAGTGCCTGCCTGCTATGCTCAAGGCCCTGGCTTCAAGCACCTCAGTACAACAGAGTGTTGTGGTGCTCACCTCCAACCTCAGCTCTTGAGAGCTTGAGGCAGGATGATCAAAAATTCAAGGTAATCCTTGGCTACATGAGACCCTCGTCTTAAAACAAAATTAAAAAATATATAATAAGTTCCAATATTAGCCTGGCTGACCTACAGCACACACAGCAGGCTTGCTACCTGTCATCTATTGTATTTTTCTGGTTGAGGCTGGACCACTACATTTGTGTTCTAGAGCTTTCTGAGAAGGCTTTTGGCTTGGGTAGTCTGGTTAGGCATGGCATTGGGGTCCTCTTTACTCCTGAGGTGTGTATGGAAGGCTGAAACACTTGTAACCACAAGATGCCAAGCCCCAGGGAGGCAGCCCACACATGGGGCAAGGCACAATAGAACTCAGAGACAAACCGGGTCCCTGGTGACAGTGCTGGGTAGCTGGACCAGTGCCAGGACTCCATGTCCCTTAGCTTTTGCCACAGAGTAATTCCATGTGATGTAGGTAAGGTCAGTAATCTTTACATGATTTGGACCCTAAAATGTCCTCACAATGCAGTGAAGTAGCTGTGAGCTCTCAAAACAGAATGAACCAAATGGGAAAACTTGACAGCAAAGTGGTTCTTGTGAATGCAATCCCTGGAAGTTTCAGATCTTTGAAATAGAGAGTTATAAAAACAGATTTTTCCCAAGGAAATGCAAATGATTTCTTTTCCTCTCATTAAAAAATGATGTTTTAAAGTACATGTTTGGGGTTTCATAGTTTTGCAGAGCTAACTCTTGACAAGTTAATGCATTAAGTGCAAAGTGGAACTGACTTCCAAGATAGCTGTGTTCACATTCTTCTAAAAATAAATCCTCTTTTTCAGAATACCTACTTCAAAGAAAATAGATGGCTGACTGTGGAGTTCATTGTTTTAAAACTATAGGAAACTGAAACAATCCAAGCTAGTACTTGTTGGAATGGTTCATAGACTTCTCTTTCTCTCCCACCTCTGTCTCATAGTAAGAGCAAAAAGTAGACAAACGACAGCAGGAAATCACTGGCTCCTAGTGGGCCGACCCACCTCGCCTTTAAGCATCTCTTCCAGCATTGTGCTGGTGATTGTACCACACCTACCGCCTGTGGCACCGTCCTAGGGTGACTGACTGGTAAGTGGGAAGCTATGTGGGAAGAAAAGAGAGAGCCATCTGTAAAAGGACATCTGCACCTGATGTCACCAGCTCTTGGTTGAACCTGAATTTTATCAAGATAATAAAGACTTCTGAGCCCCAAACGGCTCATAGTGTATTTTCAATGTAGTTTTTCTTTCTTATAATCAACAAGTCTATAGAAAATTTTACAATCCTTCTCACTAAGTGGTTTTTAAAAAATCTATTGAGTCATGTTGATTTGGATAAAGAGGAAACAGGACTGAAGTGGCTGAGCAACAGGTTTGCTTGGTTTTTAATGGGTGCGTTGCACAAGCTGGGCAAGGCATCCCATGACAGAGAAGATTGTTATTACTTGGAAATCCAGCTAGACCACCCAAGGGCTTACAAAAGCACTCCAGCTTCCACACCAAGGAACCATTCCTCTGACCTTGCTACACATGGACTTGAGTCCTGTGACCATTTCTCAATCAGGAAACATACAGAAAAAACTAACACACTTCTTGCTAGTTTTATAAAGTAAATTTATTATTTTTAAGTAAAATCTGAAATTATATACTAAAAACAATTCATGTACACAAAGGAAAAAAATAGAAAAGATAAAACACACACACACTAGCACTATTTTTATACTGTGCTAAAAACATCCCATTTTACAAAGACATCTAAAGTGGGAAGAAGGCAAATTTCCTGATTGCAAATAATATGAGGTCTTTTTTAAAAAAGACCTCATAAATACTCTGCAAAAAACATCATAACTTATAAATTAGGTAAAATTGCATGATAAAAAGAATCAGCATACAGAAATCTGCAGTATTTCTGTACATTAATAGTAAACTATTTTCTGACAGGAAAGTAACTCCATTGTGATAGCTACAAAATAAAGAAACAGTAAAACAGTAAGCTTTCTAAAAATAATTCCAACCAAGACATAAAACTCTTTACAATTCAAACTGTTAAACGCTGGCGCGAGACTGAGCCGGATGCAGTCAATAGGAAGCGCTCCGTTTTTACAGACCGTGAAAACCACTATTGTTAAAATGTCCGCAGTACCCAAAGCAGTGTACACAATCAGTGAAAACCCCACCAAAATGCCAATATTCTTTACAGAAATAGAAAAATGTCTCTTCCAAAAATCATACAGGAGAACCACAAGAGACCTCCAATAGCCAAAACTATCAAGTAAAGGAGTAAGCGTGGAGCTATTCCCCCACTAACTTTAAAAGCATGAGTAATGCTGGCATAGAAACATGTAAAAACAAAAACCACAATGGAGAACACAGAAATAAAGCTGCACGTTTACAACCAAATGATTTTCACAAAGACACCGAGAACACATATCCAGGAAATGACAATTTCTTCCAAAACTGCTACTAGAAAAACAGGATATCTATATGGAAAAGAATTAAATTACCTCCATGTCTTTCATCACACATAAAAATCAACTTAAAAATGGATTAATATGAGACTAAAACCTGAAACCAGCTAAAGAAAACAGAGGAAATGCTTCATGAAATTAACTGTGCAAGGGTTTTTAAAAGTTTTTATTACATTAAGAGAGAGAAAGTATGTGTGTGTGTTCAGGTATCACAGAGAATATGTGCCTGTCAGAGGACAGGTTGTAGAGTTGGTTCTCTCCTCCCATCATGTACCAAGTTCAGGCCACAGGCTTGGTAGCATCTTTGTTCGGTGGCCCATCTCCTTGGCCAGTAATTCTAAATAAGACTTCAAAGGCATGGACAACAAGGCCCAAAATTGGGGGGTGGGGGGAGAAATTACATCAAACTTAAGTCTTTTGTACAGCAAAGAAAATAATTAACAGTGTAAAGGAAAGAAAGAAAACATTTGCGAACCCTATGTCTGATACAACAAGAAAAAGTGGGCATTGCACCAGAATATACACTTCTCAAACAAAGCTGCCTAACTAGCAAGGCAAGTACCTGAGAAATGTTCTGCATGAGCATCGCTGTTAAGGAAATGCAAATCCAAACAGCAAGTATCACCTGTCCCAGCTAGAGAGGCGATCACTAGCAAAAGTAACAACACATGTGGCTGAGGAAGCAGATGAAGGGCGGTTCTGTCACACCGTTGGTGACAGTGCACAGCACACTGATTACTAGATGTCTATCCACAGAGAATGAGATCAGCTTCTGGAAGACAGAACTGCCCCCAGTGCTTACCAGAGCATTCACAAGAAACAATGGAAGCGCTAGCAGTTGGAGCAAATAGAGAAAATGTGTAAATACACAACAGGGGACCAATCAGCCATCCTAAAAAAGGCAGATCCTGAAATATGCAGGAAAATGAATGAACCTGGGAGAAATTATAATTAGAAACGTAAGCCAGACACTGAAAAAATAAGTGCCACATGCTCTCAAGTATGCATAGGATTGAGAACGTGAGTCTCACAGGAGTAGAAAGCTGTTGGTTCTCAGTGGCTGGGGAGTACAGTGAAGTTGTCTAACAGGTTCAAAGTCACAGTCAGATAAGAAGAATTAATTCTGGAATGTTAGCACACAGAAGAATAACTACAGCGAATAATAATACATTGTTCATTTCAAGAATGCCAGAAGATAAGATTTTGAATTTTATCATCAAAAAGGAAAGATAAAGGTTTGAGTCGAAGAACATGCTAATTATGCAGATTTGGTCATTATACAGCATTTATATGTACAGCTTTGTCAATTGAAAATAAAACAAAGCTTCAGTACTGGAGGATTTCAGCAGTTAGAAGCAGCGCTGCTCTTCCAGACAACTGAGTCTGGATTCCCAGTACCCATTCGGTGGCTTATAGCCATCTGTAACTCCATTTCCAGAGGGTCCACGGCCCGCTTCTGACCTCCACAGTCAGCAGGCACATGTGGTGCACTCATGAGCCTACAGACTCCACAGCACAGACCTGCCACTCTGATGCCGGTCGCTCCAGCTTGTGGAAAACAGTTGCAGTGGTGGATAGGCTACTTAGCGTCAGTGAACCATCTGCTCTGTGGACTAGAATAAGCTCGTGGGAAATGTGCTGAGATGAGAATGTCCCCACGAAGCCTACTCCTAATGCCAACCCCTGTCTAATGTCAAAAGAGAGACCCCCCCAGCCAAAATGTTTGTCAAGCAAGAGGACTTGAGTTCAGATCCTCAGACACCGTGTTAAATCCTACCGAAGCCGTCTGCTATTCCTATTATCACAACTCTGTGGAGACGGAAACAGATCAGTCATGCTCTCTGTGTACACAGTCTAATGTACTAGACAAGCTCCAGGTTCTGGGAGACAGTGTGTCAGAAAATAGTGACAGAGGAAGACACTGACACCGACCTCTGTCCTACTCACGCAGCAGCAAATACTTCCAAGTGCTTTTGAACACACAGATGAACTCATGCACCTCTACTAAAAATATTCACAACACACACACATGGCCACGCACATGCACATCCACAGGCAAGGAGTATGAAGACAGGACAAAAAAAAAATGGCCTGTTAAAATTCTGCTTTCAGAAATGGTCCTCCTTACATATAATGGGGATATAGTCTGCAACCTTCAATAACTGTTTTTTCCTGTCACATCCTAGTGAAAAACTGTGGTTCACTTTGACTCTCATCCCTTTAGATGTGTCTGTAAAAGAGCAAGAAGTGGGACTGAGGCCGCTAAGAGTATCACCTGTTACAACTGAGTGCCATCACCATACCCACATGGTGAAATTAACTTCATGGTATCCCAATATGTTTGACACAATCGCCTCAGTACTTGCTTTGTCTGTGTCAGTATCCACCATTATTATCTGCAATATTATAATATTATGTACATAATATAATAATATTATCACCTAGCTTTACATATATGTGTGTAGATACAGAGAAAGATTCTTTTTCACATTTGGGCAGGTAAAGGTGCTGACACCCGGCCAGACGACACAGTGAAAGAGAAAACCAATTCCCAAAAGCTGTCCTCTGATACCCACAAGTGTTTTCTGTGCACTCTTAAATGCATGAGCCTCTGCACATACATGCATACATACACACACTAAATAAAGTGGTCATGTCAAAATAAAAATAACAACCCAGAATCATTCACTGCATTTAGTTACTCTATCTCTGAGTCTGTTTTAATCTCGATGTTGCTCAGACTGTCTCAACATGAACATTTTAGAATAGGGTCCATTTGTCTTCATGCACTATCATCAAATCTGGCGTTCTTTGTGTTTGCTCATTATTAGATCAAAATATGTGTTTTGGGTAAGAATACTTACCAAGTGATGATGTGTCCTGGGCACACCATGCTGGGAGCATATGCTCAGAGATTTCTCATCAGTAATGTGAGCCTGATCACTGAGGTGATGCCTAGTAGGAAAACAAAATAAATTGCTGGTGCAAAAAAAAAAAGTAATTAAATTTCATAGTTATTTTTGTTAGTGGTCTGAATATTAAATTTTCATACTTAATGACAAAATATAGAACACGCAAGCAAGGAAATGCACACTCCCTGATATTAAATGCCATGGATCCATAAGAGAAACATTGTTTACTTATGACTAGTTGAATTACATGATCTAAAAAAAAAAATAACTTATCTCGGAGTTTGAGGCTAGCCAGGTCTACAGAGTGAGTTCCAGGACAGCCAGGGCTACATAGAGAAACCCTGTCTCAAAAAACCAAACCGAAAATAAAACCTTTGGCTTATTTTCTGTATACTCGGTGATCATTTTGCTTACTTCAAAGAATTCTCATATATCCAAAATATTTTAATGTTAGCCCCATTTTGTACAAAAGGAAACTAAAGCAAAATGACTCACTCCAGGTTTCATAGTTATAAGTGAACACAGATTTAACTGTGTTTCAAACCTGTTTGCTCTAATATATTATGTGCAATTAAATTAAAAAACTGTCTCTGTGTGTATTCTACAACTAAGTATATGTTACTAATTACTATAAAGTTCCAGTGGTAAATTGTGTATTTTTGGATAGTATATTTCCAAGTAACCAAGACTGATCTGGAATTCTATGTCGTCTGGCTGACTTGGAACTTGCAATCCTTCTACCTCAGCCTCCAGAGTGCTGCCATTATAGGCATGTGCAACCACGAATGGCAAAAAGTATATTTTAAAATAAGCACTGAAATGGGTACACATTGTCAGTGTTGATATTATATAATATACATATAATATATGTATACATATATTTTGTGTATGTACATATACATATTTGCATGCTTCCAAATTTTTACATGCCTGAAATATTTTAATATTAGCCCAACTTTACACAAAAGGAAACTAAAGCAAAATAACTCAATGACACAGTCCAATATATATATAATATGTATGTTACATGTATTACGTATACATATATAATATATCTGTTACACATATATGTTAGTGGAATTACTTTAGGGAAGAAATACAAAGGTATACTTTATACAATGTACAATAAATAGTATACCAAGAATAAGTAGAAAAAAGATGAGATTAGATAAAGTCCCTACCATGAGATACACCATCCTTTGCTTTGCCATTGGTTAGGTCTTAGTTATAGCAATGTTCCTATGTTGCCTTTTCAGATTAAAAGTGATTTCATTTCAGAGAATTCTGGAAGATATTTGTTTGTGGATATATTACAAAGTAATTAGAAGTCCCAGGCAAAAGTAACCAAGACCTTTGAAGAACATACAATCATATTTACAAGGACAAATTAAGAAACTGAGCTTAGGGCTGGAGAGATGGTCAGTGGTTAAGAGTATTGTCTGCTCTTCCAAAGGACTGGAGTTCAATTCCCAGCACCCACATGGCAGCTCACAACTGTCTGCAATGCCCATTCCAGTGGATCTGACACCTTCACACTAATGCACATAAAATAGAGTTAAACAAATTATTTTAAAAAAAAGAAACTGAGCTTATGAATCTACTCTGCCTTTTAGAACTATCAAAAATGGACTAAAAATCTTTCATATAAAGCCATAGAAATCTGACTATGGAATCAAAGATTACTTGCATGTTAAGATCTAATAATAATAGACACAATGGGGGGGATCCAAGATGGCTGCCACGAGAGAACACTGTGTCTGAGGAGTAGGAGAGCAGAAACAACGCAGCGACCAGGAGACTGAACTCTGGGACCTAAAACGCCAGCATTGTGAGTGCCAGGTGAGCGGAACTCCT